>MNCI01001684.1:38600-237686 GCA_015680685.1 Gnetum montanum | reverse complement strand
AAAAAGTTAAAAAATTAAAGAAAATTAAAAATATTTATTAATCCTACTTGTTATTGAAATGGAGGATACCCCCCATAACTAAACGGTTTAGTATGGCTAGGATTAATAAATGGAAAATAAGGATCCTTGCATATTGGAAATATTGAAGCTGGTCCATACTTATCACCTTGGATTTCACACACTTTGTAATAAACACAGTGGGGCACTTCATACGATGTAGTTCCCGGATAACGAGTTGACCCACTATGATGTTTAGGACCGTTAGATGGTATGCAAGGATTGGGCTGATGCCTTCCATGGTTGCGTTCATTGGGCCATATGGTTGTTGGAGTGTAAGTTGGTGGCCTTGATGAAGTTACATGAGGCATTGGGTTTGAAGGCAAGGGTGCATCACATTGTTGGACTTGTGCTGGGTTGGAAGGTGCAGTGGCCTCAGAATTGTGTTTTCCCTTCCTACGACCGTGTTTAAAGAAAGGACGCCTTTGATGTTGAGGAGGCTCTTCACTGCTATTAGTAGCAGCAGCACAAGTGTTGTTCGTGGGTTGTGGTGGTACAAACTCCTTAGGAACAATTGGTGGCATTGTGGAAGGATGGAAAGGATAAGAATGTTGAAAGTTAGGAGGAATGTAAGGTGCACAAGGTGGTGGTTGTGTTGGAGGCATGGGTTGATGGTTTTGTGAAGAATGGTATTATGGTGAGATAGAGTATGGTGGCCCAAATGAAAAAACAGGATGTTGGACGTTATAAGCATTTGGATTTGGAAAATGTGAAGGGTGCCTCCAGTCTAAGGATGGATTCCCCCACGACTGGGATTGTTGCCACTATGGTCTAACACAGTATCTCTGTACTAACTCTGGATGTAACTTGTTTCCCCAATGCTCATGTAGATGTAATACGACTGGGCATTGACCTTTGGGGTAATCGTACAGGCATATGCTGCATTCATACGTAGGATTGGCAGTTGAGTGCTTATTCCCTTCATTCTTTTTCTCTGAATGTCTACTATTTTGTCCTGCTTCTTAGGTTGTGAAAACTCTATCTCCAATGGTGTTGATATGTCCTCCACACTTTTGATTCATCCATTCCAACATCTTATTGATCTTTGCCTCGACTTCTTCTAACGATTGTTGTATTGGCAAAGATGATGTCTCCACCTTGAGATTTGTTGAGCTCTCCTTGTTATGATCATGGACCTTTGTTGAGTTGTGATTTTGGTCCTGTTGATGTTTTTCAACACTCTCCCATGTAGCTAATTTTCCTTCTTCTTTTGCTACCCGCTTAATAAGATCTTGGATTTGTGGGTTCGTAGGTTGTATAGTTGACCTCGGGCATACGTTCCTAAGGTCTCTCTTGTTTCATTACGTAGCCCATTAATGATATGGTACAGTAGCCTTTCCTCAAAAAACCCATGGCCTGGACAGTTGTTTAACAGTGAATAATATCTTTCTAAGGCCATGTCCAAGGGTTCATGTTTTTCTTGTTTCCATCCTTGGATTTGTTTCCTCAAGGCTAACACTCTGGCGTAGGTTTGATATTTTTCATTAAAGGCTTCTACCATTGTTGACCAACGTCGTATTGAATTTGGTGTTAACAATCGATACCATACTTTAGCTTGGTCAACGAGTGTCATAGGAAAGAGCTTTAATTTTTGCCAACTATTATCAATGTTATTCCATGTGTAGACATCATAGAAGGCTAGTAAATGTTGATGCGAATCTAAGTCATAGCCTCCTGAAAATTTAGGAAAGTTATTTAAATCGAGTCTGGGTAGTCGGCTCTCTTTACGATGCCTACATGAGATTCGAACAGCCTCTTGTATTTGCGTTATGCTTGTAGTGGCTAGTGGAGGTTCATCATCATCAGGTAAGTTAGGCTTTCATGCATTACGATGATGTTTTTTTTGTTCATTCTTATAGGAAACTCCCACTTCAGGTTGTATACTCCAATCTTCATCGTCATATAGCTCATTGGTCCTCCAATGAACTTCCTCACTAAGTGTGGCGTTATTATCATCTTGTAGGAGAGGCATGATTGTGTGTGAATGTAGATGTGACTATTTTAATTACTTCTTCTTCCTAAGAGATATATCTTTAAGTTCTTTACAGCGACCTTGTATGATATAACTAATCTAGATAACTAGCACCATCCCCGGCAACGGCGCCAATGATGAGTGGCGAGGTACCACTACACTCAATCATACGAAACGAGCGTCGCACGCGCGATCCGGTCGAACTCCGCAGATGGACTAGTTGTGGCATCTAGATAGTTAGCCTTAGGTCGCAGTTCGTTGTCTTCCCATCTAGACTAGTTTTGCATATGTCACGTATGGTTTAGTCTAGATGAGGTGTATGATGTGTTCTAATTCTAACGCTACTCCTGATGGCAGTGGAAAATAATATTAACTAATCTAAGCTAAGAGGAAAAGGGTAAGAAAATCTAATCTAGCCTAAGTGCGACGAGCAACCGATTCCTTGATCAACCGTACACATCTTGGACTTCGTGCACGACTGCCACTGGGACTACCAAGCATAGGCCTAGGTACGCCACTGGGATTACCAAGCGCAGACCCCAAATACGCCACTGGGTTACCAAGCGTAGATCCCCCTAGCTACACCACTGGGCTACCAAGCAGTCACACTTAAATGCTCGTAATCAAGTCGTACTCGTTCCGCTTCTAGGAGTTTAAGGGTGAGAAACTAATCGCGATGAGTAACCGATTCCTTAACTAGCCGTACACACCCGTAGATGCTCGTAGTTAAGTCGTACTCACACCGCGCTATGAAAGCAATAAATAACATTAAATAAATAACAAATAAATAAACTAAGTGAATGCTGCAATGATGAAGTAATCTCGATCTTTATTGCTGGTCATGTGCGTGTCCAAGTACGACACACTCGAATAAAGACACCGTACAATTACATTCACCACATTGCGGGCAAACACGGAAAAAATTCTAACTCTGGAGGGATCAAACTGCCAGAGCTTTGCTACTCTAAAATTGAGATCCCCAAACAAGGGAGAGCCACCTCTTATTTTTAGACATGGCGGCGGACTGCAATATCGCGTACGTGATATTGTAGGGAAGGATGCGATATCGCGGCCTGTGCGAACCGCATCTCATCATTTAGCAATGAAATTATATTTACTTATGTAGTAAAATCATAACATTAAGAACATTAACAAAAATAATAGTAATTACAATAATGTAATCCTATGATTTGGTCAATAAAATTTGAAATTACCTATTGAAACACATAATTAAATACATGCCTTAAATTAAATAAATAAACCAATGAAAAGTTTTAGGTTATGACATCCTCCCCTTCTGCAAGAGTTTTCCTCTTGAAAAATGTGAGGATATTTAATTTTCATATCTATTTTAGTTTTTCAAGGTGTCTCTTAGTTCTAATGTCATTTCCAAAGAAGCTTCATCATAGGAATTACTTTACTTTCCAGTTGTCTTTCTTTTCTATCTATAATCCTTATGGGATATTCTTAGTAAGTAACATTTGGTGGTAGATCTATTTCTTCTCATTGTACACTATTTCTCTCAATGGAAATACTTCTTTAGGAGGGAAACATGGATAACATGATGAATTCCTCCTAAACTTGGAGACAAGGCTAATTGATATGCTACTTTTCTAGTTTTCTTTACCATTTCAAATGGACCTACATCCTTTAGAGATAACTTAACTTTCTACCCAAATATCGTTAATCCTTTCATTAGAGATAATGCTAGAAAAACATAATCACCAAATTAAAATTCAAGTGGCCTTCTCTTAAAGTTATCATACTTGGTAAATCTATCTTAGCAAACTTTAATATACCCTTGGACTATGCAAGCCTAATTTGTTGTTTGATTCATCAAGGTCATACTTAATTACATTCTATCCTCTAATAATGGTCTAGTAAAGAGATGATTTACATGATCTACCATAGAGTATCTTATAAGAAATAACATTAATGCTTACCTAATAGCTATTGTTGTATGTCAATTCTACTAAAAGTAATATTTCATCCCACTCCTTATACTGAAGGGTACAAGCCTAAAGCATGTCTTCTGAGATCTCATTTACTCATTTTGTTTATCTATTCATTTTGGGATGACAAGAAAAAATTATATTAATTTAGAATCTAGAGGTACTTAAAATACTTGCAAAAATATTAAGATAAACTTGGGATCTTTATCAATTATTATCTTAACTAGAACCTCATGTAATCTCACAATTTCCTTAAGAAATAACTTAGTAATATCCTCAATTATTGTGGTAAAGCAAGGAGAAAGAAAATAAGAATATTTTGTTAGCAAATCCACCATTATCAATATAGCATCATATTTCTTTCTAGTCCTTGATAATCCTAAAATGAAGTCTATGTTAATGACCTCCTACCTCTATTGGGTTATGCCATGAAAATGAAGTACCCCATCTAGCTTTTCATGTTTTTCTTTGACTTGTTAAAAAATTAAACATTTAGAAATAAATTCAGCTATCTCTTGCTTCATCTTATGCCACCATACTATCTTCTTAATATTTAAAATATTTTATCACCTCTAAGATGCATTTGATATACTATGGTATGAGCCTCTTCTAATATTTTACATATAATCTACAAATAATTAGATGAAATTTGACATAATTTCTGGAACTTTCTTAACACCAAGCATCTAATTTTTATTCTTCAATAATTTCATCCATTAAAATTAATTGAATAAATAAGTTATTTATCTTTTTAGTCTTCCTACTAAGTGTATCTACTGCTACATTTTCTTTTCTAGGTTGACACTTAATATTAAAATGAAATTTTGCATGTAGGTTAATCCATCTTCTTTTCCATAAATTCACTTGTGGTTGCATCATAAGATATTATAAACTCTTATGATTTTTTCATAAAGTTAGTTTCTCTTCAAATAAATAATATCTCTCTATCTTTAGTGAAAAAATAATAGCCACTAACTCCATATCATACATAATATATCTAGCCTCATGATCCTTTTATCATCAAGAAGCATAGGAAATAACATATTCCTCTTGCATGAGGACACATCCTAATCCTTCATTTGAAGTATTAATAGACACATGTAATCATCTACCTAGGATAGGTAATATTAAAATAAGAGCCTATGTGAGTTATTTCTTTAATTCTAAACATGTTTATCCACACTTCTCTATCCATTGAAATAATTGACCCTTAATAATTTGATTAAAGGAGATGTAATTCTAGCAAAATCTTTAACAAACCTTTGATAGTAACTTTCTAACCCTAAGAAAATTCTCACTTCTATTACATTATGAGATCTTGGCCAATTTTAAATCACTTGAGTCTTCATTGGATCAAATTTTATCCTTGATTTTTATACTATGTGACCAAGAAATTACACTTCTATTTATAAACATAAATACTTAAATGATTGATCATACAATTGGTTTTTTCTAAGGAGCTATATTACTTTTGTCAGATTCTTCACATATTTCCTCTCACTTTTGTAATATACCAAGATGTCATCAATAAACACTATTAAAAATTCATCTATATAAGATCTTAATATACTATTCATTAAGTGCATAAATATCATAGGAGCATTCTTTAGCCTAAATTACAATATAAGAAATTCATAAGACTTATATCCTTGTTCTAAAATCAGTCTTTAATACATCTTCTTCTTTAATTCTAAGTTGATGATATCTAGACTTTAAATTTATTTTGAAAAATACAATTACATCCCTCAACTAATCAAATAAGTCATGTATTTTAGGTAGAGGATATTTATTCTTAATAGTAACTTGATTCAACCATCTATATTCAATGCATAATCTTAAACTTCCATCTTTTTTCTCATAAATAACACTAGTGCATCCTAAGGAGAAACATGAGGTTGAATAAGATCTTTATGCAAAAGTTCTTGCACTTGTATCTTTAGCTTTACTAGCTTAACTAGGGACATTCGATATGGTGCCTAAAAAATTAGTTCTATTCATGTTTTAAGCACAATCTCTACTTCTATTTTCTCTTTTAAGGGTATCCTTGGTAATTCTTTTGTAAATACATCTAGGAATTCTTTAACTTCTAGAATATCAACTATATTACCTTTATTATTTTCAAATTTTACAACCATAAAACATGTATGTTCTTTCTTAATAATTTTCAAGAAATTCTTAGAAGAATTCAAGTCAACCTTAATGGGTCTTTCTTTAGCTACAAAAAAACTTTTTGTCCATCTTCTAACTCTAGTTGAAGTATCTTAGTCTTATAGTAGAGAAATCCATTATATCTAATTAACTAACCAATTTTCACAATGATATCATATTCTTCTAAATTCATAATAAATAAATTTGCATTCCACTCCTTATCTTGTATTCTTAGTGAAAGCTTCTTATACACATTTTCTACTATGTATTTACTATACCCCACAAATTAAACAAGTAATGCAATTTCTAGAGTTTTAAATGATAAATTTAATCTTTCCACTATTTAACTCTTAATAAAATAATGAAGCTTCATGATTGAAAAAAATAAAGATAGACTATACATAGAGCATGCCTTCAGTCTCAATCACTATATTAGGTTGTTCCTCTATATCTCTCACTAGTATACTATAGATTCAACCCTAATTCATAGGGTTCCCACCTCTTTTGATTATTGTCAATTACTCTATTATTCTAAATCCCTCTAGGATTATTAGTAACTCATCCTCTATCTTCTTAAATAATCCTAAAATTTGGAATCACAAGTTCTATTCTTCTCTTTGAAGTAGCTTCAGATACTCTTTCTTAAAATGACCAACTTCTTTGTAATAGAAGCAAATAGTAAATCCTAGTGATACAATAGGATTTAATGGCTTAGCTAGCTCATTAAATCCTATATGTTGCTATTGGAATGGTTCATTTAGTCCTTTGAGTTACTTGAACTTCACTTGATCAACTCAAGTTTATGCCCCTTTATTTCTCTTTCTATCTCTTTGATCTTAATCCTCCATTTGTTCTCTTTCCATAATAATGACTTTAGCATGTGTCTCCTTATAGTTATTCAAGGAAAATGCTACAATAATTATTTTAATGAAATTCCTTAATCCTTTTAAAAATTCTCTAATATGAATAGCTTCATTTACAAAATATGGATAACATATTTACATAGTTTAGTAAATCTATTATCGTATCATTGATAGACATGGATACATCAATCAATCAACTAAACTCATCTTCTTTCTCTTTCTAATAAACCTTAGAGAGATATCTATCCTTCAAAATTTTAGTGAATTATTTCCAATATATTTCTTCATCCTTCTAGTTTCTAGTTTCTACATCCCACCATTATTCAACCATACCTTCTACTTGATATAGAGCTAAAGAGGTATTCTCAATAGTAGTGACATTAGAATTTTGATTTTACATCTTTTGGATAATTCTCATTATACAAGGATGGTTTAGGTTATGGGGAAAGTAAATATATAAATCATTTATTAAAAAAAATTTCATTATACATCTTTTTTAATCATATCATTCATATTTTGTAGTTATTCTTGATTTCTTCTAGACTTATTACGAATCTATTCTTCATAATTACTTCTTCTTTCTTATTTTGGCTACATCCTTATGATGTCTACCTTTAGCTATTACTTAAATAGGTTTGTTCATGAGTTTTTCTAGTTGGTCAGTCTTACATGAGCTATGCCTTCTTGGATTCCTTAAAATTCCATCGCTTGACTAGTTAAGGACTGCTACCTCAATTATAGCTTATCCCTTCTTTGTAATATTTCTTCTACAATTTCATTATAACCTTCTAGATGGTCTTCTATTACTCTTTAGGAAATTGGACCAGATCATGAATGGTTCACATTGGATATTCTTGTCCTATTTAGAAAAAAATATTTGAACTTTACTTCCTTTTCTTCATGAAAAAATTGATAATCTTTTGGTTTCTTGGATCATCATTACAAATCTATTGATTGTAATGACTTCCCTCTTCAATTACTTTTCTTAGTACTAATTACTTTCCTACTTTGGACATGTATCTTCCATTTCTTATTATTTGGGTAGCATCAATTTGAATATCTCTTCTTATGATTCATCGTTTCTTGCACATACTATCTCTTTGATCTTCAGATTGTTTCTTATCACATCTTCTAATTCTTCATGTTGCTTCTTCATAACTAACTAATTCTTGCTTATGTTTCACAGATAAATTCATAAAATTTTATATGAAAAGTCACATCCCTTTATTAAGACTTGCTTGCAAGTGATTATGAACAATCTTGAATCATTACAAATGTGATGATTATGTATAATGTTATGATCATGTTCCAACACTATCCTTCAAGCTTTAGTTTTGTAATGTTATTATTGTTTCTTATGAACTTGATGAGTATTACTAGTAATTTATGAATCATATAATACTTCATTGTGGCCAATCACAAGGCATTATATATTTGTAAGAGTTGATGGAATTACTTCCCTTCACTCACAAGTTTGTAGAAATAATACATAACATAGATCAAACACACAAAATTGTTGCTTGTCATTAATCTTTATAAATAGAGAAATGTACATCATGAAGTATTAATTTGTGGAATGGATAGGGTGGATTCCATTTCTATAATAAGGAATGACTCAAAGATAACTGACGGTTCTTTAGATAGGACTTCACGAATAGAAAGTAGAACAAGAATGGGATTAGTTACCACTTTAACAATGGAAGAAGGAAGCAGTTCAACTTCTTGTACATCTTGATCTGACTCTAAATATAATGCTTCTTATTACTCTAGCCTCATGGATGCCTTAAGTGCTTTCATTTCCTTTCATAATTCTTTTAATTTTTCCTTGAAGGCCTTCATTTCTTCTTGTTTGAAGATGAGTTATTGTTTGTATACTTCTACTATTGAGTTTGCAAGATGCATCCTCTTCTTAGCTTCTTTTATGTTGACATGGAGTGTTAGATGCTTTGTCATTAATTTGTGATTGGTTTCATGAAGAGTTTAACTTCTTACTTCATCTAATTACCTTTAATTGATTGAATATCCTTGGTTCTAGCCTTTGTTGAAGGAAATTTGAGTTATAGATAATTACACATTTTAGCTCAAGATTTCCATGAATAAGACTAAAATTTGGCATGATGAAAACTTCCTTGTGGGCCACAACTACATCAAATTGATCCTTTTCTTTTGATTCATCTTGTTCTCTATCCTAGTACTAAAAAATGGGTATGAATAAACTTTTTAAGACTTACAAATGAAAATTTTCAATGGAATGCACAAGAAACCCTTTCTATGAGTATGCTCAAACCCTTGCTATAAAATTATGCATAAACCCTTGCTTCCTTCTTGCAAATTTGGGGATTTTTTATCTTCATTTATAGTATTAATGATTACTTATGTTATTAATAGGATAATTAATAGTAATGATGATGATATTTTATAGCACCAAAAGTTAATGCAAAGTAAATATACAAATGCAACTATGTACATATACAATGCATCAAAATGAGGAGAAGAAAATGTACAACTAAGGATTTACATGGTGTTCATGAGGGACACCATAGCAGAAATGTTTTAAATAAAATGCATTAAAATTCCTATATAGATTGTGTACCACCTGAAATCGTCGGTCACCGGCTGGAAGGAAATAGAGACCGTGGGGTCGTAGGACGCGCACAGAAGACCTTGCCTTTGCCTGAGGGTGAGCTAGAATGCACGAAGGTAGAGTACCTTGGGTGGTCCGCACACGGATCAGACAAGGATTTACCCGCACGTATGCCGAAGTGCTATACGCTGGGTTATGCATAAAAAGCGTAAACGGGCATAAACGAGAGCGTAAACGACGTAACAGATATGACCAGGGCATAAATGTAAACGAGCGTAAACAGAAAACATGCAAGAAATTAGCGTAAACTGTAAACAATGGTATTACAGAGTCAAAGTACAGTGCACCGGTCTAACGCAGTTGTGATGAACACAAGGCAGACGAAAAGCCCCGGTGAATGCAGGGACGGCTGGGCTGGTATACGCTGTAGGCGCGGCGTAGAGACTATGAGCATGGTGTACAGGTTTTCCAGCGTAAGAGGGTTTTGGCTCTGGTGCGTAGCATAATTGCTCCTGGGTATGCTCTGGGATCTTTGCCAACCTCCCCTTGAAGTGGAAAAGTGGGGTTTTTATATCGATTGTTACGCTAGACTCGGGTTAGGAGACATGTGGCACGTTGACCAGGTGCATACAATTTACAAATATACAACATATTACATCTGCTGGGTGTATACGCTACATCAGGCCAGCGTACACGCTGGGCGTATACGCTGGACGTGCTGGGCGTGTGTAAACTTGGGTGGAGATGCTATGGATGCTAGGCGTACACGCCGACAATGGCTGGGTGTATACACCAGGCGTATACGCTGACGGCTACCGACTTGATTCAATTCTTGCTCTTTAGTGTTGTCTTCATTCTGTCATTGAGACTTCATCGTCGGGCGTATGCATCTGTGGTACCGAGCGTATAGGTGAGGCGTGTACATCGGGTGTATAAGTCAGATGTCTACGCTGGGGATGTCGGGCGTATACGCTGTTGATGCTGGGCATATACGCTGGTAGTGAAAATTAAGCCTCCTAATGCCCAAAGTTGCAATGTATGACACCAAATGTAGCTGTGGTTGTTCATGGGTCCCAGGGACCTACTTCTTGCTGGGGAAGTACCAAGCTCAAAATTTTGTGGTGTTTCATTGGCCCCTCTTTGTTGACGCTTGGAGGAATTGACCCAAGAGGCATTGACAAAGAAGTGCAAAACACCACAAGAAACTTGATATAGACTTCATTCTTTGCCACTTGACTAGACGTTGTCACACCGTGTTCAGTAGTACATGGGATCGAAAAAGGGAAATTTTTGGCTGATAGGAGAAGAGAGATTATGGGAATTGGCAACTCCCCAAGAAATTATGCTGGGAGATGGGGTGCTTGGGTGTGCGGCATGCTGGTCCTTGTCAATAGCCATTGTTTAGCAGACTCAGAATTCAGACATGCGATGGACGTTCTTTGGCAGAACGAGGCTCTTGGTTAGTATTCCAGAGGACCTGTTGGCAAGACCAAAGCCACGGGGAGATGTGTTACATGCTTTGGAGGAACAAGGCCCATGTTTAATGTGCAGGGGGACCTGTTGGCGGAGAGCCAGAGCCATGCAACTATATTCTTCTTGACCGTTTTGGACATGAGTACTTGGTTTTGAGACAACTGCCTTCCCGCCCGGGGCTTATATGAGAAGTGCCAGGAGTCTCACTCCTTTTTTTTTGTTTAGCGTAAACTTTGCATTGATTTTGTACTCATGTGCGACGGTATGTGATAGTGTGTTTAAGGTTTTGGTGTACTAGATGTATCAGAGGTATGATTGAGTAAAATGGGTTTGTGACTAGATGGGGAATGAGTCGGTGAATGGGGATGTACTAGTGAATGGTTTGATTTAATCTCGCCATGTGTGCTGTGAACATTGTCCCATCTTGCTGCTTGTGACGAAATACATTCTTGTGCGAAAACCTTTGGGTGTCATCCTGCAAACATAACTCCAAGAAGACAAGAAAACCATGAGTGAATGATCAAGCTTAGACTTACATGGTGGCAGATTGTGTGTCAATAGTAGCAGCGTTGGTAGGATCTCCTGATGACGGGTGATGCAGTGATGAAGCGTAAATGTGGTGGCAGATTGATGAACCAGTGATGAACTTGCTAGTTTATAGTCTTGGCGGACTACCATGGGTTACTTTTATGTCGTAACCCATTGGACATTTCCTATTTAGTGTCGTGGTGGACATTACATTGCCAATTTTTAGTCTTAGCAGACTATGAGGAGGCAAGCTAGTTTATAGTCTTAGCAGACTTTGGTGGTTGTGACGGTGGCAGTGTACTATCATGGCGGAAAGGTGCTAGTTTATTATCATTGCGGACACTGTGGGGTATCAGTTTATTGTCATGATGCCAGGACAGGTGTGGCGTCAGTTTTAAGTCATAACCAAGGACTGAGCTGTGGTATTAGTTTACCGTCATGATCCCAGGAAGAGCTGTGGTATCAGTTTATAGTCATGATTCCAGGACTTGCACGTACCTGAGCTCGTACTTCAAACGTAAAACGGTTTTAGGTACAAGTGATTGGTTGGATTGGTAAGCTTGTTTCCTTCCATGTCAGCTAGTTTGAATGCTCCATTGTCGAGTGCTTTAGTAACCAAGTAAGGCCCTTCCAGTTAGCTGAGAATTTGTCCGGATGTTCCCAAACAGCTTTAAGCACAAGGTCACCCTCTTTGATAGGGCGCTTGTTGATGTTATGTCGATGTCGTTGTCGTTGTCGTTTTTGGTACCATTCGATCTGATCGAGGGCGCGCACACATTCTTCCTCCACCGAGTCAAGATCAACAACGCGTAGATCATTTTTTTGCCTGTCGTCGAGGAGCCCAGAAAGTGTGATCCTTAAAGATGGTACCTGCAGTTCCAAAGGTAAAACAGCTTCTGAACCGTAAACAAGGCTGTATGGTGTCTTACCTGTTGAAGTTCGGTGCGTAGTGCGGTATGCCCACAATGCGTACACCAATTGTTCGTGCCATTTTCTTTTGCTCTGGGTAAGCATTTTCTTAAGTATTGTAATAATTATCTTATTTGTTGCTTCTGCTTGTCCATTTCTCTGAGGATAGTAAGGGGATGAAAACGAGTGTTTGATCCCTAAATTTTCACAAAAGGCTTTGGTTTCGGCACTGCTAAATTGTGGCCCGTTGTCTGTGATGATTATCATGGGAATGCCAAAGCAGGTTACAATGTTTTCTAGAATGAAATTGCACATGTGCTTGGATGTAGTTTTTCAAAGGAGAGCAGCTTCTACCCACTTCGTGAAGTATTCTGTGGCGGTTATAATGAAACTATGGCCTACGGAAGATGAGGGGGTTATCTGACCAATGAGGTCCAACCCCCACTTTTGAAAGGGCCATGTGATTTGCATTGTATGCAACTCATTCGGTGGGACATGTATTAGATTGCTATGTTTTTGACAAGTATTACATGTTTTGACTTTGGTTAGACAGTCGTATTCCATGTGTGGCCAATAATAGCCCAAGCACCCGATTTTCATTGCCATGGCTTTTGGCGCTATGTGTCCTCCACATAGTCCTTCATGTACCTGTTCAACAATAGTTTGGGCATCGGTACTACTAACACATGTTAGCAATATGCCTTCGTAGGATTGACGACACAGTGTGTCCCCTACCAGGGTATACTGCTTAGAACGTTTCCGCACTGCGTCTCTCTGTGCACTTGTTAGATGTTGTGGTGTTTTGCCACGTAGAAGGTATTCTTTTATGTCATCGTACCATTCTATTGCGTGTGTTGAACTAACAGATGCAATCGGCAACGTGTCAAGGGTGTCGGTGATTGGTTCAGCACAACTGGTTATGGAGCTTGGCAACATGTGGAACATGTTTGGAGATATGTTTAGTGCTAATGTGGCTAACGCATCTATGATGGTGTTATCATTTCTGGAGACGTGTTGCACATCAATATTTTTGAATCGTCTCATTAGGTGTTTTGCCAAGTCGCAGTATGGTTGAAAATGTTGGGCTTTGCATGTATAGACATCCGTGACTTGGTTTACAAGCAGTTGCGAGTCCCCTCTGACTACAAGCCATGTGATGTTTAAAGCCAAAGCTACCGCGAGACCTCTAAGGAGACCTTCATACTCTGCTATGTTGTTGGTACAGTGAAAGTTGAAATGATAGGCAAAGGGTCGGATCTCCCCAGAGGGATAGGTGATGACAACGGTTGCACTTCCTTCCTGAGAGGCAGATGCCCCATCAAAGTTTAAAATAACATCGTAGTCATCGGGCAGTATTTCTATGGTGCTTATATTCTCATCTGGGAATTCTGGGTCTATAGTCGCTTGGTAGCGTGTTGGTGATGTGGCCATTTGGTTTGCTATGGCTTGACCCTTGACTAATGATTGCACTACGTAGTACAGGTCAAACTCGGCTATCATGGCTTTCCACCGGGCTATTCGACTTGTTTCATAAATATTCCCTGTTATAGCTCTCAGTACATTGTCCTTGCAAATTATGTAAACCTGGTTGCGGAAGAGGTAATGTCGTCATTTTCTTAAAGAAAAGACCAGAGCTAAACATGACTTCTCCACGTCATTGTACTTTTTCTCGTGGGCAACTAATGCGTGGCTCAAGTAATATACAGGGACTTCGGTTCCGTCATCTCATTTCTGGCAAAGCATAGATGCGATGGACGAATCTGAAGTAGCAAGGTAGATGTAGAATGGTTTATCGTTTTGGGGTGGATAAATCATGGGTAGCCGAGCAAGTGCCGTTTTAATGTCATCGAATGCCTGTTGACACTGCGGAGTCCATTCAAAATGTACGTTCTTGCGTAACAGGTGGTTCATGGGTTTTAGTTTATCTGTCAGTTTTTCTATGAAGTGCCTGATGAATTGTAATCTACCTTGTAGACCTCGAAGTTCAGTAAGGTTGCCTGGTGGTTTCAGGTTTGTTATGGCCTTAACCTTATTGGGGTCTACTCGTATCCCTACTTCTGATGCTATAAATCCAAGCATTTTGCCTGTTTTGACGACGAAGACACACTTTTTTGGGTTAAGCCTCAGTTCATACTTTAGACAACATTTTAATACTAAATCAAGATCTTGTACATGTTGTTCCTCCATTTTTAACTTAACCACAATGCCATCCACGTAATCATTAATTCAGTGTAGTATGTAATCGCTAAAGATAAATGTCATCACTCTTTGATACGTGGCCCCAGCGTTCTTGAGACCAAAAGGCATCATTGTGCAACAAAAGGTTCCCCATGGTGTCATAAAGGTCGTCCGAAGCTGATGCTCCAGGTTGATTCGTATTTGATTGTATCCTGAGAAGCCGTCCATAAAGGATAATAGCACGTGTCTAGCAGTTGAGTCAACAAGTTGATCGATGCTAGGTAGAGGAAAGTCGTCCTTTACTGTTGCAACATTTAGATCCTGGAAGTCAATACACAAATGAATGCTTCCGTTCTTCTTCGGAACAATGACCATGTTAGATACCCACTCAGCGTAATCAACAGCCTGAATGAAACCAGCTTGATAAAGCTTGGTGATCTCATTGCAAACTGCTAATGCTACCTCGGGCTTAACCTTTCTCACTTTTTGTTTTATTGGTCTCAACTTTGGGTCAAGGATAATATTGTGTTGGATAATTTGGGGGTCTAGCTCGGGCATGTCTGTGTAGGACCAAGCGAATGCCTTCATATTTTCCCTAAGCACGTTCTCAATGCTTTGGCTAATGGCGGTTGTAATAAGGTGCTTAATTTTAAAATTTTAGTTTCTCCATTGGGCATGATGATGGGAGTTTCAGACAACGGGTCTTCAATGATATTCTCGACCTCTATGTCAAGGAATTTTTTCATGCCCTTGTAATCATCTGTTATTTTCTATGTTAAGGCTATGACTACGTTGTCCGTTGGTGAATTCAAATTGATGAGATTTATGTTAATGTCTCTTGTAATTTTTCCATATGGTTCGTCAATGATTAATGGTGCGGTTAAATGCTGGCAGTCCATTGAGCTTGTTCCTGCCAATAAAAAGAGATCTGAATAAGCAAAGGGGTATCGTTCTGTGTCTTTTGACGATTTTAAACTATGTGTACATGCATAATGGTGGATTATCGTCACACCGGGACGCATGGTAGTTTAACACATTACCGGGCATGGAGTGGCAGTTTAACGCCTTAACGGGCGTTGAGTGGCAGTTTAAGGCCTTACCGGGCTATAACTTGGATTGGGAAAGTGGCAGTTTACGGCCGTACCGGGCCGTAAGTGGCAGTTTAAGGCCTTACCAGGCCGCAACTTGGAGTTTAAGCTAGAACGTTCAGAGTAAACGTGTAAAATGGGGTCCATTGGGGAACCAAGACGTAGCAATCTCTATTTTTAATATTTTTTATTATTTTTATTTTTTTATATTTTTTTCGGGTGAAAAATAAGGAAAAAGGAAAAAAATGGCAAAAAGGAGCGACGGCGGATTAAATGGCAGCGTCAACGGAGCGCTATATAAAGGGGGGGGTCCATTTGCTTCTTACTTTGAAAGCAACAGATCATAAGCGGCAGCGTAAACTGTTAAAGCATAAGCATAAAATACAGTGCCTTAGCGTAAGCATAAATTTTCTCGTGAGTGAAGACGCCAAAGAATAACCCCAGCGTAGACGCGCAACATTAAACCCTAGCGTAGACGCAGAGCGTTAAACCCCAGCATAGACACGGAGCGTTAACTTTCAGGTGTCAGCATAGACACTTCTTCTCTTCATCGTAAGCTTGTATCGTCAACATAAACAGGCCGAGATGGGCAAGGGCAAAGAAGTGGAGGGCCAGGGGAGGAAAGGTCCTGACTTGACCTTCACGGAGGAGATGGAAGCTATGCTGCAGGGCCTGGCCAGGCCAAGGATCCCATCCTGGCCTGTGACATCCCACAGGTAAGCTCTGATCTCTACCTCTAATTATTTCTATGCTTTTTTGGTTATAGCGTAGACAGTCTCGGCATATACGCCGAGCGTAGGGGTTTTTAGGCGTATGGGGTTTTGCGGCGTATACGCCGAGTGTCACTTTATAGCGTAAAGTTTTGTCAGCGTAAACATTTTCCCTGTACTAGCTTATCAGCGTAAGCCACAGCATCATGAGTTTTTTGTGCGCAAAGTCTTGTCAGCATGATTTGCTTATTTTATTAGTGTAAATTCTGTTTACTATGACAGCATATACACTGAGGGTTTATTCGGCGTATACGCTATTAGTTTGCAGTTTTCTTTCAGCGTAAACTTGTTTATTCCATGCTGGCGTAGACTGCTTACGCTTAGATCGAGCTATGGTGTATACGCTGAGGGTTTCGTCAGCGTATATGCTAAGCGTAAGATAGTTCATTTTTGGTGTATACGCTGAGTTAGGAAACGTATACGCTCAATGTACAGCGTATACGCTGAGTTTAAACCACATTTTTACGCTGTGTGAATAGCTTCACCGACGTATACGCTGGTCTACGGGGCGTATACGCTGAATGCAAACAGTTAGTAAGATTTTTCTAGATTTTAAGTGTCGATTTATGATGTAAACTTTCACTTTTTGGGCTAACCTATCGTGGCATCATGATTGTTTGCAGGGACAGCAAGCGCTTCCTCATTGTTGTCGAACTTGTCAGGGTATTAACATGGGTTAGCCTTGTTGAGGATGGCGAGGTTCCCCCGGATCTGACCGTGGATAACAATGGGGTTTGGTTCAGGGAAGGCACATGTGGATTTCTATCCTTCTTGTTGGACAATTTCGAGGTGGCTATCTGGTCAAACTTTGACGAGGTGACTGCACGGAGCGTCCTTGAGGAGATGCTGCCAGGGGCTGCAAAAGGTATCATGGTTTTCATACAGGATATTGATGAGGGGCCTCTTGTTAATGAGGATGGTACTACTCGTGGGCCCTGGTCTACACGCCCATTAACGCACGTGTGGGTACTATTGCCGCGAGGGTTAGACTACCTCAACAATACATTGTTTGTAGCTGCCCGTGCACATACATTATTCCAGAACCCTCCTGGCACGGTGTATCGAGTGGCCAGGTAGGAATATTTAAGTTTACTATTTCCTTTCGTTGTTTAGCGTTTGCTTCTTGTTTTGACCCATATTTGCTTACAGGCCAAAGACCAACCCAGATGGGACACTCATTAAAGATGAAGGCTTAGCCTTTGCTCACACTGCTCTGGAAGCATTCATGACGGGCCCCACCCTTCGTGGGACCGTACTGGATCAAACGAAGGGTTCGATGGTCCATTTTCATAAGCAGTTCTCCAGAGCATTTGCTATGTGTAAGGCTCGTGGGTGGCTTCATGAAGACTGGACTGACAACGGGCCAGTTTTCCCTTGTGATCTTGGTAGCACATCTAGATCCGCCACCCACGATAAATGATAACATTTTCTAGATATGTTAACGGGTTTGTCCAATTGTTTTGACTTATGCTGATACGACCATTTTAAATTGCTTTTATAGTTGATGTACCTTCTGGTGAGGATCCGGTGACAACTGGACGAACCGAGATGACTTTGTTGATGAAGGTCGGAGGGGTGACTAAGGCTCAGAAGTGGGTATGTAATCATGTGCCTCTATCCCTCGCTCATTGCCTAGATAATGTCGGCCTCATGGAGCTTTTTATGACCTCGAGTCTTGACGTTTCCATTGGGGAGATGATTGTGATTGTAGACTCTTTTAATGAGTCTGTCTCATACTACAGCACCCGGATTAAGGGTGTGAAGGTAGTTTTCCATCTGTTGTCCGAGTTCTTTTCAAACCTATTTGGCGTACTGGCAGATGGCTTAAATGTAGTATTAGACAGAGCTCATAAAGAGCTCCAGATGATTTGGGAGTTGGAAGATTTGCTAGGCGTGGCCAAGGGTGCCAAGGGATTCCTGATGCAGGGGAAGGAAAAAGTTGTGGAAGTGAACAAACTATATCCCCTATTCAGAGCACGGGTATTCCCTAAAACTCTTTCCCAGGTGAGGTGTCTTGGGGTTGAGGTTGTTCGTGTCATGCGAACTATTTTGAAAACATGCATGCGATATAACTGGGTGCGATTTTTGTTGTTGGGCATTCACAAGGAGATAGTGCGGTTGCGTTCGAATGTCGAGGCGCAATCCCATTTCACCTTCGCATTCTTCGCCGGTTATCTTCGTCGTTTTGCCGAGTTCCTAGTAGTTCGCGTAGACAACAAGTTTTTTCTGCGGGATCGGGGTCAAATATCCCGCCCATGGATCAATCACTTGTTTGAGACAGCTATGTCCCAAGATGCACTTGAAGGTATTGATGAATCCGCTTCTATTACTACAGGGGGATCATCTGGCGGTTCAATCCACACACGTGATAGTTTGGGGTTGGAGCTAGACGAGGTACCCTACACTGCTAAAAGGGAAGAACGGGTCATCAAGGAGACCGTTGGCCAAGCTAAGTCAAAGCTAAAGAGGCCTGAATGCACGGCTGAGGAAATCTCCGGTGTGAACCAGCCACGCGTGAAGCGGATATGCTTCAAGATGCCTGGTAAGCAGACCTCACCTATTTATTACTTTGTCGTTTTCATTTTATCTATAACTTTTACTTCAATCGCTTACGTGTTATTGGTGTTTTTGGCTTGATTTTAAAACAGTGAGGAAGTAGGCTCTAGAGACTATCGCCGAGGAGGAGGAGACCAATATGGAGAAGAACAACGAGGAGGAACATACAGAGAAGAGCCAGGGCGGAGAGACGGAGGAGTTAAAGGAGAAAACCATAGAAACTGAGCCGTTGGATGACCAGGGCAGTGTCGATCAAGTGTTCCGTAGGTTTCTTCAAGGAGACTTGGATCTGGGCGACCCCCCAAAGGGTGACAAGGATCATGGTATGTTTTTCTCTTTATCTCATTTCAATTTCGCTTTTCAGTCATCATTTTTGTGGTATTTTTTATTTATTATTTTTTTGTGTTTTTATCTTGTCCAGATGAAGGCAGCGAGACCAGGAAGGTGCGTTTGGATGTACCGATGAAGACGGTTCCCTCGGAGAGGACCGCTGAGGTTAGTTCATCCCATACCCGTGAGCCATTTACTTGGTCTGAAATGCCAAGAAAAATGGATTTTGTGGCTGGACTTGCGGAAGAAGTCGTCGAACGGATTCAGGAGGCCCACCCTAACATAGGTATATATTATTTAAAGGTTTGGAGTTTCACATCTTGCTTGTATTGTCCTAACATTTGTATTTTTCACGTGAATAGGCACTAAATTGAGATGGGACCCCTCTAAAAGCGTTAGCATAGAAAGCTTAACTGCACTTTCCCCAGAAGTGGAACAGGTGCCAAGGCCTGTTTATGATGGAGTTGCAGAAGGCTTTGTGCACAATGCTAAATCGTTGTGGACCTGTAGGCGTTCCATTGAGCAGTTGTGGCTACAAATTCAAGAAAAAGAAAGGGAAGTCTCTGAATTGTCAGTGGAACGTGATGATCTGAAGGCCCGGTATGAGTTCACCGCTGCCAGACTAAGTGGCGATCGCTCTTGGCGAACGTCCGAGGTCACATACACTAGATATTGGAATCTGCTGAATCGTCATGCATTGTTAACCTGGAGAATGGTAGAGCGCAAAGCCCAAATTGATCTCCTGAACCTTAAATGTCAAGATTGAAAGGTCTTTGCTTCCAAGGTTCGTAAGTGGGGTCAGAATGAGAAAAATCACAAACATTACTACAAGAAGTCACTAAAAGAGGTGTCTATTGAAAAGAGGCAACTGGAGATGTTTGTGGAGGGTTTGGGTTTGCGTTCTGCCTTCGATACTTTTTCTCAGAATACAACTGTGGAAATGGAGTCGCCTACAAGGGTGATCACAACTGCTTTTGGGGAAGTGTCGGTGGGTGAGTTCCCTCTGAAACGCCCTACCTGGTCAGCTATCGACAAAGGAAAGACTTTGGCAGATGTTGACTTAGGCCTAGATGGGACAGACTGGGCCAGCGTTTTCAGAAGAGGAAATCCTCCTATGATAAGTGTTTTGTCCTTATAAAATTTACTGAATGGTATTTAAAACTTTGACATTCACTTATTCTTATGTTGGTTGTTCTTTTTGGTGTTTTAAGGATGAAGGTGGTGATGATGCTCAAGAAGCTGGCCCCAGTGGAGTAGGGGCCCCTAATGCCAGTGGATCTAGAGGGGATGATCCTCCCGTCCCAGATTCTTAGGCTTTTTTTTAGTTTTTTAGTTTTTTGTTGTTTTTTGACTCGGACTTATACGGGAATTGTAACTTGAAAATTTTGAGATGGACGAAAACAGTTGACACTTGTAATTGTACAACATTGCATGTAAGAAAATTTTTTGTTGATTTTGACTTTAATTGTAAACACGACGCAGCAATGAAAAATGTTTTGGCTTGTTTTTCTGTTTTGTTTTAAGTGTAAAGCAAAGATGTGATTGTAAATGCTGAACAAAAAGGAGAACCAAGTATGCATGCATGAACTAGTTTAAGGCCATTTCGGGCCCCAGTTGTAAACGAGGAATATTTCGAATGACACGGGTGGATTTTTTTTCTGTTGACCAATCATTGTTGATCGTGGCTAGTTTTACGTCTTTGCGGACGTGATAGTTTAACGTCATTTCAGACAGGGAGTGTAGTTTAGTAATAATAATGTTTTTTTTTGTTGTTTTTTTTTCGATTTATCGTAGTTTAGTGTCATTTCGGACGAATTGTAGTTTAGTGTCATTTCAGACGTATTGTAGTTTAATGTCATTTCGGACGTGTTATAGTTTGACGTCATTTCGGACTAAGAGTGTTGATATTATTGTAATAGTTTTTTGATTTTCTTCTTTTTAATGTTAGGCGATATGTCAACCGGGAGGATTCTGTATTCAGCGTCCCCTTCGCTGATCACATTGAATGGTAATTCAGCCCAAGGGACGTCTGATGGAACGGTTTCTGTGTCAATGTCTTCAGATGTTTCGATAGTTGGTGCAGGTTCTATGTTATTTTCCATTTGAGAGGTTGTATGCACAACGTCAAACGTGGATGTTTCTGTTTTGGGAGGCTCTTGTTCCATGTTTGAAGGTTTATTGCTTACCAATGGGTGCGCATTTTTATCGTTTTGTTTAGGCTCCTCAAGTTTGACTTCTGATCCTTGGTCCATGTCCACGTGTGATGAGATAATAGGCGTAGTGGCTTCCCTGTGTATAATGATTTCACCGCCTTCATATGACAGGTGGATCTCCTGGTGTACAAGGGAGGAGACAGCTCTCAGTTGGGCCAACCAGGGTCTTCCTAATATTAGGTTGAACCCTGGCATCTCATCGACTACTAGGAATTCGGCAGATGTAGGGAACTGGTCTCCCGCTATGAAATCTAAAGTTATTGTGCCTTTTACCATTACGCGTGACCCGCTGAACGACTTTAAACATGTAGTCGCAGTTGGTTTAATTAATTCAGTAAGCCCCAATTGTTCAACGATGGGATATGGTACAACATTTGTTGTGGCTCCATCGCCTACGTGGACCCTATGTATCTTGAACTGGTTGATACATATCGTTATGAACATGGGGACTACTGTTATTTCCCCTGTTTTCTTGTCCACCTTAATGTTGTCATCATGGAAGCTCAAGGGTTTATGAGTGGTCTCGTGAGACAAGTACATTACTGCATGGATTTTCAGTTCATTCGGGGGCAAGTCCTCGCTTACCCGGATCGACGTTAACATGCATACTAGAGCTTCTCAATGTGTTTGGGATGTTAGCACCAAATCATACAAGCTCAACGAAGCGTTCTTTTGCTTCAATGCTTGGGTGACTTGTGTCAAAGCCATTGCTAAATCTTTACTGTTTGGAGTGTTTTTATCAATGATGACTGGGTCCATTGGGCCCAACAGTTTTATTTCATGCTTTGTTGATTTGTCATTTTTGTTCGAAGCTATTGTTTTAAGCAGTTCATAATTTTCAGATGATTTGCCTTCATTACTTGCGTCTGATTGGTTGTTAGACGACGACATGGGCACAGAGTTAAGTGGAATGGGCTTAGGTGGCCCCAGAGCTAACCGTTGGCGTTCCTTTTCCACACCTTCATGTGTAAGCCTATCTGCTAGGAATTCTTGTGTGTGGCATGGAGGTGGGGCTGGTCTTGGAGCCTCAAGCTGCCCTGGGATTCGCACCACATATGGAGCTGGGCGGGGTTGCGGTTGTGCCGTTGGATGTGACTAGTTAGAAGGCTAGCCAGGGACCCTAATGACGTAGGGACTGGGTTGGCTTGGCGCTCGTGAGATGGAGGTTTGGTAATCATTAGGAGTTTCGGGTATTCTAACGACATACGGAGTTGGTTTTGGTAAAGGTTGGACCCTTGCTGTTGCGACCGCGGGTGGTACCCGGACTATGAAAGGGGTAGGCCGAGTATGAGGGGTTGATGCATCTGAGGGGATGACGGGAGGGACATGCACTACATACGGTTTGTCCTGTGTCATGGTGTTAGGCGTGGGCATGGACACAGCGGGGGGAATCTGAACTACGAACGGCCTATTAGGTGTTTCCTGTTTATATTGGGGATAGACAGTGTTCATGTTGGATGCTTCCCCCCCATCATCAAGGTAGATTATATTAATGACATATGGCGCCTCTTTGGTGTTCAGGGGGTCTTTGTACACCCCCATAGCTTGATTCTGTGGTTGGACCGGGTTGGCCTCGTCAAAAGTGATTTGGCCTTCATCGATCATCCGCTGAATATCCTGTTTCAAAGTGAAACAGTAATCCATACTGTGTCTATTTCATTGATGGTAATCACAAAAGCGATCCATTCTGAAGCCTTTGGGTATGGGAGGCTCATCCGGCGTTGCTAAACTTGGGTTTTGAACGAGTTGGCAGAACCGGTCATGTCTCTGGATGGCCGCGGGGAACAACTATTTATGCTTCATTAGCCCAGCCTTCAGGAGTTGATCGAAGAGCTGGGAAGGCTTCATTGGCAGAGGCGTATATTGAGAGGGTTCTTTCCTCTCGAAGTTTCGCGTACGGTTCGTTGTTGGGTTTTGTGACGATGATGACTCTGGTGCAGCTGTGGGAGTTGGTTTATTGTAATTAGCAGGGGCTGCGGGTGGTTTGTTTTGTTGTTGCGCCTCTGCTATCACCGCTATAGTTGCCTTAGCCTTCTCTTTATCTTTTTTGGTGTGTTGATTCTTAAAGGCTAGGTATGCAGGGTCGTGGCTGTTTTGGGCTACTTCTTCTATGTTTTTAATTTGTACAAATGTTTGGTTAAGATCACGCGCATTAACGTAATACAGCTTGGATTTAAAGAAATTGTTAACAGCTCCTTTTAGAATAGTAAGCAGGTAGGTCTGGGAGATTGACTCATGCAGCTCGTTGAGAGTGGCGCTCCATCTCTGAATAAATTTCTGTACAGGTTCAAGCGGTGCTTGCTTAACCTGTATGAGGCTGTCCAGGGTGGCCTCAGGTTTCAAGTTATACTTGAACCAAGACACGAACTGGTGTAATAAGTCTTCCAAGGAGAAGATGGAATTCCTTGGCAGGGCCCGATACCAATCAAGTGCCCTCCCTGTGACGGACATGGGGAACACTCGAAGAATGGAATGAGGCCATGCCTGGAGCAGCGTGCATTCTAGCCTAAATGTCATCAAGTGTGCATTGGGGTTTGTCTCCCCGTTGTATTTGGTTAGTGTTGGTAAGGAAACACCTTTGGGGAAGGTTAAGGGTGGGACAGATGAGCTGATGTGGTCATCTTGGTAGAAGTCCACTACCTTCAGCTCCCCATCGACGGCTGTTTTGAGGCATTTTACCTCGTCAGCTAATTCTTGCATCAGTTTCTTAGCATCCCCCCAATCTTGGGCACTCGGTAACATGGCAGCTTGAGGTTGTGCTATATTATATGGGTTAGACTGTTGGATGGTGGGTTGAAAGGTCAAAAGTTGTGCGGCTGGGGGTTGCACTTGTGGCACGTGATTGGGGAAAGGCTGTGGTTGCTGTGGTGGCAGCTGTACTAGAGGAACGTTGGCTGGTTGAACCATATGGGGTGGTATGTTATAGTGAGGAGGTTGATGTTGCTGTGGTTGAACGCCCATCGTTACCAGTTGTGCAGCTATGTTTTGTGAAGGGACCCCCTGTTGGGTTACGACGGTAGAAGGGGCTGTATGCATTTGAATGTGCAGGATGTAGTGAGAAGAAGTGGATGCCGGTATCACGTGTGGCATCCCTATCACTCAGGGTGGGAGTGTGACTCCCACACTATCATGAGGGGGTGGTGTCTGTGAAGATGGGCCAGCTGCTACATCGGAGATGATGGCGAGAGGGAACGTGCTGAATTACGGATCAGTTGGAGGTGGCACATGAGCAAACGAGGATGTGTGCAACGGAGGCATTTGTGTGTGAGTTAGTCTGAGGGGTTGGAGGGGCATGATCTCCCCTGTACTGGGATGAAAAATGGGGTTAACATGTGCTTGCAGGCTCAGAGTGTGATAAGAATCCTCGTGTTCAGATTGAGCGGCAAATTCATCCTCTTCCTCTAGTTGGGACTCTAGTGCAGGTTGATCCAAGGAGTGTTTCCTTTGTAGGAGGAGCTATGTGACGAGCTTCGAATACTACTCTGGAATAGGGATGACGTCATACGGTGAGGGGATGAACTCGTGTCCCCCTCTGTAAAAGAGTTCAAATTGCCTCTTTACCTCCAGTTCGGATCAGTCTATAGCCAGGCCAGCTTGTATCTTAATACATATAAAATTATACTGATCCTGGGTTATGATGTTGGAGGCCGGGTCTCTCCCTTGCAACCTTAGGGACCGGTGGGGCCCCGCGGTGGGTTGTACTCCCGGGTGTTGCGTGACAAGCTGTTGGATAGCCATGGTATCCATGACATCAGTTACTTGAGCTATTGCAGCGATGGTGTTCATGGGGTTCATGACGAATTGTTAAGGGTGACACGGGGTAGAGCAGCGAAATTAGTGTACTTGGTGTAGTGTAAATTAAGGGACAAAGGACGACATATACGCTTCAACGTTTAGCGTATAGCGTCAACGTAGATAGCGTATACAGTGTAAGGGGTGCAGCGTATATGCTAGGCAGCGTATACAACTTCAGCATAAAACAAAGTACAGCGTAAACAGAGTACAACATGAACAGGATAGAGCATAAAACTGAGTACGGCGTAAACAAAGTACGACATAGAAAAAGACAGCGTAGACAAGGCTTAGCATAAAACAGGGCAGCGTAAAATAGGCACAGCGTAAGACTACAGCGCAAAACAGAGTCCAGCGTAAGGCAAGACAGCGTAAAATAGACACAGCGTAAGACAGAGTACAACATAAAGAATGCTCAGTGTAAAATGAGGGACAACGTAAATACTGAACAACGTAGACGCTGGACACTTCGTAGGATGAGTTTTCAGGCTAGGTTATGTAGACGCTAGGGTTTCTGTGGACAGCTGTCGTGAAGTTGGTAGCATATACGCTGAAAGACTTGCAGAGTTTGAAGCAGGGCAGTGAAAACGCTAATGAGCGTAGACGTTGAGAAGTTTGCAAGCGAGGTTTTTGGGAGGCCCTCCTTCTAGTGCCAATTTCTGTACTGCCTGAAATCGTCGGTCATCGGCTGGAAGGAAACAGAGACCGTGGGGTCGCAGGACGCGCACAGAAGACCCTGCCTTCACCTGAGGGCAAGCTAGAATGCACGAAGGCAGAGTACCTTGGGTGGTCCGCACGCAGATCAGACAAGGATTTACCCACACGTATGCCGAAGTGCTATATGCTGGGTTATGCATAAAAAGCGTAAACGGGCATAAACAAGAGTGTAAACAACATAACAGATATGACCAGGGCATAAACGTAAACGAGCGTAAACAGAAAACATATAAGAAATTAGCGTAAACTGTAAACAATGGTATTACAGAGTCAAAGTATAGTGCACCGGTCTAACGCAGTTGTGGTGAACACAAGGCGGACGAAAAGCCCCGGTGAATGCAGGGACAACTGGGCTGGTATACGCTGTAGGCACGACCTAGAGACTGTGAGCACGGTGTACAGGTTTTCCAGTGTAAGAGGGTTTTGGCTCTGGTGCGCAGCGTAATTGCTCTTGGGTATGCTCTAGGATCTTTGCCAACCTCCCCTTGAAGTGGAAAAGTGGGGTTTTTATACCGGTTGTTATGCTAGACTCGGGTTAGACGACACGTGGCGCATTGACCGGGTGCATAAAATTTACAAATATATAACATATTACATCTGTTGGGCGTATACGCAGGGCGTATACTACATCAGGCCGGCGTACACGTTGGGCGTATACGCTGGACATGCTGGGCGTGTGTGAACTTGGGTGGAGACGCTATGGATGCTGGGCGTACACACCGACAATGGCTGGGCGTATACGCTGATGGCTGCCGACTTGCTTCAATTCTTGCTCTTCGGTGCTATCTTCATTCTGTCATTGAGACTTCATCATTGGGCGTATGCATCTGTGGTACCGAGCGTATAGGTGAGGCGTGTACATCGAGTGTCTAAGTCGGATGTCTACGTTGGGGATGTCGGGCGTATACACTGTTAATGCTGGGCGTATACGCTGGTAGTGAAAATTAAGCCTCCTAATGCCCGAAGTTGCAATGTACGACACCAAATGTAGCTGTGGTTTTTAGTGGATCCTAGGGACCTGCTTCTTGCTGGGGAAGTACCAAGCTCGAAATTTTGTGGTGTTTTAGATTGTTTTCTTGCAAATCTGCAATCTTGTAGACATTGGGGCCAATGACATTTGTAACTTGATATGAACTTGACAATTGATGAGTGGTGAGGTACCCCTATGCCCAACCATACAAATCACAAGCATTCATGCATGATATGGTCGAATTCCATGGACTTTGTCATTTCTAGTGCACTAGCCCTTTAGGAAGTGAATCTAGCCTTAAGGTCAATCATTGTCTTCCCAATTACACTTGTGATGTTTGTTGGTATGGTTAAGTATAACTTAGGCATTTGATTTATATCATTTTTATGTTTTATAATCGAGTTCTTGAAATGTAGATAAAAAAGGATTTGATTAACTAATCTAAATTAACTTAATTAACTAATCATTTAACTAATCCTAACATAAGTATCCGTTCCCACTTTCCATAACGTCTTGAACCCACATATCCAATATTGGGTGATCAAATGCCATGCTACTAGGCATACCAAGCAATAAATAACGCTACTGGGATTACCAAGCAAATACATGTTACACTCGAAGCAGTCGTACTTATGTGCGTAATCTACCCAACTTAATTACTTTATCTAACATAGAAAATGGAAAATAATTAATAATTAATTGAAAAAATTTAATAAATAATTAAAAATAGTAAATGCATAAATAAAATATCTAATCTATTCAAAGTGTTACAAGGTTTATTAGAAAGCTCATCTTTATTGCCACACACACTATTGTGCTCAAGTACAACAATGCTCAAATAAAGATCTGTACACTCAATGCTTCCTGCTATGGGCACTTAGGGGAAAAATTCTAACTTTTAAATGGAAAAAAATGCAAGAGCTTTGCTGTACTGAAATCTAGATTCTTATAAATGTGGTTGGTAGGCATGTATTTATAAGCGACGAATAGACACTACGTCAACAAGGCCTTGATGATGCAAGGCAAGATGAGTCAACAAGGCCTTGTTGATGTGGTCAATTGCATCGATGAGACCTCATTGACACAACCAACCAATGATGACTCATCATACGCCCATGACTGAATGAAAACTTGTCCTCCAAGGTATGGGATTATTAACTGACTTTTCTTTAACAAAACAAATTAAATAACTTTGACAAAAAATGGAGTGCTTGAGTGTATAGATCAACACATTACAAAAATGATGGTGTTTAGGACACAAAATTGAACACCATTACACAACTTTTCAAAAATTGGACAACATGTTCCTTGATGGTGTGAAGCTTTTTTGAGAAGATCAAATGGTCCCAGGCAATGATGGTTTCTGAGGCTCTGAGGAACCTTCACTGGCTTTATGCATTGGTGGTGGTTGAGGTGACTACAATTGTCCTACTGCTATTACAACTTTAGGTAGGAGGTGGAAAGCATCTAGCAGTGCTTTTATTTTTCTCCTTCTTACTCATAGGATCATGCATCATCCACATAGCTTCCCCAATGTGGATTGGAGTAGGCACATCCCAAGGACACGGGATCGCTAAAAAAAACTCATTAGCATTGATAAATCAGGTAGCAAACTATTTGCATTCAATGTCAAACATCCTAACTATGTTCTTCAGCTCATGGTAGTCATTCATTTGTCTGGCTAGGTCCTTAGCGATAGATCATTGATTTGTGAATCATTCTTTAAGAACTTCGAGTTCAACATTAGCAATCTCAAGCTTTTACTTGGTGTCCTTATGGTGTTTGAAATTGGCCTTGTATAGCAAATACAAGCTAGCCACTTATTTCTCTAATTCCAACCATAGCTCTCTGGTTGTTAGCATTGCCAAGTTTAAGTAATGAAGATTGGCCAACTCCATATATTCTATTATTTCTTCTTTCTACAACTCCTTCAAGCATATCTTTGCTTTGTTGTAGGAATCAATCCCATTAAGGATGGGCTGCCATATATCTCTTCCTTGCTGGAGTTATTGTAGGGCTTCACTTTCATCTATGCTAGCTAGATTTTTTTTTTCATTAAATTTCTTTTACAAGCCAACCTGGTCCTTGTAGTGATTTTCCACTCTCTCAAATTTGAGAGCTTCATTGTTCCAAGTGATGAGCTTGATGGTAGACTTTTGTTACAAAGTGTGTATGTCCTCCATTGATAGATTTTGATTCTCTACAGCCAATTTTCTCAATTCAGTGTTGACTCTAGCAAGCTACTTCTACTATTGATGAATGAACTCTTGCATTTGATCTCTCTAAGCATCAACATTTTGGAGGTGATGATTTTGTGTGATCAATGCTTCATTCTCCTAGTGCATTTAATTCAAATCCTTTTTGATTGAGTGCATTTCAGCTTCTACCATGGCCTATTTGAAGATGGCCATTACGGCTTCCTCCTTAGGCTTTTGAAATTTTTCCTAAAGGTATTTTTTTAGCTTCAACTCTTATCATTGCTAGGCTAAGGATTGCTTGTTGTGCAAGTTGAGCACAAAGTTCAGCAACCTTCACAGCCAAGCGTTGATTTTTCCCTTAGACTATTTCTAGTTGCCCTTCCAAGATGATGCATTTACCCATTGCAATTAGTAGCTTTGACTGGGTTGCAGTGATGTTCTCTAGAAGATCAAAGATGTTTAGAGTCGGTTTCCCAATTCCTACCAGTCGTTCCGGCAACTGTTCATGTTGGGATATGTTCAATTTCTTGTTGATCATGCCTATGGACATCTACACATCTTGAAGTGTAGATACATCTAGTAAAAAAATCACAGGTGCATTTAGTGCTTCAACTACATGGTCAACTACCACTTCTATCGTTGTCTCCTGTCCCTGGTGCTACATCACCAAGACAGTTGCCTCTTCACCTTCTTCCAACCTCATCGAGAAAGTAGCAACATTCCCAGAGATTTCTAGGAATAGATGGTATGTTGCTAGTGACATTGTTACCTCTTGAGTGTTGGGATCCAAACTTGAAGGTAGCTACATTCTTTGGGTAGAGAAAATGGAACCATCTCTCTCCATCTAACTAACTATTTGGGCCATCTTATTAAGGTGATTCATTGTTGGCCAATACACAGATGAATCCACCCCACTCATTCCTACTTGTTGATCTTGTTCACTTAAGATCTATTTTTAGATTTGACATAGAAAATCAAGGACTACATGGACCTCTAGTGTTGTCTCTTAAGTGGTGGTGGTGGCAACTCCTCTTCTTGAGTAGTTGTTGACATCTTATCTTTCATGATTTCTACCCATGAGGCCAAGGAAGAATGTCTGAGAGTATCATTAGAATAGTAGATAATGCTTACCCTTTTGCGAAGTTTTTTTGATAAGGCATGGAAAGGGTAGGATCTTCCTTCCACATTTTTTCTTCTTGAAGCACTTCTTAATCTCCAAATAAATCTGTTGTGGAAGGTTAACAGAAAATTTCTTACGTAGAGCGACACATGCTTAGGTGGAGAAAGTAGTCATCTTGCCTGGCCTCATCATTGGATTGAGGTGCTAGGTCACAATCTTGAAATAAATCTACTTAATCAACATGAGTGCACCATACTCCTTATGGTCCACCTTGTAGCATCACTCAGTCCATTCATTTTTTGCCTTTGGATCACCTTTTGTTGATATTTCTACCAACTATGTTCCACTGTTTGGCAACCCCAATGCCTATGCAATAGCCTTCATCGAGTAGGACACTTGAATTTCCTTGATTTTTACAATGGACCTTGGCCTTTAGCTACTCCAAAAGAGATAGGTCTCTCCCATGTACCATTCCCCATTGGATGTGATGACCAACCACATGGAGAGATTTGCAATTATGTCTTGATATCCTCTAGAGCTTTTTCAAAAAATGGATTGAAGTTTATCTCTTTAAGAATTAATCTTTGAATTTCTTAGGACTTGATGATGTCTAGGAAATCTTGAGTTAGAGTGACCTCAACCCTTGACATGGGTCTAGACACTTCTCCTCATTAGGATTGTTTGGTAGGCACTTATTTCTCTAGAATCTATTAAATCGATTCCACTTCAAGCTCCTCTTGAAGAGGTCTAGTTGCATGGGTCGCCTATTATTGTTCTTGGCCTTATTCTTGCTGGCTAGCTCTAGGTCGTTTCTCACATGGTTGTGAGGGTTCTCCTTCCTATGGACACTTTTGTTTAGGTATCATCTATAATCATAATAAGACCATGAATTAGCAAGAATTATGTAACCTTAAAATAAGTTGGATACCTTAACTCTTGAGGGTAGTTACACTTTGCTAAGTTGTGATTATGGCTGATTTAATTAACCTTATTATTAATTTTATTTATGCATTACCACTGATAAATTATCCTAGAGGTTGTTGGAAGGGTTAACTATCAAAAGAGTTGATATTTTTATGTTGTTCAGGTTACTAATCCTTGGGGGAAGTTAGAAAAAAATTTTGAAAATTTCATTGGAAACGATTTGAAAGTTATGGGCTCTGAAAGGTTTTGGGCTTGAAAAATTACAAAAATTCCCAGTGTTATGAGAAAATTGCAAAAAATTCCAAAGTTTTTGGTGTCGATGAGGCCTCATCAATGTGGTTGGCTACATTGATGAGGCCTTGTTGATGCAAGTATTAACCACCATTGACTTCCATTGACTTTGGTCAAACTTTCAAAATACAAGGAATTTTTTGATGAAATTTAGATCAAATGAAAGCTTAGAAAACCAAGAATAGTATGAAATCATGAGAAGAGGGTGTTGAAGTTCATAAATTTGAAAAAATAAAGAAAAATTGATTTAATATATGAATGTAATGAAAGATTAAGAAGTACTAAGCAGGTTACACAATGGAAAATACAAAATAAAGGATTGTAGCGATGTCAAAGGTAAGGAGCCTTAACTAATCTAGCCAAAAGATATGCAAGTGGATCCTTCCCAGAGGAGGTTCATGCCAATTTTTCCCTTTCATAATCTCAACTAAGGAGTTCATGGAAGTCATAGTCAATTTAATGATCATGAAAATTTAAGGACTAACTAGAAAGAATCCACTCAAGAATCCCAACACATCAAACTAAGACATAGAGCATAACATAGAACCTGATAGTGAAGTGAGTTATGGAAACATGGATGGATGATAGAGAAGGTGGAATGGAGTTCCAAATTGAGGTAATAAGAATTCCCTTATGGAACTTATGGTTAAAATGACCTGAGAAATTCCATCCTTAGTCTAGACCAAAACCATCCACTTTCAGTTACTTCACATCGTCACTCTAAAATTGATTCACCCACTTGAGACATAAGAGTGCTTTCACAAAACAACCACCATTCCACAAAGAGAATAAAGGAGAATTAGGAAGTGAAAAAGAGATGGCCTTAGTTAGAGGGAACCTTCAAGCATAGTGTTATTTGAGTCCCATAATTACTGCATGTAGCCCTTTTTTTTGTCCAAGGGGTGTGCTTTGAATTCCCATTGTTTTTCTTAATGGGGACCACACCATGCAAGGACTTATTCTTGTTAAAGTGGTGTGCTTTGAATTCCCATCATTTTTTTTGTTTTTTTTTCTCTTTTTTTTTGTTTTTTGAATGATGGAAACCACACCATGCAACAACATTATTTTAACTTCCTTCAGTGGTTGGTGTGGAACGATAAGAAGTCCATGAAAAAACACTCAAGCACTCAAGCAAGAAGAACATAACAAAGAGTATTAAGTCCCCTTGAAGTCACACCCTTTACAAAACTCTAGATCCTTCCTAATTCCTAAACTACCAAGGTCACTAATTGATTAAAAGTTTCTTTAATGAAAAAGGGATCTCAAATTCCCAAGATATGGAAAACCATAGAGTTTATTGGATGGGAGGATGACGTGGACTCACTGCCTATTCCATGAAAAATAAACCATGTCAAATTCATAAGATATTAGAATTCAAAAATAGAAACTAGACATGAATAATCACTCATTAAGCACAAACCATTATTAGTAAATAACAACAACAACATTGTGTCCAATGACAATAAAGCAAATTTATTAGCAAAAATGAGAAAATATCATACTTGAATAAAATAAAATAAAGCAAAATAAAGTCAAATATATAAGAAAGTGTAAAATAATCAATAAAGTTGAAAGGTACTAAAGATAGTGTAAAATTACAAAAATTTTAAAATAAAAAATTTGTCAAATCAAAAATGTGAAAAACAAAAAGGTAGAAAAACTGAGAGGCTATGGTAATGGTTAGCACGAATGGCCATCACCCCCATGACTGAGTTTGAGGGAGGAGATTTAAAAAATACAATGTGGGTGTCCATTCAATGAGGTGGTAGTTACATTAGCCTATATTGTTTCTAGGAAAGGCTTCACTTGTTGAATGTTAACCAACTGCTTTTTATTTGGGTTGTCAGGTTTATAAATTATCATGGTCCCAGAGGGAAAGTTTTAATGAATTATGTAAGGTCCCTTCCACATTGTTTGAAATTTTATCTTTTGGGGTACATGTGTGGGGTTCCAGTAAAGAACCTTATCTCCTGGTTGAAGTTTTACTTTCCTGATTCTAAGGTCATGACATTGCTTGCTAAATGCCTTGTTCACCTCATTCAAGAATAAGGCCACTAAGCAATTTTTGTCTAGCTCATTTAGATTGATCAATCTTTCCTTCTATGCTAGACTTAGGTCAAGGTTTAGATCATACGCTGTTGAGAGTGTATAGAGCTTAGATTGAATTAGGAGAATTGAAAGTTTCCTATACACTAACTCATGGGGAGAATATCCAATAGGAAGTTTCCAAGTTAAATAATAGGCCTAGAGAGCATCGTTAAGTTTTGTACTCTATTCCTTCCTATATTTTCTAATGGTTCACGTTAGTATTTTTGTAATTTCCCAATTAGTTACCTCTGCTTGATCATTGGCTTGGCGGTGGTAAGCTACTATTAATTTATGTTCTATCCCCAGGTGTTGCATTAATTTTCTAAATGTGGTACTTGTGAAATGAGTTCCATCATCAAAAATTAGTGAACATGGCACTTCAAACCTATTCACGATATTTTTTTGTATAAATTTCGTAGCAATGGATGATGTACAATTAGTAACGGTTGCTGCTTCATTCTATTTTGTGCAGTAGCCAACTACTACTATAATATACGCCTTCTTGTTAGACATGGGTGTGATAGGACTAATGAAGTCGACACCCCATATGTTAAAAGGCTCTAGTGGTTGAATCCACTATTGAGGATCTTCCATGCAAGTGGTCATCCCCCATCATGTTGACAACATTCACAAGACTTGATGACCTAGTGGGTATCCCTAAAGATTGTAGGCCAATAGTATCCTACCATCAAGATTTTTTTGGTCGTGTGTCTCCCTACATAGTGGCCTCTACAAGGCCCTTTATGAGCATCTTGGGGAATGTGTAGTTGATCTTCATTAGGGACACACCAATGGATGAGGCCATTGGCACACACCTTATAAAGGTGTCCATTGATTTCCATGAAGTATTTGACTCGATGAAGAAATTGTTGCTTTTTTCTAAAATCCAAGTCCTATGGCACTCTTGAGTGAGAAGATATGTGAGGATGTCATTAAACCATATTACTTTTTCAGGAATTTGTTCACTTATTACTCCAATAAAGAGGAGTTCAACTAGAAATTGATTAGAGAGTGGGCTTTCCTCCTCTTTGTTATCCCATTTTAAATGAGAGAGGTGGTTAGTGACAACATTCTTAGTCTCTTTTCGATCTACCATCGTAAGATTGAATTCTTGAAAGATCACAAGTCACCATATAACATGAGGGCTCATTGTTGGCTTATTCATGAGGAAGCAAATTGCACTGTGGCCTCTATGCACAAACACTTTGTAACCTAACACATAATGTCTAAACTTTTCTATCACATACACCACTGCCATTAATTCTTTTTCTATGGTGGTGTAATTTAACTGTGCCCTCACAATTATTTGGCTCATGCAGTGGATATAATATGGACATATCTTATTATCCATCTATGTGAGCACTACCCCTAAAGTATAGTTCAATTCGTCCGTCATGATTTGGACCAATCTAGTGCTCATAGGATTGGTGTTTCTATGAGTTTCTCCTTTAATTGTTGGAATGCATGTTCACATGTCATGGTCCAAATGAAAGGTGCATGTGCATCTTTCTTTCTAAGTTCTACCAACAACTTTGGAATCTTAGAGAAATTCTCAATAAAGCATTGATAGTAACCAATGTGTCCAAGGAATGACCAAACATCTTTAACGGTCTCTAGTTGACGTGTTATTCCTTGGATGAACCTTATCTTTTTAGGGTCTACCTCAATCCCTTTTTGTGAAATTTTATTTCCTAGCATAATGCCTTCTTAGACCATGAGATGGCTCTTTTACCAATTTAGCCACAAGTTTGTCTCTACCCATCTCTTTAGTACTTGCTCAAGTTGGTCCAAGGCTTGCTCAAATGTAGCTCCATAGGTGGAGAAGTCATCCATGAAGACTTCAACACCACTATTGATTTGTTGTTGAAAGATACTAAGTATTAAGCATTGAAATGTCGCAAGGGAATTGCATAGGCCAAATGGCATCTTATAGTATGCAAAAGTTCTCGAGGGACTTGTGAATGTTGTCTTGGCCTAGTCTTCTAGCATAATTTGGATCTAGTTATAGCCACTATAATCATCCAAAAAGCTATAATAACAATGCTCAAATATGGTGTCTAACACTTGGTCTACAAATGGAAAAGGAAAATGATCCTTAAATGTTGCCATATTTAATAGCATAAAGTTTATGCAAACCCATCATTTTCCACCCTTCTTTACTACTATGAGTGGGCTAACCCACTCACTATCTGTGATTGGATAGATGAACCCTACCTTGAGGAGTTGTTGTATCTCCTCCTTGATGATTTTCTTTAATTTGGGATTCAACTATCTCTATACCTACCTTCTAGGCTTCATGCTTGGGTCAATGTAGATGCAATGCTATCATATCTTTAGGTAGCAACTAAAAACATTCATGGCTGAAATGCTGAGGGGTTCACGGGCACATAGCCTTGACCCCACCTCCATGCAAGGGCCTTTGCTAGGAAATGGAGGTGGAGTGCCCTAGATAGTCTTGTTGATCGAATAGGAACTTCACTGACTACAACCAAGGTATCAAGTGCAACCAAGGGGTGCCATGGTTAGCTAAAAATGTGATCACTGATGGTGTTCTCGGTAATACCAAAGCTGACTAGGCCTAAGCATAGCGAGGTCTTGCAACATGAGAATAGCGGTGTACGTGTGCAAAATCATGTAAAATAATGAAAAACTATGTATGTAGTGTGGAATGTCAAAGAAAATGATTAAAATTCAATAGAGAAAATGCTTAAAATGAAAAGGATTTTGGAGGAAAGAAAGGATGATACCACCTCAGATAGGAAGCATAGTAATTACAAATGAGCTTTGCAAACATATGCAGTGGTACAAATAGGAATAGTAGTAGTGTAGCCAAAGTCTTCTAAGTGTCCCAGGGTGAAGATTAACATCCATTGCAAGGTCCATTCCTACTGGGTTGGCTACTATGATGTCTTGTGGCCTTGTGGTGCTGAGTGGGATGCAAAGGTGTTGCCAAGGTGTTGATATACTCTAGTGTATGGGGTGCTCAAGGTACTTTGGATGCGAAATGGTGCTCTAAGATGCTAACTGCCATTTGGATTTTGCTAGCCAAATGACTCAAATTCCCACCACTAAAATGAATTACAAACCCCTAGAGTGTGGAATGCCAGGGTATTTATAGGCTTAGGGTTAGCACAAAGTGCAGATTGAGTGTCATGTAGCAAAGGGGTATGTGGGGTTACATTGACCTTTGCTATGCTCCTAGTGGGACAACTAGTGCTACACTTTGATATGCTTCATTGGACCCTACAAGATTGCCAAACTGGCTACACTACTAAGACTGCATGTATCAAGATCGCAATGTACCTACAAATAGTGCCAAATAGTGCAATTTGGAGGCTACGCTTTGGGACTACGTTCTTCCCTCTTTCTAGTGGGATTGAGCATAGGTACAATTTTGGGACATATAGGGGGAGCTACAAAAAGAGTGCAAGTTGCTAATCTTGCTTGCTAGAGGAGTGCTAGAGCTAGAATGAAGGCTTGTGCTAGAGCTAGAATGAAGCTTTTGAAGGCAATTACTTATTGCTATGCTAGCTACACTTTGAAGCATAGCACAACAATTGGGTAATTTTTACAAAAAACTAAAGTCTAGTGCTGCTACACTTTGTAGTCCTTATTCTTGCTATGCCAGCTACACTTGAGAGCATAGCAAGAGGGGTAGCTTTAGGAGTTAGATCTGCCAAATGCTTCTTCCATGCTAAGCTAGCTTGGCAACTTCTAGCTTGACACTAGTGCAAACTAGCCACCGAAGTGCTGCTATGCTTACTACACTGGAGAGCATAGTAAGAGGAATGTAAGCATAGCAATACACTTAGAAAACTTTTGCAATTGCTATTTGGCACCTAGAAAATTTTTCCAATCTGGTTATGTTGCATGCTATGTTAAACTTTGGTTATGTTGCATGCTACATTATCTACATTATATAGTGTAGCCTCAATATTGGGATCATGGGCCAAACACTTAGAAAAATTTACCTTGAGTTGACACTTAAACAAATTTTCCATTATAGTGTTATTGCCCAAATTTTGTGGTGTTTCACTAGTCCATCTTTGTCAATGTTTGGAGTGACCTAAGAGATGTCAACAAAGAATCCAAAACACCACAGTAGACATGATACCAACATTGCTCATCGGTGCCTAATCAAATGGTGCTTGACTAGGCTCAAGAGTGCTAAGGGGAATGGTATGTTGTAGGTAATACATGTAGAGAGTTGTCTTGGAGATAGCAAGGAAGGAATGAGATGAAAATGATGTATCATGCTGCAAGATGCAGAGTCAACATAATTGACTATTATCATGGCACTAAGGTGGCTTATTACAAAACGATGGTCTCTTGTTGGAGTACTTATGAGAGAGCTATTTCCCATGGCACCAAAGTGGCTTACCATTGACATGTTGGCCTCTCATTGGAGTGCTTATGATAAGGCCATTGCAAATTCGTGGTTGGACCAATTGCGAAATTACAACTTTACTAGATTTTGCTTAGGGATATGTTTTACCCCACTTCTTTTTTTATATATAGAAATGCTAGCTACAAGATACTTATCATTGAGTGGACTATGTGCCACTTAATGAGCTTTTCTTAGATGAAACTATATCACATCTATAGGACAAGTTTTTTCTCCCTAGGATGAGTTACATTACATCCGCTTGGTCATTGACTGGCCCACAGAGGTTCCCCATGGGACGAGTTGCATTACATTCATCCTGGGTTTTGTAGTTGACTGAAAGAATGGTGTCATATGCGTTGGAGAAGCTTACAAGAAAAGCTAGAAAGTGTAAGGTAAATGGGCAAATGTGAGTGGGTTATAGTAAGGTAATAGGGATGTGCAATCTTGATCAGCTTGGTGAGCCCAACCAAGCACGTTGAAGCAATGTGATGCCTTGTCACTATGATGAACCATGCCTTCAAATGATCATCTCTAGGGCTTCATCCTACAAACACAACATAGAGAAAATAAGAAAACCACCACACAACATGAGAGATAGAAGCAAAACATTGATTATGAGTGCTCTGCAAGTGTCACAAGTGTTGAACTAGTTGCAAGAGCTTGCAATGGCAAAGCAGGAAAGCTAGTGCAAATGCTGGAGCCAGAAGGCTACAAAAGCTCCAACAACCACACTAGAAGCAAGCACCTAAGGGAGGTTGGCAAGATGACTTATGGTGATGGTGATGCAAGTGCCCAAGACTCCACACTAAGGATAGGATCTTAGAAATCCAGCAGGATGGTAGGGAGCCATTCTGTTGGATGCACTTCCAAGCCTAAGTAATGGTGAGGGCTGGATGATGAAAATGCTATGGTTGGGCTACAATACTGCTAGGACTCTAGCAAGTGGTGCTGATGGTGAGAGCCCCAACCACTAATGAAACACCTAAGGCTAGTGATGCTATTGGCACAACCTAGGGGTAGTACTACTGGTGATGGTGGTAGTAGCTCTGAAAGGTCAACAAAATTCTTGAGATCAGTTTTGGAGGATTAGCAAAATGCCAAGGGAAATGATGCTACAAATTTTCTAGAGATATTTTCTTGATGATGTGAACTCCATTCTAGAATTACAATGCCCTACCCCATCTAGCCCATCAAGATGTGGTAAAATGATAGAGGATGGAAAGTATTTGCACTTACTTGTCTACAAAACTATGGATGTTGAGCCATGCATGCTGAACTATGAACCCAATTTAAAGTCCCAATAGACTATGATGTGCTAGTTTATAGTCCTAGCAAACTACTATGTGCTAGTTTAACGTTGTAGCGGATGGTGGATGTTATGACGCAAGGATGGACTGCGCTAGTTTATATTCATAACAGACTATGCTATGGATGTCAGTTTAACGTCATAACCCAAGGATGAGCTATGTCAATTTATAGTCATAGAGGACATGCTGCGGATGCCAGTTTAATGTCATAGCCTAAGGACTTATTGTGCCAATTTAACATCATAGCAAACTTGCTATGGATGCTAGTTTAACATCATAACCTAAGGACATGATGTGCCAACTTAATATCATAGTGGATAGGTGTGTTGTGGATGCTAGTTTAACATCATATCCCAAGAACAATCTATGCCAATTTAACATTGTAGCAAATTCTATGTACCAATTTATAGTCATAGTGGACTCTTTGTGCCAGTTTATAGTCATAGCAGACTCTCAATGCTAGTTTATAGTCATAGAGAACTCTTGCTTACCTTGCTTTGCATTGATATGATGTTACGTGTTAGGAATAATACGGCTTCAAGTACAAATGATTGATTGGATTGGCAAACTCATTGCCATCTAGATTAGCAAGCTTGAATGCTTCATTGTTATAGGCCTTGGTAACCAAGAAAGGACCTTCCTAGTTGGCTGAGAATTTATTTGTGAGTTTGTGAATGACCTTGAGGACTAGGTCTACTTCCTTGATCTAGCACTGGCCCTAATTATGGTAGTGCTTTTGTTGTTTCTTCTCTTGGTACTATTCGATACAATCAAACATCTTTATGCACTCCTCCTCTATAGAGTCAAGGCCAATAGCTCTCAACTTGTTATTTTTGGTCTCATCAATGAAGCTCAAGAGGATTACACGGAGCGATGAGACCTGCAATTCAAGAGGAAAAATCACTTCAAACCCATATACAAGGCTATATGGTGTCTTACCTGTCGCTATTCTGTATGTTGTGCAATAAGCCCATAGTGCATAGACTAGCTACTTGTGCCATTGTCATTTACTACTGCTAAGTATCTTCTTTAGATGATTGACGATGACCTTGTTTGTGGCCTATGTCTGGCTATTCACCTACGGATAGTATGGTGAAAAAAAAGAATGATTAATGCCAAGGTGTTTGCAGAAGCCTATGGTTTCTACACTACTAAACTATGGCCCATTGTCGATGACTAGGATCATGGGTAGACCAAATCGGGTCACTATATTATCAAGGATGAATTTGTAGACGAATTGTGATGTGGTCCTTCTAAGGAAAATAGCTTCAACCCACTTAGTAAAATATTTGGTTGTGGTTATGATGAAGCTATGTCCTACAAAGGACTTAGGCATGATGGGCCCTATGATATCCAACCCCCAATGTTGGAACAACCACGTGATCTACTTGGTGTGTAGTTTGGTATGTGGCACATGCATTGAGTTGCCATGCCATTGACACACATTGTAGATCTTGACCTTAAAAACACAATTGCACTCCATGTAAGGCCAATAGTAGCCTAGGCACCTAATTTTCAATGCCATTGCTCTAGGTGCCATATGGCCTCCACATAGTCCCTCATGGACCTGATTAACGATCATATGTGCTTCACTATTACTAACGCAATTTAGTAGTATGCCATCATAGGATATGTGACATAGTGTGCTACCACCTACAATGATGTACTACCATGATCATTTTCACACTACATCCTTTTGGACAATGGTCAAATGTTGTGGAGGCTCACCTTGTTGAAATTATGACTTGATGTCATCATACCACTCTCGTGCATGTGCTATGCTTTTTGTGGCTATGAATGTAATGTCAGTTGCTTGCGTGATAGGTTTGGTGCAATCCATTACTATAGTGAGTAAGGCATGAAACAAGTTAGGTGCAATGCTTAAAGCTAATGTGGCTAATGCGTTAGTGATGGCATTCTCGTTGTAGGGGATGTGTTGGATATCTACAGTTGCAAACTATTAGAGCAAGTGCTTCGCCAAGTCATAATAAGGTTGAAATGTTGTGCTTTGCAAGCATAAACCTCCATGACTTGGTTGATGACTAACTGCAAATGGCCTCAGATCACTAGGTTTTGGATTCCAAGGTCATGAGCTACTATAAGACCTCTACAGATACCTTCATACTCTACTACATTGTTAGTGTAAGGAAATGTAAAATGATGAGTGAAGGATTAGATCCCCTTGGAGGAAAATGTGATTACTATGGTGGCACTACCCCCTTGAGATGTTAAAGCATCATAGAAGTGTAAAATTTCCTCGAAATTGGCAAGTACTTGACCTATACTACTAACATGCTCATCTAGGAATTCCAAATCTATAGTTGTTTAATCATTTATTGGTGAAGCTGTGAGTTTTACAACTATTGATTGACCTTTGGTTGATGCTTGCACTATGTAGTGTAGATGAAACTCAATGGTTATCACTTTCTATCATGAAATTTAACTACTTTCATATATATTCGTTGTGATTACCCAGAGTACATTGCTTTTGCAAATGGTGTTTACTTGGTTGCAAAAGAGATAATGCCTCCACTTCTTAAGTGCAAAGAATAAGGCGAGATAGCTCTTTTCCACATCATTGTATTTTGCTTCATGGACCACTAATGCATGGCTTAGGTAATATACAGGGACCTTTGAACCATCATCTCACTTTTGGCAAAGCAGAAAAGCGATGGATGTGTTGAAAGTTATAAGGTAGATGTAAAAGGATTTATGTCCTTCTGGAGGATAAACTATTGGAAGCTGAGCTAGCTCCTATTTGAGGCTATCGAATGCCTCTTGGCATTAAGTTTTCCACTTGAAGTGGACCCCCTTTTTGAGAAAATGTTGCATTGGCTATAGCTTATCAATCAATCGTGTAATAAACCAACGTATGAATTACAATCTTCCTTGTAACCCATGTAGCTCCTTAAGGTTAGTTGAAGGTGCTAAGTTGATGATCACCCTAACCTTATCAGGGTCTATGCATATGACCACTTCTGATACCACGAAACCTAGCATGTAACTTGTCTTAATACTAAAGACACACTTCCTAGGATTTAGCCTAAGGTCATGCCTAAGGCAGTGTTTGAGTGCGAGACCTAAGTCATTTTCATGATCATCTACCATTTTGGACTTAACTGCTATGTCATCAACATAGTCATTGAGCAATTCTAACAAGTAATCACTAAAGATGTATGTCATTACATATTGGTAGGTTGCTCCTGCATTTTATATTTTGAAAGGCATCATTGTATAGTAAAATGTACCCTAGGGGGCCATGAAGGTGGTATTGAGCTGGTGCTCTAGGTTGATCCTAATATAATTGTAGCCAGAGAACCTATCCATAAAGGATAATAAAGCATGACTAGTCATGGTATCTACCAATTGATTGATACTAGGCAATCGAAAATCATCTTTGATGGTTGCCTTGTTCAAGTCCTGGAATCTTATGCAAATGCATATGCTTTCATTTTTCTTAGGTACAACCATGATGTTGGAGACCTAGTCCACCTAGTTAACGGCCTAGATGAAACTAGCCTTATAGATCTTGGTGATTTCATCACGAACTATCAATGCCACCTTAGACCTAACCTTACAAGATTTTTGTTTAACTAGTTTTATGCAAGGGTTGAGGATGATATTATGTTGTGCTATGCAAGGATCTAGGCTTGGCATGTCCTCATAGGACCATGCAAATGCCTTGATGTTATTATTGAGTGTCTTTGTGATGCTTTGGGTGTGTTGAGGCTCTAACAAGGAGCTAAGTTTTAGTGTTTTTTCCTTGTCACTAAGTGTTGCTACATGGAATTCAACAAGGGGATCCTCAATGATGTCACTTGCCTCTAGATCAAGAGCCCTAACTAGATAGTCAGGCCAACCTAGTGATGCTTCTACAAATGTTACGTATTCATCATGGGTCATGGGCTCAAGGTGTAGGCATTGGTCATCGATGCATTGGATGAGGTCATCATGAGGTCTAGTGAGGACCAGAGGTGAATGAAGAGACTTGTATAAGCTCATGCTATAATCCTACAACATATCCTACAAAATAACCAAAAAGAATATCAAGTCACACCTATCTTAATAAGGTCAAAATTCAAAACATGAGGAAAGCAATGCAATTAATAATTGCCTAATCATGCAAAAGTGGACATTAAAAAGGTAAGAATGTAAGCCAATTTTGCACCTCAGTAGGCCATGGATTACTAGTTTAAGGTCTTAGAAAACTATGGCTTGCTAATTTAAGGTCTTAGAATACTGTGATTCATGTAAGGTGCATTAGTTCAAGCCAGGCAAAGAGTTTCTAGATCATGGAATTGAGCTAGGCATTCACTAGGCAACCAGAAAAATCTCAGAAATTTTCTAACTCTAGGATTGTTAGAAAAAAGTTAAAAAAATTTCTAACTTTGGCCACTACACTCAACCCTTGCTATGCTCACCCTCTCTTACTACGCTCCATAAGAAGCTAGGGAAAATTTTTCCAAATGTGGGAGCATCAATGTAGTATGTAGCACATTTAATTACCTTGGGAGGGTATATATGCATGATTTACTGAGTGTAAACTATCATTTTTTAAAAGTGTAAATAAGGAGTTATAGATCGTAGCATAGTTTGAAGTGATAGCTAGAGCATAGCAAGTGGAGTGCAACAACTAGAGCGTAGCATCAGGATGACGTGTTGCAGTAACCATCAACACCTTAGACTTGCTAATGTAGCAGAAGGAAGGTGAGCCCTAGAATGCCTACCATGAGTGCAGGTGGAGGAGAGGAGATCATCACTAACTACCAAGCATGCTCACTACACTTTTCCCTTTTCTACCATTTCTCTTCACATTTTGTCTTTTCTTTCTTGCATTGGGATTTGGATCATGGGGTGGCCTACCTTGGAAGGAACCATCACTACCCTAGCCACCTTGGTAGTCATGGCCAGGAGAAGAAAACATGTGTGTAGGTAGTGGATCTTTATTGATACGTTTTTTTTATGATTATCTTCATTGATTTTCTATGATGAGTGGGACAAAGGACAATGCATGGGTTATGAGGGATTTGGTACATTTGAGGGATGCAACATGTGGGAGTGAGGGAGAGGAAAAAGAAATGAGGGTTTTGCCCTGGTAGTAGACTAGTATTTCCCTCTTTGGTGCCATGCCACATAGAAGACATAGAATGGAATAAAAAATGGACATAACTAGGGCATCTATGGCTAGGGATTTTTTGTCTCTTCCTCTTCTTTCTTTTATTTTCTATATATGTTGGCACATGGATGAGAGAAATTAGCAGATTGGGGTAAGGATTATGACTAACATGGCCATCACCAAGGGATAGGATTTTTCCTTTGCTTATTTTGTCATGCAAGAGAAATGCAGGGCAAGGGCAAGGGAAGGGTTGGATGTCACATGGACACATGGGAAGAAAGCCATAGGATCAAGAAAAGGGAGGGTAGTGTGGCCACCGGGGGGGGTGGGCACAGTGGCCATGGTGAGGGGGTGAATGGGGCTAGGGAGATTACCAAGGCTATGACCATGGCGAGTACCCCCAATGCATGTTATTGGCATGCAGTGATAGTAGGTGGTGCAATGAAGGAGACATGATGATGGGGGCTCAAGTGCTAGTGGCTACGCTCCCTAGGAAGCATAGCCAACACTTGTCTCAAATGCAACAAGATGCTACACTCTCAACAGTTAGAAAAATTTTTGTGTCAATTTTTGGCTTGTTTTGGGGCCATGCCCTCCTTGGGGAGCGTAGTAGGTAGTTAGAAAAATTTGGCAATTTCTTAGCTACACTCCCTAGGGAGCATAGTAGACAGTCAAATTTTTTTGGATATCTTACTACATCGCCTAGAGTTAGAAAATATTTTGAGAAAATTTGAAGAAGAAGCACAGAACTAGAATACCAAATGTGCAAGATGTGAAGTACAAAAATGCTAATGGTACGAATGCCTTATGTAAAACAAAATGCTAAATGCACAAAAGCTATGTCAAAATACTAATTTTGCAAGTTGTACATATGAACGTTAGAATGTGCAAACCATGTTGGTGCAAATGATATGAATGTAAAGTAAAATGCTAATGTTACATTACTAATGTACCCCAATGAGCACTAGGCATGTCAAATATGTATTGATGTCCTATGCCTGCAGGGCCCCATGGGGGACCCTAAGGATATATTTCTAAGTTATGCTATTATAAGCTTGATTTGCTAATTTTGCTAAGTGAATATTTTATGCGAAAATGTAATCTATTATGTGCTAATGCTACATTTGTTTGCTATTTTGTCATTGCAAGGTGCTACTGAAACTAATCTTAGTGATTGTGGAGCTCATCGGCATGCTATCTTGCATCAACCAGCCTATACCCAACATGCCTACACCTAACATGAAGTTAGGCCATTAGGTAGTGTTGTTTTAGCCAGGAGTGAGTGAATTCCTAGCTTACTTGCTATAGTACTTTAGTGTGATCATGTGGCCACACTTGGCAGTGGAGGTTGCAAGTGCTATTGCCAAGATGTTGTTGGCTGGGAAAAATTGGGGCATATTACCATTCATGTCCAATGAGCTTGTGACTAGTGGTGATCAAGCAGGTGGCCTAAGACTAGGCCCTAGGAGTATTTTTCCCTTAGCTAGAATCTAGAGCATGCCAAAGTTCTCTTGTTATAACAAGAGCAATACACTTTTCATTACCATGCACATGCATACAGTCTTCTAGAACCTACCTAGGATTGTATATTATGCTAGAGGGTAAGTGTTATTGTTTTTCATTATATCTCACTCTTATTAGCCATGCTGGATTTGCTAACTATTGACTACAGATGTCCAATGCCAGGTTTAAAGTCAATGATGAAGGGCTCCATGATGAGATAGGGGCTCTTTCTTTGACCCATACCATGCTAGAGGTATTTTCCTCTAGTCTAAGCTTTTAGGAGGTAGTTATTGAATAGGTGGGCACAGTGGCCATGGTGAGGGGGTGAATGGGGCTAGGGAGATTACCAAGGCTATGACCATGGCGAGTGCCCCCAATGCATGTTATTGGCATGCAGTGATAGTAGGTGGTGCAATGAAGGAGACATGATGATGGGGGCTCAAGTGCTAGTGGCTACGCTCCCTAGGAAGCATAGCCAACACTTGTCTCAAATGCAACAAGATGCTACACTCTCAACAGTTAGAAAAATTTTTGTGTCAATTTTTGGCTTGTTTTGGGGCCATGCCCTCCTTGGGGAGCGTAGTAGGTAGTTAGAAAAATTTGGCAATTTCTTAGCTACACTCCCTAGGGAGCATAGTAGACAGTCAAATTTTTTTGGATATCTTACTACATCGCCTAGAGTTAGAAAATATTTTGAGAAAATTTGAAGAAGAAGCACAGAACTAGAATACCAAATGTGCAAGATGTGAAGTACAAAAATGCTAATGGTACGAATGCCTTATGTAAAACAAAATGCTAAATGCACAAAAGCTATGTCAAAATACTAATTTTGCAAGTTGTACATATGAACGTTAGAATGTGCAAACCATGTTGGTGCAAATGATATGAATGTAAAGTAAAATGCTAATGTTACATTACTAATGTACCCCAATGAGCACTAGGCATGTCAAATATGTATTGATGTCCTATGCCTGCAGGGCCCCATGGGGGACCCTAAGGATATATTTCTAAGTTATGCTATTATAAGCTTGATTTGCTAATTTTGCTAAGTGAATATTTTATGCGAAAATGTAATCTATTATGTGCTAATGCTACATTTGTTTGCTATTTTGTCATTGCAAGGTGCTACTGAAACTAATCTTAGTGATTTTGGAGCTCATCGGCATGCTATCTTGCATCAACCAGCCTATACCCAACATGCCTACACCTAACATGAAGTTAGGCCATTAGGTAGTGTTGTTTTAGCTAGGAGTGAGTGAATTCCTAGCTTACTTGCTATAGTACTTTAGTGTGATCATGTGGCCACACTTGGCAGTGGAGGTTGCAAGTGCTATTGCCAAGATGTTGTTGGCTGGGAAAAATTGGGGCATATTACCATTCATGTCCAATGAGCCTGTGACTAGTGGTGATCAAGCAAGTGGCCTAAGACTAGGCCCTAGGAGTATTTTTCCCTTAGCTAGAATCTAGAGCATGCCAAAGTTCTCTTGTTATAACAAGAGCAATACACTTTTCATTACCATGCACATGCATACAGTCTTCTAGAACCTACCTAGGATTGTATATTATGCTAGAGGGTAAGTGTTATTGTTTTTCATTATATCTCACTCTTATTAGTCATGCTGGATTTGCTAACTATTGACTACAGATGTCCAATGCCAGGTTTAAAGTCAATGATGAAGGGCTCCATGATGAGATAGGGGCTCTTTCTTTGACCCATACCATGCTAGAGGTATTTTCCTCTAGTCTAAGCTTTTAGGAGGTAGTTATTGAATAGGTGGAAGAGGACTTAGAGAACTACCCCACCTAATACTTGAAGGAATTCAAGTGATGCCAAACCTATGATAGACTTAATGAGGGATGGGCTAGTAGTAAGCCCATCTTTGGAGAGCTTGTTGTACCACCACCTACATTAGGCACATCATCTGTTCCACATGAGTATTAATTATGTTTTCTTAGCTCTTATTACTTATTCTCATGCAAGCATTAATTGCATGATGCTAATGTTGCATCTTCCTATGTTACAAATACTGTTGCTTTAGGAGAGGCAATAGTGGTTACCACTAGCCAAAATCAGGCCACCTTCATTTTGAAGTATGGTGATGTAGAGGAGGCATAGGAGTGGTTGTGCTATCAAGCCTCAAAGGCTTTCACTAGTAAACTTACATGTGTTGGGTTGATGGACCTTTTGTTGGCCCTTAGCCCAAGCACACCAATGGCTAGTAAAGATGGTGACCATTTTTTACTGCTTCAACTATGATGCCCACCGCTTTGTTACTCATGTACACAAAGTGAGGGTAGTCTTGGATCTCAATGATGCCTTCTTTGCTAACTTCTTTGATCTTCCCTCTGAAGGCCCATCAATCTTGACAAGCCCAACTGAGAGGTAGACTAGAGAGAGGAGATTGAGGAGTGGCTAGGGACCACTCACTCTCATAAAGGCATCATGGTTGGGAATGTGCATGTGCTTAAAGTTCAAAGGCTTTACCCTCTTTTCATGCCCACACCTTTTCTAAGCTGCTTTTCCAAGGAAAGGTGCTTAGAGTAGAGCATGCATGAGTGATGCAAGAGGTTATAGAGGAAGGCACCAAGTTTAACTAGGCCTCTTGTATTACTACTGGGTTACAGGTAGAGATTATTAGGCTTCACCACAATGTCCATGCAAGATCTCATTTTCACTTTACATTCTTCATAGCCTATCTAAGAAGGCTTGTAAAGTTCCTAGTGATTAGGGACACTTGCCATTGGATTGTGCAGGATCATGAGTAGCTATCCAAGCCATGGATTAAGCATTTTTCACCATCACTTATGTGTAAGATCCTCCAGAGGGGATTGAGGAGTTGTATTCAGTTATGTTAAAGGCACAATTGGGGAGGTCACAGTCACCATTTTTCCATGCCAGTGTAGGCAAGTGTCCACTAATAGTTGTTGGGGATGTAAAGAGGGTGGAGCAGTATATCATGGAGATGGTGGGACCCTCCAAGGAAAAGATCAAGAGGCCATGTCCAATAGAGAAGACTCCCCCTACACTTGGACAAGAAAGCATTAAAAAATTCTACCTCAAGATACCCACACTTCATTCGGTGCTTGCAGGTTAGTGCACATCATAAATGCACTTAGATTATATTTTTTTTTTGTTTTTGGTTTATTATGCTATGCTCATACTACTACACTATATAAGTTAGGCAAGAGGGTTATGAAGGAAGTAGTGTCAATGACAGCAGGTACAATAAACATGATCCGTCCTCAATTTAAAGAGGAAGTAGTTCACAAGGAGGAGCCACCAAAGGCCTCAAAGATCTCCCACTAGTTTGATGTGGAGGGGCTATTTCACCTTGAGGGTGACTTTGCCAACCTCTTTAACAATGTGCAGCTAAGAGACCCATCCATGCTGACATCTGAGGGCTTGCTTGGTAAGCACTTTATGTTATTTTCTACTTTTTCCTTTTGCTCTTAAGCCTTTGACTACTTAGTTATTGCTAAGTTTTGCATTGTGTTTATATTGCAACCTCAGACCTTCCTGTCAATGATCCATTAGCAGTGCCTACCCACTACATCAAGCCATGGGCAAAGACACTAGATAAATTCACCTTCATGGAAGGCATCGTGGAGGACATGGTGGACTGCATACAGTAGGCAGATCCCAAACTTGATATGCATGTCATTTTTCTTAAACTATTTTGCTAATTCTCTGGCTTAGTTTGTTGCTAATATTGGTTTGGTCATTGTATGCTAATAAGCTCTAAGCTTCATTGGGATTCAAATCGGGTAGCTCACATGGATGTCATTCTTGAGTATCCCCTCAGTGGAGTAGTTATCTCGTCATGTGTATGAGGTGGTGAACAAATGTGCACTTTCCAGTGTGAAGGTGTTGTGGACCTGTAGATGCTTGAATGAGCATCTATGGAAATGCATGCACAAGCTCCAAGACGTAGTGGAAACCCTAACCACAAAGAACGAGGACCTCTAGTCTTGTTATCATTTCTTATTAGCTCAAGTATAGTAAGATAGTGCTTGGAAAACATCAAAGATAGATTACGCTAGGTACTGGTCGACAATCAGTGGTAAGAATGAGGCTACCTAAGAAATCATTGAGCAAAGGTTACAAATGGATATACTCTCTTGAAAGAATGAAGAGTGGAAGAGCTTCAGCACCAAGGTATGAAAATGGGGGCATACACAGAAGGACCACATGTTCCACTATAAGCAAGAGTAGGCCGCCTACTTACAGCTACTCAAGGATGAGTCCATGAAGGCTCATCACCTTGAGATGTTTATTGAGTTAATTGGTAGGAGTCAGGCCTTCGATTTTTTCAGCTAGCATACAATGGTTAGTGGTTTCCCAAAGCAAGAGATTACCCTATCCTCAAGGTATACTTCTACAACCACCTTTTCTATGCAACCTCCTGCATAGACCACTGTGGATGAGGATAAGATCCTTGTGGATGTTGACTTTAGCCGCAAGGACTAGATGTAGTTATCAGAGATCAAGTTCCTTTAATACTTGGAGAAGGGCCTTGATAGATTTCCTTCAAAGTCTAATGCAGGATCCTCTTTGGTTAATTTTGCTTTTTTTTTATGCTCTTTTATGTGTTAGCTTTTCATGTTAATCTTGTATTGTAGTTTTGCACTTGCTAATTAATTTTTTTATTTTGCATTATTTTGAGACATGCACCAAGTGATAGCACAGGCCCTAGTAGAGTAGTAGAGGAGGAGGAGAAGGAACCTCAACACCCACCAAACACCACTAGCTGAGTTTACCTAATGTAGCCCTACTATTAGGCAATTTTGCACTTTGACCATTTTTGTTGCATGGTCATGCTATGTACTCTTGCTGATAGAGATATAATAAAATTTATGTTTCTTTGTGATGAGAATTATGTGTGAAAATTCATGTTATTTTGCTAACTATTTAATGCAAATAATGCAATAGTTGATGTGATTAGGCCCCTTGTGGGCCCTATGCTAGTTTAAGGCCATGGTAGAAAGGCCATTGCTAATTTAAGGTCATTTTGGACCATGGAAATTACTAGTTTAAGGCCATTTCAAGCTATAAATAAAAGGAAATAGTTGCTAGTTTTGGGTCATGGAGGGTAGTGAGGTGCCATTTTTGGGCCATGGCAGGCCATGTAGTGGAAGAAAGATGTTGCCAGTTTTAGGCCATGGCAGGCCATGCAATAGTTTAACCTCTTTACGGGCTGCACATTAGTTTAAGACCTTTTGGGCCATGCATTATTTTAAGGCCTTTTTGGGCCACATGTTAGTTTAAGGCCTTTTTAAGTCATGGATTACTTTAAGGCCTATTTGGGCCATGTGCCTTTTCTTTTCTTTTCTTTTTTACAATTTTAGTTTTAAAAGTTTTTATGTGTTTTTAATGTTTTGTTAATGCATAAAGGACTAAATGAAAATGCATAAGCAAAAGAGGTAAATGTGTAACAAAGTAAATAATTTAAAATGCAAGCAACCATGCAAAGTGTAACTATGCAAGCAAAAGGCTAATGGGGCTAACGAAGCATGCAAAAAATTGAGGGCAAGCAAACACTTAACACATGTTGTGCTACGGGAATACCTTAGGCATGTAGTTTCTTCCTAATCTAATGTAGGTTAGGGGGTGGATATGGCCTAGGTAGTACAAGGTATTATTCACCTATACCTTTGTCATTGATGCTAAAGGGTAATTCTGCCCATAAAGCTTCCTCGAGGAGGGTATCAACCTCTTTTGGCTCTTCAAGTGGGTCTACTAAACAAGGCTGACTTTTTTCCTCCACGAGCAACATATCATCAGGGAACTCTACCTCTTACTGCATCAACATTTTTGGTTGGAGGGACCAATTTTTCACCATGTATGATCACTTCCCCACCTTTGTACGGAAGGTGGACCTCCTGATGAATGGGTGAGGAGACGACCCGCAATTAGGCTAACCAAGGCCTCTCCAAAATTATGTTTAACCTAAGCATCTTCTCAATGACAATGAATTCAACCATGGTGGGGAACTACTCCACTGCCAAAAATGCTATTGTAACTATTCCTTTCATGAAAATGTGTGACCCATTAAAGGACTTGAGGCATGTTGTCTTTGTGGCTTGGATCTAGTTGACTAGACTGAATTTGTCAATGATTGGAAATGGGATCATGTTAGTCACTTCCCCATCATCGATGTGCATTCTACAAATCTTTCATTATCCTATGTGGATAGTTATAAACATCGGCACACTAATGACCTTACCCTTTTCAGGATCTACCTTGATTGCCTCATCACGAAACACTAGAGGCATTCGACCTAATTCTTGAGGTGAAGGAGGAATCATCACAACATGGATGGCTTGTTCATCCATCGAGATGTCCTCCTTGATAGGAATGAAGGACAACATATGAACTATTACTTTGTGATGAGTAAAGGAGGTCATCACCAAGTTGTACAAGCTCAAGGTTGTATTTTTTGTTTAAGAGCTTACTTTACTTATGTCAATGCATCTAGAAAGTCTTGACTGCTATCAGTTGCCTTATTGGCCTTTATCTCCTCCATGCAGCCCAAAAGAAGGATCTCTTGGGGAGGAGATTTGGGCTTGTTTTGTTTGGCTTGTGGTTGTTGATTACTTATAGTAATGGCTTCAGTTGATGTGGCCATAGTAATAGCAAACAAGGGGATGGGCTTAGGTGGGCCTAATGCCAAGCGTTCCCTCATCATTTGGTTCATGAGGTGCTCATTTGGCCTCTTGGACTACCACCTTGACTACTTAGTGTTGTATGTGGGATGAGGCCTTAGGTGAGTAGGGCCTATTTCAGTGCCCACCATTGGACCCAGTGAAGGATTTTCATGTTGTGGCACCCTAACGACAAAGGGTGTCTGAGTTGCAACTGCCACAACGTACTATGGGGCCCTAACCACAAAGGGTGTCATGGGTGCCCAAGGTGGTGATTTGATGGCAAAAGGGATCCTTGGACTGTTTGATGCTGAAGAGACCCTAATGTTGTTAGAGGGCACACGAACCACAAATGCCTCTCATGTTGATCTTATGTCATCATCAATGCTGATGGCATTGATGACATAGCCTACACCACTTGTGTTGAAAGGGTCTTTGTAGACCTTCATTGATAGATTTTCCAATCAAACTAGGTTGGTTGAATCAAGAACCAATTGGCCTTAGTCAATCATGCATTGTATGTCATCCCTTAAGGCCATGCAGAAGTCCATGTCATGGCCAAGAAATTGATGATAATGGCAAAAATGGTCCAACCTAAAGTGTTTTGGGACAAAAGGCTCATCTAGTATAGCTATTGATGGGTTTTTAAGGAGCTCACAATAATGATCATGATGCTTACAAGAATCTTCAGATATTTTCTTGTATTAGATGTACCCAACACTATGCAACTAACCCAACAATTTCAATGGTTTTATGGGTAATGATGTATACTTTGAGTGATCCTTGCGCTCAAAGTTTAGCCTTGGGGTAGCTTGCCTTATGGTCATCGATGATGCAGGTTGGTTGGTCACCGTAGTGCTAGAGTCGATTGCCTTGTTGTTGATTGGGACCTTGGTTGCCTTGGCCATTGGTTTGACATTGCTTAGTTTGACTTCATTGGCCATCATTGCAATAGTTGTTGTTGCCTTGCTCTTCTCCTTCTCCTTCTTCACATGTGTGTTCTTGTAGGCCACATAGGTTGAATCCTTACTGGCTTCTACCACATCCTGAATGCTCTTAGTTTGAGCAAATTATTGGCTTAGGGAGTGCAGGGCAAGATAGTATAGTTTCAACTTAATGAAGTCATTTACTGCACCTTTAAAAATGGTCATTAAGTGAGTTTCCGCAATATGCTCATGAATTTCATTAAGTGTAGTGCTCCATTTTTGGATGAACTTCTAAATGAGCTCTAAGTGGCCCTGCTTGATTTGCATGAGTTGGTCTAGCATCACCTTAGGCTTCAAGTCATACTTGAAGAAAGTAACAAATTGGCTAAGCAAATTCTCTAATGAAGATATGGAGGCCTTGGGGATTTCATGGTACTAGTCTAGTACCTTGCTAGTTAGGGACATGGAAAACACATAAATGATCATATGTAACCATGCTTGCAGAAAAAGCCATTTGGACTAGAAGGTCACTAGATGGGCATGGGGGTCCCCTTTACCATCATATTTGGTGAACTAGGGAAGTTGAACACTAAGAGGTAAGGTCAACGATGGGACAATGGGACTAATGGGGTCATCCTAGTAGAAGTCCATCACTTGGACCATATTAGAAGAGGTGGCCTGAAGCCATTTGACCTCTTCAATGAGTGCTTGAATGAGTTGGAATGCTTGATCTAGGCTTAGTGTGGATGCGGTCAATTGCATTGGTTGTGCAACCTATTGTGCTATTAGCATGGTCCATGACCCTGCAGTAGGCTATGTAACCATGTAGGATGCCTATTGAGCATAATACTATAAAGGTTGTTGCATATGCTACTACTATGTGTGTTGTTCCCAGGGCACAAAAGTAAGGCCCCATGACATGATTGTGGCTTGGGCTATCATAGGGGGCATCATAGAGATAGGTGGGACATACAACACCTGTCCTACGTGGGGTTGGGATGTTGGCACTATGTGCATGTAGGGTTGAGTTGACATCATGGATGCTAGTATAGAGGATTGCACCAACTATACTGAGACCACAAAGGATGGGATAATAGATTATCTTGCATCCTAATGTGTATGCACTTAATGGCTTGCCACAATGGGTGTCAGTGTAGGTGGTGACAAGGGAGATGTTGCTACCTCAAAGAAGGGAAATGAATAAGGTTGTAAAGGAGTGACATTAGAGGTGGGCGATAGGAAAGAGACATAAAAGGAATTCTTGTTTTCTTAGTGAGCCTCAAATTCCTCTTGTCCATCCTATAGGGGTTCCTCATAGTCGATTGTTGCATCATGCTCATTTGACCCACTCAGTCAAATGAGTTGGTCAAGCATCCATCAAAAGGTCTTGGTGAGGGGGATTAGATCATTAAGGGTTGGGAAGTACTCCCTCCCATTCCAATGTATGAGCTCATAACCTTGCTTTGCCTCTAAATCTTGGCAATATAAGGGAATGCCTACCTAGAGCTTCACATAAAGAAAGTTGTATTTATCTTTGTTGAGCACCATGTGCTTGGGAGATTAGTTACGAAGCCTAAGGGATTGCCTTCCCACGAAGATGGGCCCTACAACTCTAGGAATGTTGATTATGAATTCTTGCTGGATAGGTCAAACAATGAATGTGCCTGAGGTAGAGGTTGAAGGCTCTTTAGAATTCATGCTACTATGGGAAGATGCAAAATTTGCAACATTGGAAAAGAAATGGTTAAGTATAATGAGTGCTAAAAATATTCAAGTATAGAAGTGTTGAAATGATAACCAAGTATGAGAATGCTACTATAAAAAGTGTCTAAATTTTGTGCTATGCTTACTATGCTCCTATGCCAAGGGAAAGCTACACTCTTTCTAGCACATAGAGTTTAGGGCCCAAGTGTGGGGGATTCACTTTGGCTTCTGTCCTAAAGGGTTCCAAGTGAACTGACAACTAGGACCAATCTACACTAATCAGATTGTAGACAACCACAAGGGTGTCATGTTTACACTAGTTCAAAGCTAGTAATAGAGGTTTAGAAAGCACATGATACTACCACTTAATGCAGAAGGAAATGATGAGGTTCTCCTTCTAGTGCCAAAAAACTGTAGCAACTGAAAACATCAACGACTGGAATGCTAAGGGGTTCACAGTTGCACAACCTCAACCCCACCTCTGCACAAGGGCCTTTGCTAGGAAATGGAGGTTATGTGCCCTAGATGATCTTGTCAATCGAATAGGGACTTCTCTAACTACAACCAAGATATTAGGTGCAACTGGATGGTGGCATGGTTAGCCAAAAATTTGAGAAATGATGGTGTTCTTGGTAGTACCAAGGCTAACTAGGCTTGAGTTTAGCAAGGTCTAGTAGCACAAGAACAATGGTGCAAGTGTGTAAAAGCATGTAAAATAATAAGAAAGTGAGAATGTAGTGCAGAATATCAAAGAAAATGATTAAAGTGCAAAGGATTTTGGAAGAAAGAAAGGATGATATCACCCCGGATGGGAAGTGTAGCAATTACAAATGCACTTTGCAAAGGTACAGGGTGGCATAGACAGGCATAGTAGCAACGTATTTAGAGTCTTTGAGGTGTCCTAGGATGAAGACTAACATCTACTACAAGGTCTATGCCTAGTAGATTAGCTGTTGTGAGGTCCTACAAGCTTGTGGTGCGCTATAATGCTAAGTGGGATGTAAAGGTGTTACCAAGGTGCTGATACACTCTAGTGTAGGAGGTTCTCAAGGTTCTTTAGGTTCCAAACGGTGCTATGAGATGCTAACTATCACTTGGATTTTCCAACCAAATGTCTCAAATGCCCACCACTAGAATGAACTACCAATCCCTAAAGTGTGAAATGTAGGGCTATTTATAGGCTTGGGATTAGCACAAAGTGTGGATTGAGTGCTATGTGGCAAAGGGGTAGGTGGGGCTATGCTAACCCTTGCTACACTCCTAGTGGAACAACTAGTGCTATGCTTTGATATGCTCCACTAGACCCCAAGATATTGCTAGACTAGCTACACCACTAAGATTACATGTACCAAGATCATAATGTACCTGTAAATAGTACAAAATAGTGTAATTTGGAGGCTACACTATGGGAATACATTCTCCCCTCTTTCGAGTGGGATCAAGCATAGGTAAAATTTTGGAACATAGAGGGGGAGGTACAAAAAGAGTGTAAGTTGATGATCCTACTTGCCAGAGGAGTGCTAGAGCTAGGATGAAGGCCTGTGCTAAGCTCTAGAAGCTTTTGAAGGTAGTTTCTTATTGCTACACTATCTACACTATGGAGTGTAGCACAATAATTGGGAAATTCTTGTAAAAAAATAAAGTCCAATGCTGCTACGCTAAAGAGCATAGCAAGATAGGACAGAGCATAGCATGGACACTTAGAAAAATTTGGCAAAAATTGCAGTCCTTATTCTTGCTACACTAGCTATGCTTGAGAGTGTATCAAGAAGGATAGCTTCAAGAGTTAGATCTGCCAAATGTTTCTTCTATACTAAGCTAGCTTGGCAACTTTTGGCTTGACACTAATGTAGACTGACCACCACAGTGCTGCTATGCTTGCTACACTAGAGAATGTAGCAAGAGGAATGTGAGCATAGCAAGACACTTAGAAAATTTGTGTAGTTGTTATTTCAAACATAGAAAATTTTGAAAATCTAGTTATATTGCTTGCTACACTAGCTACGCTCTAGAGTGTATCCCCACCAGTGGGATCATGGGCCAAACACTTAAATAATTTTGCCTTGAGTTGACACTTCAACAAATTTTTTGTTGCAGTGTTGTTGCCCAAATTTGGTGGTGTTTCACCTTAGATCAATTCCTGTTAGTTCTAGATATGACCAAGTAAAGGCTATTGACCATTTATTTAGCATCTTCAATAACTTTTCTTTTTATTCAAGAGCAAGTTTTTCATTAATGATGACTGATTTACCATTTTTAAAAAATGCATACTCCATACCAACTAGTAAAGTTTTTAGTTCTAAGGGCTCCTGCTTAAAGTGATTAGGGATCTCCAACTCTCCCCCATAGGTATCATCATCTTCATTAGAGAGTTGGGAATAAACTTGTTCAATTTTATCCATGCCTTTAACATATGCACATGTTAAGCTCTCAGCTGGCTTCATGCATATTGTACTACTATCAAAATCAGCTATTAGCCACTGAGTGCCCTCCTGCTTTGTGGTTGTTGTGTACAGACACCATTGAATACTAATTTCTTGTTCTTGTGCACACTAGTTGCATGCCTTAATGTATGTACTCTTGATTGACCAAATCCTTTGCATGCAATTGCACCTATTATTGATATACATGATGCATGGAATATTCTTCTTCTCAATTTCACCTAGCTCATTTTCCTTGGATATTTTAAGAGATAGGTCCCTTATACCCATTCATGCATCGACCGTGCTTAACCAAGCCCTTTCCATAATGATGGAAAAGTCACTTTTGTAATTTTCCATATTGATTACCAAAAATTAGTAGGATGGGACCACCCATAAACTATGGTCACAATGTCCTCCACTAATCCCAAAGGGATAGTAATCAATTCATCAACTAATTCTAAATGGTTGTTGCTCTTCTTAAGAGGTGGTAGGTTCCAAGCCTTGTACATATCATGGGAGATGAGGTTAACTCCAAAACCAAAGTTAAGAAGAGCTCTGCATGGCTCTTATCCAATAATCATCCTAGATCAGATCTTGTTGTAGGAAGGTTTCCAACCTTAATCCAATTAGAAATAGCGTGGGTTAACATTACAATGCAAATCCTAGGTGGCACTTGGTTTGAAGGGCACTTGAAGGTATTTGATACAGAGGATAAGGGTGATGGAGATGTAGGACAATCAACTAAAGTAGGTTGTGAGGGCTGGAGAGGACTATTGGACCAAAAGAAAGGTTGCTTCCTTAATCAATTATCCAAACCACTTGGTTGAAAAATCGATTATGAATGCATAGCCCTTGTAGCATTTCGTTGTTGTGGCTCTAGAGGAATCTCAACCTACATGGATGGAGTAGGAGGCAATTGAGTTGAAGGTGAAGGTGTAAGTGCAAAGGGATGTAGAGGATGATAAGGATATAGATAAGGATATGGATATGGATTTTCCACTCAAGTAGATGATGAATGCGTTTGGTGGTACTCTAGAGGGTAATAGTGATGCTAGAATGATGCATGACTCATAGAACTTCTAGGGGAGAAGGGCTACCGAACATAGTACCTATATGGATATGGTTGTCTATAAGGGTATTGCTACCTTAGCGGTGGCATTCCTCATAATTGTGGTTGATACCACTATTGCTAGTATTTGCATGGTTGTGGAGGTGTTCCACTTGGCTAGTAAGCTTGTTGTTGGTGGAACTATTTTGGATTGTCTTGAAGATAAGGCAATCATCTTGGAGCTTGCCTATGTGCTGGGTGAGGATTCAATGCATACACTCCAGACTCTTGTAAGTGTGACACCACAAGGCCACATCCCTTTGAATGTTCATATTGATAGATGTTACATTCAGTTTTATCATTAGAGTTAGAATCCACAACTTCCTCTACTACAGCAACTTTGCCTTTGCCTCTTTGGTAGGCATGTTTAGCTTCTTTTTTCCTCCTACAATTACAATCACTATTTTTCTCTTTGGATTCTTCAGCAATCTTTAAAGTGATTTGAAACTTTTCATCCAAAGAGTCCCATAACTTGTTAACCTTAGCTGAAATGAGAGGACTCCTCCTTGTCACAAAATTAGACCTCTCATTTTCTAATGGAAGAATCCTTGTTATATTCTTTAGCACTTTCCCTCTTTCATAGCTTACCTTCTTCTTTTGCTACCTAATCAATTAACCTTTGGATCTAATGAGCTCTTATTTTAGACAATCTTTCTTGGGCATACACCCCAAGGGTTCTTCTTATTCCTACTCTAAGCCCATCTATGATGTGGCAATGTTGTTCTCTATAAGAGTAACCATGGCCAAGGCATTGGTGTAGGAGTGACGAGTATCAGCCCATGGTGGCATCCAAGGGTTCATGTGCCCTTTGTTTCCAGCCTTGGATTCACCTTCTCAGGTTAGACACTCTGGAGTACATCTAGTATTTATCATTGAATAATTCTAACATGGTACTCTATCTATGAATAGATTCTAGCTCTAAGGACTTGTAGTAGCTTTTCCCTTCCTTAATGAGTGCCCTTGGAAAATGCTTGAGTTTTTGCCACTCATTCTCTATGTTTTGTAAGGCACATGCATCTTGAAAAGCTTGTAGATGTGTCTGTGGATCAGAATTGTATCCCCCCACAAATCTTAGAATATTGTTCATATATAGGTGCTTGATCTGACTATCCTCCATATGCCTTGTTGGGATTTTCATGGCCTCTGCAATGTTGAGCATACTTCGAGTTGCCAATAAAGGGTCATCATCATCACTGCGTTGATGACAACGATGATGGTTTCAACCACCCCTTCAATTTTGGTGGTCTTCATGGTTAGTGTTATTTCATCAATCACATTCATCATGGTTGTTTCAATGGTAAATTCCATGAGAACCATTAGATGAAGAGGAATGTTCAAAATTGGATGAAGAGGATGAAGAGAAAGGTGGACCACCACCACCACCACCATGGTGTCTGCCATCACTCTTATGCTTTTTATGATCACCATCCTTAAATCCCTTGTTGTTGTGATGTTTGCCCAAGTCCCTACCTTGGCTATCACTCTTTCCTAACCTTGGTTTATGAATAGTTGATTGTAGGGTTAGGTTCACACCCTCACCATCAGTAGCAGGGGGTGGAGAATCTTCATGTTGAGAACCTTTCAAGGAAGGATCTTCATTGTCCTCTTGATCTAGTAGGAACAAGGGGTTAGTGTAATGTTTATCCTTTGTAGCTTCATTTAGTTTCTCCTGACATTTATCTTGTTTACATTATGTTTTAGTGGGATAGTAGTTTCGAGTGTCGGATCCATCCATAATGTACTCTTTGTGAAGATCTACTATGCCCAACTTCTTAAGGGTTTTAAATAGCATTCCAAGCACAAATCTATTGGGGGAAAAGATCACATTGCCCTCCATATCATGCCATCACATCTATTCATCCTAATGTAGGATGAAGGTGAAATTCGATACAACTCATCTAGATGAGTGTATACTGCCTTGCATTCTTATGAGACTAGTGGTTTAGTATCTTCAATCTTGCAAGAAGAAGAAAACATTTTGCAAAATAAAATAAAATTGTTAGTGTGCTTTTCTAATTTTTTTATATATAGTGGAAATGATATTGATCTTTAGGTTCATACAACAATATAATGGTATTCACTTAGGCCTAAATAGTGCACACTCCACAAACAAAGTCCTTAGCAATGGCACCAATGATGAGCGGTGAGGTACCCGTATGCCCAACCATACGAATCACAAGTGTTCATGCACAATCTGGTCAAATTTCATGGACTTTATCATTTCTAGTGCACTAGCTCTTTAGGAAGTGAATCTAGCCTTAAGTTCAATCGTTGTCTTCTCAATTATACTTGTGACATTCGTTGGTATGGTTTAAGTGTAATTGAGGCATTTGATTTGTATCATTTTTATGTTTTATATTCGAGTGCTTGAAATGTAGATAAAAAAGGATTTGATTAACTAATCTAAATTAACTTAATTAACTAATTATTTAACTAATCCTAACATAAGTATCTGTTCCCACTTTCCATACACATCCTAAACCCATGTATCCACTACTGGATGACCAAACGCTATGCTACTAGGCATACTAAGTAATAACACTATTAGGATTACTAATCAAATATGTATTACATTCGAAGTGGTCGTACTTATGTGTGTAATCTATCTAGCTTAATTGCTTTATCTAACATAGTAACTAGAAAATAATTAATAATTAATTTAATAAATTTAATAAATATTAGAAAACAATAAATGCATAAATAAAATATCTAATCTATCCAAAGTGCTACAAGGTTTATCAGAAAGCTCATCTTTATTGCTACACATTGTCATGCTTAGGTACAACAATGCTCAAATAAAGATTCGTACACTCAATGACTCTTGTTGTAGGCTCAGGGGGAAAAAATTCTAACTTTCGAATGGAAAAAAATGCAAGAGCTTCACTGCTACTAAAATCTAGATTGCTATAAATGTGGTTGGTGGGCATGTATTTATAGGTGATGGAAAAAGACTACATCAACAAGGCCTCATCGATGTAGTGCAAGATGCATCGATGAGGCATCATCAATGAGGCCTCATCAATGCAGTCAACTACATCAATGAGGCATCATCAATGCAACCAACCAATGATGACTCATCAACAACATAGGAGAAAACTTAGCTTCTGGACTCGTTTGACTAGATGTTGTATCTCTCTTAAGGCCTAGGTTACCTTCTTTATAAACTTTAGCTGTGAATTTCTTGTTAAACCATATTTTGATTATTTGTTGGTGATTAAATAAGTTTTAAATTTCTTAAATTTTTTTAAGTTCTAAGTTCCAAATATCATATGTTTATGAAATTAAATGTTTATTAGTTGGCAAATAATTTATGAAAATTGGTAATTTGGAATTTGTAGATTTATTGGTAACATGCCTATAAATAAAGGTTGCTACATTAATAAGGATCAAGAAATTAGAAGGGGATGAATAAGTTCATGCCAAAAATACCCAATTTTTGTATAGATGATTTTATGTGGTTTCCCAACTTAGGTACATCCACACTCAAAGGGTAGAATCCTTACACAATTTGGACCTTTTTTCCTTTGAAAATATGATTTCAAGGGTACCACAACCTTTACAAAGCAAGGTTTCTAGCTCTATAAGGGATTTTTTCTCTCAAGAAACACATCCAACCTGTTAGGGTTCTAATAAGCTATCAAGCATTACAAAGAAAATTACCTTTCTTCAAGAAGCACATCCAACCTCACTAGGATTTTAACAAGAAAAAATAAAATCAAGAAAGAATTGAAATAACTCTTCATATTTCTTACTTTGAAACTTAATATAAATTACAACAAGAGATAGAGAATAGAGCATCTTGAATTCACTAAGGTATGCACAATGCTTGCTCAATTGCTTGTCCAAGACTTACATTTACCTCTTGGGTATGTTCTCTCTTTATAGGTTTTTCCCCTCCATTTTCTTATTGAAATCTCTACAATGGCTAGAAACATCTATATGAGATATCTTGTTCATGACTAAAGATGTCTTATTGATTTTCTCAACTTGCAAGGGAGACATCTTATATAAGCCTAAGACATCTTGGAGGATATGCCTTGTCTTGGGACAAGACATCTTTTCTCATTGTGATACATCTCTTATTCTAAGGAGATGTCTTGCCTAAGACTAGACTTCTCAGTAGAGATGTCTTCTATTAGTATGAGACATATTGATAGTTTACAAGACATCTTCTTTTGAACTTGGGACATCTCCTATTCTTGTGTTCTTCTCTAATTTCTTGCATCTTCTCTTCAACTCTAACATTCTAAATTGTTAATTCTTGCTTTCTACTTGGTTTCCTTGAAGTTCCAAATGTATCTTCCTTAGGCTTTCTAGTGTCTTATAAAACCCATTGATAAATTCTCCATTTTCAAGATTTTGACACATTAAAAAAGTCAACAATATTTCCCTTTTTGATGATGTCCAAAACTTGAACAATCGATTAGCACAAAAATAATAATAGACATAAAATATAACTTACTAGGTTAAGACAATAAATTTTCTATTGCAATAAGCACAAATAAGAATGATAGGTTAGGAGTTGGCAAGCAATGATTTCTACAACTAGCAGAGATAACACCAAAACATAAAGAACCTTTATATCCTCAAGTTACTATCTTTGAACCATTTAAATTCATGTTATGTCAACCCAAAAAATAAGTGCTTAAGTATATTGATGTAGGACAAGCATTTAAAATACTCATGTATATTCATAAAATATAACCTCATCAAGATAACAACTGTATATGTTCAAAATAAAAGTCCTCATTAGACATCTAGATCAATAATGAAATTGCAATAAGCATAATATCCACAACAAAAAAACATCCATATAAATGTGAAAACTGCATTCACATATAATAATAATAACCATGTCAAAGGAAGATATAGCAAAGTTACAATAAGAAGTCTCCAACATATAAAATTATTCATCTTCCCACCATTAAATCTATTACCAATATCTCAAGGTTACACCAAAAACATTTTTCCTTTTTTTGGCATCATCCAAAAGAAGGGGATCATCATCAACCTATTATTCATTGACCTTTGTGTCATCATTGTAGTCAAATGCAGCATGGATAGGCCTATAAGTCTCTTCCTCATCATCATCACTATGTGTGCTAGAACATGAGACCTACTAGATGTCATCATCATCATCATCAATAGAAGATACTATCATGAGGGCACATTACAATCGAAGATTCACCTACAAGTGGGTGGAGATAGAATGACTATCATGAGATGGAACCTATTGTTAAGATGATAGAGTAGCTCTACACTAGTAAGTCTTGGTAATAGGTTCTTTCCACTAGGCTACCACCCTAAAAATGCTCTCCATGGCCTACTACTCGAAGGTCTAAGGTGGCTTATCATTTCAAAACCTCTTGGAATGTCTTCTAGAAGACTCTTCCTACACAAATGTCCCTATGGATGGCTATTGAGAGTGAGGGATATTTTTCTCCCTTCACTATGATGTTGTACAATGGTAGTGGTAAACCAGGGACATTTTTATAGAGTCATAAGATCTATATAATGCTAATATTTTTAGAGTCATGATCTCTAGATGGCCCAAAAATAGTGGTAGGTTGTACAAGCTCTTGCTCATCCTCACTCTCTATTTAATGATAAGTTCCAATATCCTCAAACCATGGATCACCTATTAGAAGTGGAGGAATATCTACTAAGTCCATCCTCTTTTGGAGGTATGTGAAATTCCTTCTAGTTTTCCCAAAGGCCTTGGCAATGGAGCAAAAGACCTTTTTCATGGAAGATCCAACCTAAGAACCAATATATTTTGAGCATTTGAGCTATTCAAGTCCCTATATAGATTGTCCAAATGAACCCCATGAGGAAAATCTCATTGGTTCCTATCTGTTAGGTGTTTGCAACGATGAGGGATCTATTTTGTCAATGTGAGTAGTGCTCCTCTTTTCAGCATACACAACAAGATTCCTCTTTCCCTTGAGGATGGAAAGATCTAAAATGGTAACACCTACCTATTAATTAATGAGACTAATAAGCAATGAGTATTCATAGATGTAAGCATGAGCATAAATTTCTAGCATGTCTCTACAGATGATGTCACCTAGGTCAACTAACTATCCTATAAGTAGATAATACAACAAAAAGGCCTCAAGTGGCAATAAGTACTCACAGTTTTCTCCCTTCACTATGATGTTGTACATCACAATGAGAGATAGAGAGAGAGAGTTGATCCTTAATAATACATTTGATGTTGATGCACTTTCCCATCCTAAAATGACACTATTTTTCCAAATAGAGCATAATAAAATTTATCATAAATTATAGGATGACACCATTGCTAAAAATATCATCCATGGAATGAATCATAACTTGATGCACATTAGCATTAGATATCCCAAGAATATTATTGATGATTTGAGGGGACACTTGTACAATTATTATACCCACCATAGTAATAAAATCCCCAATAGAAGCATTTGTAATGCTAATATTGCTAAAGAATTCATGGATGATAATTTATAGAATGAAAGAATTATGGTAATAAATATAATCCAACCAATCATTTCAAAATATGTAATCAAATCATTCTAACATCTTTACCAAATTCTTAGATTTTATTCTAAAATGATGGAGATAGACTTGTTACCTTTAAACCTAAATTATGCATCAAGAGATCTGAATTGTGGCTTGTATTGAGTATTCAAACTTGCCACTATCCTTTATGTGTTCTTGGTTCTACACTGAGGCTATTTGGAGGTTCTTTCCTTTCTAGGAGTCATGGGGATTGCTCAAGATGGAGGGCTACTACTAGATCTTATTGGGATGTCTCTTGGATGTCTTGGAAAGGTCATCTTGAGAGATTTTGAAAGATGGGATGGGAGAGCTATGCTTTTATAGGAAATCACGTGTATGGGGTAATTTTAATTTTCATTAGATGTCTCATGATAGATGAGACATCTTACTTGAGTTAAGAATACAAATAGCGAAGATGTCTTATCCTTGGCTGAGACATGTTCATAAAAACCTATTTTGCAAGATGTCTTGGTAAAGATATCTTTTGCAAGACACTTTGTCAAACATGTCTTGAAAAACTAAAATTTCATTTGGGACTTCTTATGCTAATTACATGCTAATCATTTGGGGAAAGGAGATGCTACTAAAGAATCTTAAATATCTTAACTAAAATAATAAGGTAATGAACCATACCTTACTTACCTAGAGGATAGGATCTTGTTCTCATGTTCATCCCATATGTCCTTCAAATGAGGTTTTCTTTTATTACCAACTAACTTATTTACACCATATTACTCATAATATTAAGTGAGGAGTCCTTGAAACCTTTCAAGGTTTCCAATCAATAGTATCCTTTTAATAACTAGATTTACACAACATAAGTACTTATTTAGTTGACCAATACTATATGGGGTAAGTCAAGAAACATAAGAGTTATAAAGATATTTACCAAATCTTACCTTACTTAACCTTATCCTTTTAACATGCTTAAGAGTGACTAGGATGAGGTCCTCCATTATGGGATACCTCTCTTATATGAAACTAATTTTGACCTTTTCTATCACCAAAGTTTTTGTTTGGGCCTCCAATTCCATAGCTCTATTTTTTTAAGTGTGGGGTTTGATATTAATTTCTAGTTATATTTTTAAATTCTCTATTTTCACTATGGAGGATCATTCTTCTGTCCATTGAGAGTGAAATATGTGAGCTTATTATTTTTTCTTTATTTTTGGATCTCCAAACTTGTTTGTCTTGCAAAACATCCTTTCTTGGCTTCTTTTGATGAGACTAAGTAGTCATGTTATAATGTCTTAACAATAAATAATAATGTAACTTTACATGTCCAAACTTCCCACAATAGTAACATATTGTTTTTCTCATTTAGAAAATATGTTTAAACCTAAATGCATATTTTCATTTTGGAGAGATGCATGTGGATGCCTTAGCATGGGAATAGTTTTCGAGTCCTCTTTTATTGTTTGTGTCTCTTCCTTGTTCCTTCCTTATCCTAGTAAATTCTCATTTTCTTTTGTAAATTTTTCATTAATTAGCTTCAATTCTACAAGTTCTTTGTTGATCTAGTCATGAGAAAGGGTTAGCTTTTATACCTTAGTTCTTAGGTTTGAGTTTTCCTTTTCAAGATTTAGGAATATTCCTTTAATTTATTCTAATTTAATTTATTTAGTATGCAAAGCCTTTTTCATTTTAATACACAAATTTTGAAAGGAAACTATCTATTTGCAAAGCAAATCATACCTTTCTTCAATCGTACCTTCAAATTCTCCAACCTCTTATGTGTCATTGATATGGTTGATAATGGGGCTTCGTGTGCAAGAGCCATGCAAAAAAAGTGTAAACTTGTCAAAGTATCATTAGTTTCTTCTTTATTATATTCATCATCCTAGCTAGTGCAAAGAGATTTTATTTTCTTTTCTTCTTTGATATGCTCCTTTTTCTACAACCTATTTGTACCAAGACATTTAGAGGCTACATGACCTTTTCCACCATGCACCCAACATTCTATAGAAGAAGAATCAAAATTTAAATTTTTAAATGTCTTACCTTTTTCCTTACCTTTGATTCTTGTTTGATTAAAACTCATTTTCTTTTTGTGCTAAAAGACTCTATACTCTTCATGAAAAGAGAGCCAATTCATCATTACTATTTTCTTCACAATCAAATGAATTTTTTTCTTTTGTAAAGCTTTTAAGAACTATAGGGTTCCCCTTGATGGCACCTTCACTTATGAGATTCATCTCATATGCTACAAGTTCACTTTCTAGCTCTTCAAACATTAAGACAAAGAAATCCCTAATTTCTTCCATGGTAGTAATTTTATGTCTAAATTCAAGCTACAAGGTTCTTATCAAGTAAAACCTTCCAGTTCATCTAATGGCTACTACTATATCATTAGCTCTAGAAAAATAATCCTTGATTCTTTCTCCTTTCTTCAATTTGAGCTTGTCATATTTACTTTGAAAAACTAAAAGTTTGGATTATTTTACTATAGAGGTTCCCTTATAAGTATCTTCTAATACTTCCCAAATTTCTTTCATAGTTTTGCAACTAGCTACTCTATTAAACTCAAGCTCACTAAGCACAATAAAGACAATTTCTAGCTTTAGAATTAACCATAAATTTTCTCTTATCAATATCAAACCACTCACCTCTTGGCTTGGGAGTAATGATGATTTCTTCTTAGCTTGTCTTCTCGATTGAGACTAGATGGAAGTAACCATTCAAAATGAATTACCAGACTTCAAACTCCATGAATTCAAAGAATCCTTACATTCATTCTTTCCGATACACAAAGTTGATTCCTTAGAATATTGGTGGCTTACTATAGGATGATCCCTCCATTGTTCACTCCTGAGTTATTACACTCACACCAAGAGTATCAAAGCTTCGATACCACCCAAAGATTAAGAACATAGAGGAGGGTGAATAAGTTCATGCCAAAAATATTTAAGTTTTACACAACTAATTTTATTTCATTCACTAGCTTGGGCACATCCACACTTGGAGGGTAGAATCCTTACACACCTTTGAACTTTGTGCCTTCAAAAATGTGGTTTCAAGGATATCAAAACTTTTACAAAGCAAGCTCTCTAGCTCTACAAGGGATGTTTCTCTCAAGAAATACATCCAACCCCTTAGGTTTTTAACAAGCTATCAAGCCTTATAAAGAAAATTACCTTCCTTCAAGAAGCACATCTAACTGCACAAGGCTTTCAAAAAGAAAAATGAAAATCAAGGAAGAATTGAACTAACTCTTCAAATTCCTTACTTTGAAGCTCAATACAAATTACAATAAGAGATAGAGAATAAAGGATCTTGAATTCACTAAGGTATGCACAATGCTTGCTCAATTTCTTTTCCAAGACTTGCATTTGCCTCTTTGATATTTCCTCTCTTTATAGGTTCGTTTCCCTCCATTTGTGCATTGAAATCTTTGTAATGATTAGAAACGACCATATGAGATGTTTTGCTCATGGCCAGATATGTCTTGTTAATTTTCTCAATTTGTAGGTGAGATGTCTTTTGTAAGTCCATGAAATCTTGGAAGAGATATCTTGTCCCAGGACAAGATATCTTGTCTCAGTGTGAAACATCTTCTATTTTAAGGAGCTATCTTGCCTAATACTAGGCTTCTCAATAGAGATGTCTTCTATCAGTACAAGACATCTTAATAGTTTGCAAGACATCTTCTTTGGAAGTTGGGATGTCTCATGTCCTTGCATCTTCTCTCAGACTCTAACATTCTAGATTTTTAATTCTTTCTTTCTACTTAGTCTTCTTGAAGTGCCAAATTTATCTTTCTTAGGCATGCAAGTATCTCATAAAATCCATTGACAAATTCTCCATTTTTAAGGTTTTGACATATCAAAAAAAGGGGTAGTAATCACTGTTTCAAGAAGCTACTAAAAGAAAGACTAAATAAGATATGGGGAAAATGATCAAATATGACTTGAGAAAACTACAAATAAACAAAGATCTAGCTCTTCATAAAGGTGAATCATATGAAATAACTCATGTAGTTGATCCTATTTTGTTTGGGCAAGGCTAGAATGATGATGATGATGATGATGATTGATATAATAGGCTCTTATCTATACAAAAGAGTGTATGGTATAGTTTTAATTAACTATTTATAACAAATTTGATCAACCCATACTACTCATTTCAATTTTTTTGTACTTGGTCTTCTTGAAGTGCTAAATTTATCTTTCTTAAGCTTGCAAGTATATCATAATACCCATTGAAAAATTCTCCATTTTCAAGGTTTTGACACACTAATAAAAGGCAACAATCATTATTTCAAGAAATTTATTGAAAGAAAGACCAAATAAGATATGGGAAAATTGATCAAATATGATTTGAGAAAACTACAAATAAACAAAGGTCTAGCTTTTCAAGAGGTGAATGATAGAAAAAAACTCATACAGCTAATCCTATTTTTTTTTTGGGGGCAAGGCTAGAATGATGATGATGATGATGATGATTGGTATAATAGGCTCATATCTATACACAAGAGCATATGGTATAGTTTTAATTGACTCTTTATAAAAAATTCAATCAACCCATACTACTCACTTCAATTTCTCATGTCATATGCAAGGATTTTGAATTATCATTTTCTTAATTCCAACTAATATACTTTTATTAGATGACTTCAATAGACCATTACATTAAGGATTATATTTGATTATACATTTGATAATGATGTTATCTTTTCTAGCCCAATTCATACACTCTATGGATATAAAAGAAAGACTGTTATCAACCACTAAAGCATAACAATATCCATACCTAGAAATTATATCATTTTCTAAAAACTAGATAACCTCATGGAATGTTCTAGTTTTAGTAGCTTTTGATTGTAAGAAGCATGTGTAATAGTTAGTAGCCATGAGAATGACTTATGTTGTAATGATGATACTAGATTAATTACCCTAATAAATCTAAAGTTCATTATGTAAAAGGCATAGTTTATATTATAGGTTGTAGAGGAGCTAAAACTTTTGAATCTTAATATTTAAACATTTGACATTATATATAAGTTTTAATAAATTTGTAAGCATCAATAATCATCGTAGGTCAAGAACAACCTACTCTCATAATTTTTATGTACTAGTAAGTGATGGCCCATATGTCCTTCTTCATGTAGTTACTTTCCAGTATCATTAGGATGATTTTAATTTAAACATTTAAGATATATCCATTTAAAATTTTTTCTAAATCACTCCCCATTAATTAAAGAAAGTTTCAAACATTTAGAAAGTACAAGATTTCTTTCATGTTTGGGTAGGTCTAAAGGACAATGATAAAAGTTCCAATAAAACTTTATATCTCCTTACGATTCCTGATGAACAAACTAGATGTCAATCCCCATGTGATTCAATGATTAGTTCTTTTGTAAAAATTTGATCTCCACATGATTGATCATAAAGAAGTTGAGAATGTGATGGCAAATCATTTATTGTGATTACTAATGGACAACAAAGAAGAAGGTATGCTTCTCAATAACTTTTTCAATGACCACATGTGTAAGGTCTTTATAACTCAAGGTGCCAACCTGAATGAAGATCAAGAACTTAGAAATGAGATTGAATAATTTTTAGCTAGTGAGACCCAATTCTTACACAATAGATGTTCATGGTTCCCCAACTTGTGTACGTCCACACTTAGAGGGTAGAATTCTTGCACACTTCTAGACTTTGTTCCTTCAAAATGTAATTTTAAGGATACCACAACCTTTACAAAGTCTTGAGCTTTTCTAGGGGTTTTGTTTCTCAGAAACACACCTAACCCCTTAAGGTTCTACCAAGATCAAAGGATGTCTTTCCTCAAGAAGCACACCCAGCCCCTTAAGGCTTATCATAAGAGATAGAAAGATCAAGGAAGAATATAAACTAAGCTTCTGATTCCTTTCTTTTTGGCTTAACAAAAAATAACACAACAAATGATAAAAAATTAAGTACAAAATTCCTTAAAGATGTATACAATGATTACTTGTTTTCATAAACAATGCTTCTACTTCTCCGATTGGAATCCCTCTCTTTTAGAGCCTTGGTATCTCCATTTTTTTGTTGGAATTTGTACAATAGCTAGAAATGGCTAATTAAGACCTCTTCTACAAGCCTAAGATATCTTACTATATTTTCCATATCATAGGTGAGATGTCTTCTCTAGCCTAAAATGTCATGGTTAAGATATTTTGGCTTGAGGTAAGACATCTTGCACAAGATGACTTGGCGAAACTTAAGATGTCTCTTATTTTGTGGAGGCGTCTTACCTGAGACTAGAACTTCTTAGCAAAGATGTCTTACAGCAATGTGAGATGTCTTTTCATTCTTCAAGAAATCTTGTTTGGGATTTGAGACATCTTATATCTTTGTGATTTCCTCAAATCCTTACATCTTCTTATTGAACTTTGGTATTCCAATTTGTCAATTCATGCTCTTCTCTTGGTTTCCTTAATATTCTATATTTACCTTTCTTAGAACTACAAGATTTCACAAGCATATTAAGAAATTCTCCATTTTTCAAGGTTTTGAGATACCAAAATATCAACAATCTCTCCCTTTTTGGTGATGTCCAAAACTTGAATAATGGGTTAGCACAAAAATAGGCATATATATAATTTTTAATATAATTATTCATGTTTAGATAAAATAGTAAATATCCTATGGAAACAAGGATGGAAAAGGAGGATGGATTAAAATTTAACAATCACACCTCCATTAGTAATGATTTCTATAACTAATAAAAATCAGTCACATAAAATATCTACCCAAATCTTTATCTATAACATGCTTTCCATATGTTTCATATCCTCATAATAGATACTAGAATATGAAAATTGAAAATATCCATAAAACCATTGATGCTATATTATAACAACAATGTAATAGTTAGGTGGTCTTCACCAAGTGTAAATGCATCATCATATCTAAACACCAAAAAATCTAGATACCAAAGTTGTGAGTCAAGTCATCAACCATTATGATTAAGCATAAAAAGTCTCCTCCATTTTGGATAGCACCCAAAATGGAATCACCACCAACCCAGTAACCATTGACCTCAGTGTCATCATTTGAATCAAATACATCACAAGTGGGCCTATAAGTCTCTTCTTCATTTTCATGACTGCTAGTATTGGAGTGGGAGATTTGCTAAATATCATCATCCTCATTATCAAAATTCACTATAACTAGTGCTCATCTAGAACAAAGCTTTATCCAAAAGTGGATGGATGAAGGAGGACTATCATGAGACAAATCCTGCTTGAAGGATGGAGTAGCTCTATGTTGATAAGTTTTGGAAACAACTTGTTCCACCATGATGCTACACCAAAAATGCTTTCCATGGCCTACTACTCAAAAGACTATGATGCATCATCATGTTAGAGTCATTTGAAAACTCTTGAGGAAGAATCCCCCTACATAAATACCTCTAGTGCTAGCTACTTAGTGTAAGATATGGGCTCTCCCTAAGCATGTGCTAGTGCTCATGCTAATTATTCTGAATCTGATGCATTTCCCAAGTCATAGGCTCAAGATGGCTTAGTAGCTATAAAATGTCTAGTAGGTGCTAGCTCTCCTTCACTTTCTATTCAATGAGAAGTCTCAATCTCCTCAAACTAAAGATCACTTGGAGTAGGTGGAAGACTTGCTAAATACATTCTCTTATGAAAGTAAGAGAGATTTCTTCTAATATTTCCCATGATTTTAATAATGGATTGTAAGGCCTTCTTCAAGGAAGATCCTACCTGAGCACTTACTGATTTGGATCTTCTAAGCTTAGCTACAACTTATAGTGGTAAAGATATTTATGGTTCCTATTTATATTTCTCATGAGGATGAAGAATTTATATATTCTATATGAGTGGTATTCCTCTTCTTAGTGTACTTAGCAAGACTCCTCTTCCCTGTTAGAATGAGAAGATCTGGAAAGGGAACACTTGTCTAATGTATAATTAGGCTAATAAGAAGAGGGTATCCATAGATGTGTTCTGTGTACATGCCTAACATATCCCTACAAATAATATGTTTCAAATATAAATGTTATCTTGTCAATAAGAAATATAACACAAATTCCTAAGGTGGGAGCAAATAATTGTAGCTATCTCTTTTAACTATGATGTTATATATTAAAATAAGAGAGAGGGTGGAGGCATTTTGAGACATTTTATGATGATACTATTTGCCATCTTGGAGAAAAACATAGCTACCAAAGATAGCATCACAAAATTCATCATAAGTAATAGGCATGATACCATTTGTTAAAATATCATCCATAGTGTGAACTACGACTCTATGAACATCAATACTAGAAATTTCAAGCAAGTATTTGGTAATTTGAGGATGCACTTGAATAATAACTCCTCCAACCATAGAACTAAAAGCCCTAACCAAAGCATTGGTAAAAATAATATTACTAAAGAATTCATGAACAAACACTTCAGAAATGCAAATAGTCATAAAGATAATCATTGCCCATCCTAGGCTCTTAAAATATGATAGCAAAGCCTATTAATTATGTTGAAAAAAGTTCAAATTTCATTTAGATATAATGGATATTGACATATTATTCTTAAACCTATTTTGAGCATCTATGAATCAAGATTGAGACTTATATGAGTTGGATTTGCTTGTTAATGCTCCTTTAGTGCCCTTTGATTTGTATAGTAATAACCTTAAAGTTCCTATCTTTTTGTGAGCCATGGAAACCAAGATATAAAGAGTGTAGCTACAATGGAAAGGAAGCCTTGGCCATTTCAAGAAGGATGTCTTTGGCTTGAAATGAGATGGAAAATAAAAAATGAACAAGTAGCTTTATATAGAAAGACATATTTAGAAGGGTTTATGGTGCACATGATATATCTTGAGAGAAAATGAAACATGTTTCCCAAATTAGGATAAAACTATTGAGATGTCTTGCCCTAAGCTGAGATGTCTCTAGTGAGATGTCTCTTTAAAATAGCAAGACATCTTATTTGGATATGAATGTTTTCCTCAAGGCCTTTGAGACATAGAATATGGAGTAGTAAAAATGAGTGTGAAACACTAAAAGGTCTTAAATGATGCTTCCAAGGATGATTAAATTATTATAACTAAAAAACCACCAATTTCAGGCTTCAACACTTCAACTGAAAATTTGTCTAAGTGTCAAAACTTGGCAAATTTTCTAAGTGTTGGTGCTATGCTCCCCAGCATAGCCAGTGTAGCATGCATCAAGGCCTATTTTGTTAGATTTTATAAGTATCAATAGTAATTGCATGAAAAAGTTTTCTAAGTGTTCTACTATGCTCTCACTCTACCTACTACACTCTAGAGTGTAGCTAGTGTAGCATGCACTTCCATGGCTAGTTTGATCAAATGCCAAACCAAAAGTTATTAGGATTGCTTGGGATGGATGAAATAGTTTGGAAAATATTATATCACTTGGGTTTCTAAGCTCTACTATGCTCTAGAGCATAGCTAGTGTAGCATACTTTTCAGTGGCTAGTTTGCCTAAGTATTAGGTAAGAAGTTGTTAAGCTAGCTTAGCATGGAATAGACATATGGAAAATTTTCTAACTCCTAAGGCTATCTCTCTTGCTATCCCCCAGAGCATAGCCAACGTAGCATTAAAAAAAAGATTGCAGATTATGTCAAATTTTTCTAACTATCCCTACTATGCTCCAGAGCATAGCTAGCATAACCACTGTTGGACATCAAAAGTTTTGTGAAATTTAACAAAGTGTTGTGTTATGCTCTACAGCGTAGCCAACGTAAGACAGAAGAAAAGCCTCAAACAACCTCCAAAAGCCTCTATAACTCAGCATTAGCCTTCATCCCAACTCCAACATTCCTCTAGTAAGCAATATCAACAATTTGTATCTCTTTTGCATCCCTTTTGGTCCCTAAAATTGTACCTACACTTGACCCTACTTGAAAAATGAAAAGACATGGTCCTAGAGCATAGCCTCCAAGTTGCACTATTTTTTGCACTATTTTCAAGTACATTGTGATCATTCAAACTCTAGCACATGTAGTTTTGGTAGCATAGTCACAATTCAGCAATCTCTAGAAACTTGTTATAGTACTCTATAGTGTAACACTTTGTTACTCCCATGGGAGTGTAAGAAGGGTTTAGCATGGCCCCACCTACCCTTGTGCCACATGATGCTTGATTCACATTTTGCACTAACCCTAGCCTTATAAATACCCCTACATTTTTCATTTTAGGGGTTACCAAATCAAAAGAGCATTTTGACATTCTGAGCATCCTTGGCACTCTCGCATTTGAGCACTCAAGCACACCTAGCACTTTGATGCATTCTAGGACCTTGTCAAATAAATGGCACACACCATCCAACACGTAGTTCACTACTGTACCTGCAGAACATAACAATAGTCAACCCGGCATGTTTAATCCTAACAGCAACTGTTAGTTCCACATCCTAGATATCATAGAAACTATGACTACATTACTATGCTACAACTATGCTTGCCTGTACACCATGTACCACTCTCATCTCTTTTCCTACAATAGTTATGTCCCCTGTTTGGGGCAGTGCACTTTCATTCTTGAGTTCTGTTACATTTTTTAAGCACTCTTTCTTTGGCACTTAGCATAGCACTTACATTTTCTTTATTGTTTCTCATGTATTTGCACATTTACACTACTATTATCGGGTTGGGACACCCTACTACGCTCTGGCTTAACCAACCTCGATGCTTACACATAACACTGTGTAAACCCCTTTCGCACATGTTCTTCATAACATCTAGTAAGTCCTTGTCTAATCGACAAGATCATTTAGGGCACCCCATCTCTGTTGTTTAGTGAAACCCTCACACAGACTTAGGTCTAGGCTGTACTCCCACTAACCCCTTAATGTTCCATCCATCGACATTTCTGATCATCATAGTTTTTGGCACTAGAAGGAGGCCCTCTCATTCCTTTTATGTTCAAGGGTAGTCCTGCATGCTTTCTACACCTCCGTTACTAGTTCATGGTAATGTAGATGTAACACCCCTATGGACCCATCATGATAGTAGTTGGATCATAGGCTAGTGCAAGAGTTGTTTGCAATTTTTTTGGTGTAGATCAGTACTACTTGTCGACTCCCCTGAAACCTCACAAGACAAAAGCCAGAGTGTATCCATTATATTAAACTTTGGATGCTCTAGAAAGCATAACAAGTTCTCAAAGTGTAGTAGCCTCCAACATAATAAGCATAACACCAGAGTTAGTCATTTTTAGCACTATTTCCAAAGTTAGTCATTTTTTGGCCTATTTTCATAGTTTTTCATACTTAGCCATTTTCCCAACATTCTCTGCACTTGACCATTTTCCACTTAGCACTATCGTTTCTTACATTTTTACATAGTAACATGAATCCTGCATAGCCTTCAACCTCTACCATAAACATAGAGGTGACCCACCCCATCTGGTAGGTGGTGGAAATTGATCCCCCACTCATTCCTATATAGCCACAATGACAGTCACTTAGACTACACAATCAATCACCTGAGTACATGGCACTTGACGATGAAAAATACAACTTTCTCTATGCAAAACTTCAACTGGGTCTATCCTTGGACCGCCAAGAATTAGATGCTAAATGAAGCTTTAAGAGCATATATCAAAATGGGAAGGAATTTCTTCCTACAGGTGACATTTTTATTCCACTCACCAACAACTTTCAATGGTTACTAGACCAACTTGTTAGAGTGAGTGGACCTAATGACCATGATGAAGCATCAAACTATGATGAGCCCATACAAGATGAGCAAGATGAACTTGAGGCTCATTTAGAGAGTGGGAACCCACTTTACACCTCTACCCAACAGCTTGTTGCTAATTTTTTCCTACACCAATCACAGTCATCTACCTTCTTTAAGGTAGTAGTGTCACTCTCACCTCCTAGGTCAATGCCTATGGTGGCAAGCCACTGCATGCACAACAGAGTGCAAGACCATCTACCACCTTTCCCTTTGTCATCTTCACCCATTCTACATAGTCTTCCATGCTGACATCCATGATGCCAACACAACCATATGTGCACATGGTGCCCTTCTCTCTCCCACACACCAGCCAAGTTTCCTTCATTCCACCCATCTCATCAGCACTTCCAACAATAACCCAAGCCACAACCACGTGGTGGGTCCTAGCCTCTATGCCTATGGCACAATGGCCACATATGCAATAGTACATGCAACATCACATGCAACAAACATCTCATGTGGTAGCATAGTCCACAATAGAGCTATGCACCACTCAAATGGCACAATAGGTAACACAACCAATGTAACTAGTTGCATCTTCCCTAAGTTTGGACCAATCCTTCCAACCCATACAAACATTAATGAAGGAGGTTAGGTAGCTTAAACCTACAAACTTCAAAATGATCCATGTGATGGACTTCTACGAGGATGACCTTATCAGTCTTATGGTCCTATCATTAACACTACCTTCCAAGGTTTAGCTCCCCCACTTCATCAAATATAATAGTGAGGGGGACCCCAATGTCCACCTTGTAACTTTTTACTCTGAATTCCTGCTCCTACAAGCATGGCCACATGTGATCATCCATGTCTTCACCATGTCCTTAATCGGAAAGGCACTTGACTAGTACCATGCGCTTCCTAGGGCTTCCATATCTACCTTGGAAGAATTGCTTAACCAATTTGTAACTTGCTCCAAGTACAACTTGAAGCCCAAAGGCACCTTGGATCAACTAATGAACATCAAGTAAGGCCCTCTAGAGCTTATGCAAAAGTTCATTCAATAGTGAAGTACTACACTCAATGAAATCCACAAGCCAATAGCGGAGACCCACCTTTTGGCCATCTTTAAGGATGTAGTAAATGACTTCATTAAGTCAAAAATGTACCATCTAGGCCCATGCTCCCTAAGCCAAGCCTTTTCTTAAACAAAGAGCATTCAAGATGCAAGGAAAGCCAGTAAGGACCTAGCCTATGTGGCCTATAAGAATCCACACACACACAAAAAAAAGATAAAGAAAACGGTAAGGCAACAGCAACCATTGTAGTTTTGGCCAATAAGGCCAAACCCAAGAACACTAAACCAACAGCCAAGGCATCTAAGACCTTGGCCAATAACAGCAACACATTCAATTCTAGTGTTGTAAGAACCAAACAACCTACATAACCAACGGCTATGGCCAAGCTACCCCAAGGTCAAACTTTGAGTGCAAAGATCGCTCAAAGTATACCCCATTACCTATCAAGCTATCCGAGCTTTTGGACCAACTACTTTGTGTTGGGTGCATCTAGCACAAGCAAATGTCTAAGGATGCATGAAAGCACCATGAGTAATACTGCGAGATCCTTAGAAACCCCTCAATAGCTATGCCAAACAAGCCCCCAATCCCTAAAAAATTTAGATTGGGTTGATTCTGCAACTATCACCAATTGCATGGCCATGATATGGATTATTACTTAGCCTTAAAAGATGACATTCAGTGCATGATTAATTAGGGAAAATTGATCCTTGACAATAGCAATATCGTGCACCCTGAAAACCAACCAATGGAGGTCTACAAAGACCCCCTCAACACTAGTGTTGCAGGCTACATCATCAATGCCATTAGCATTGATGATGAATAAAAATCAACATGTGAACCATTTGTGGTTTATGCACCCTCTAGTAATGCTAGGGCCTCAACATCAACTAGACCGTAGTCCCCTTTCATCATCAGAGCACCACCTTGGGCACCCACAACACCCTTTGTGGTTAGGGCCCCCATAGCATGTTGCAGTGACAACAACCCAGACACCCTTTATCATTTAGGAGTTCACTCTTACCTCACATGGTGTGGTTGTTTTCTTATTTTCTATGTGTTGTGTTTGTAGGTTGAAGCCTCAGTAATAGTTATTCAAAGATGTGTTTCACTGTAGTGGTAGGTTACTACACTACTTTGATATGCCCGCTTTGACTTGTCAAGCTGCTCAAGAGCACACATCGCTTTTATTCTACCATAGCCTATTTGCATTTATTTCTTCCTTTACCTCACATCTTCTAAACTTTTCTAGTAAGGTTCTCTGATGCACATGGCACCCTTCTTTCAATCAACCATAGAACCCATGATAGATGTAATGCAACTCATCCCCTAGGGAGCCTTTGTGGGTAGGTCAAAGCCCAAGTGGATGTAACACAACTCAGCTCAAGGAGGAAACACCTATCCTACAAATGTAACACAATTATGTCTAAACAAATTTTGTTGAGTGAAACATAGTAAGCCCAACACCAAATATCTCCTAGTTCAAAGAAAAAGAAAAAAAAGGGACAAAACAAGTGCCCAAGTAAAAATAGTGAAGCTACCATTTAGCAACCAATCCATCCTTGGATCAACCATCTCACAAGCATTCCAATGAGAGGTGAAAATCCCAAGGGCATGCCATCTCCATATGTTGACTCCCTCACAAACACTCTAAGGAGGGATCATGATTTGGCAACATGCCATCATGCTGCTGCATCCTGCAGCTGCATGCACAATGAGCATCCTTCCCACTTGCTATCCCTTGGTCCATCTCCTTAACCTACTCCCTATCATACGTTATTCCCTTAGCACTCTCAAGCATGGTGAAGCATTGTCTAATCAAGTATTGACAAGCAATGTTGATGTCATGTTTGTCATGGTGTTTCGTATTCTTTGTTGATGTCTCTCGAGCCACTCCTCCAGATGTCAACAAAGAGGGGCTAATGAAACACCAACAATTTTAGACTTCATCACTTCAACTACAAATTTGTCTAAGTGTCAAAACTTGGAAAATTTTCTAAGTGTTGGTGCTACACTCCCCAACATAGCCAACATATCATGCATCAAGGCCTATTTTGCTAGATTTTCTAAGTGTCAACAATAGTTGCATGAAAAATTTTTCTAAGTGTTCTACTATGCTCTCACTATGCTTCAAAGTGTACCCAGCATAGCATGCACTTCCATGGCCAGTTTGCTTAAGTGTCAAGCCAAAAGTTGTTAGGATTGCTTGGGATGGACAAAACAGTTTGGCAAATTTTCTATCTCTTAGGTTACTACACTATGCTATGCTCTAGAGCATAGCTAGCATAGCATACTTTTTAGTGGTTTGTTTGCCTAAGTGTTAGGTAAGAAGCTATCAAGATAGCTCAACATGGAATAGACATCCGGAAAACTTTCTAACTCCTGAGGTTACCTCTCCTGCTACACTCCAAAGCATAGCCAGCATAGTATTAAAAAAAAAGACTATAGATTCTGTCAAATTTTTCTAAGTATCCCTACTACGCTCCAAAGCATAGCTAGTGTAACCAATGTTGGACATCAAAATTTGGCAAATTTTGACAAACTCTTATGTTACTCTCTAGAGCATAGCTAGCATAACACTAAAGAAAAGCCTCAAATAGCCTTCAAAAGCCTCCAAAACTTAGCATCAACCTTTTTCTCAGCTTTGACATTCCTTCAATAAGCAAGATCAACAATTTGTATCTCTTTTGCATCCCTATTGGTCCCTCAAATTGTACCTATGCTTAACCCTACTCAAAGGAGGGGAAGATGTAGTCCTAGATTGTAGCCTTCAAGTTGCACTATTTTTTGTATTATTTGCAAGTACATTATTGTCATTCAAACTTTGGAATATGTATTCTTCGTAGTGTATTCACAATTCAATAGTCTCTGGGGACCTGTTACAATACTCTAGAGCATAACACTTTGTTACTCCCATGGGAGTGTAAGAAGGGTTTAGCATGGCCCCACCTACCCTTGAGCCACATGGTGCCCAATCTGCATTTTGCACTAACCCTAGCCCTATAAATACCCCTACATTTGGAATTTTAGGGGTTGGCAAATTAAAAGATCATGGGCATTTTAACATTGAGCATCCTTGGCACTCTTGCACTCGAGCACACCTACCACTTTGCTATATTTCAAAATCCTGTCGAACAACTAGCACACACCATCCAACACACAATTCATCACTGTACTTGCTAAATACAATAATAGCCAACTCAAAGGGTTTAGTTCCCATAGCAATTTTCAGTTCCACGTCTCGAACATCCCATAGACTATGACTACACTACTACACTACCACTGTGTCTGCCTATACACTGCGTACCACTCTCATCTCTTTTCCTACAATAGCTATGCTCCATTGTTTAGGGTGGTGCACTTTCATTCTTGAGTTCTATTACATTTTTTAAGCACTCTTTCTTTGGCACTTAGCATAGCACTTGTGTTTTCTTTACTATTTTGCATGTATTTTCATGTTTACACTACTATTCTTGGGCCGAGACACCCCACTATGCTTTGGCTTAGCCAACCTTGGTGCCAGCACATAACACTACATAAACCACTTTTTCACATGTTTGTCGCAACAACTAGTAAGTCCCTATCTAATTGAAAATAATGTTCAAGGTAACCTATCTCTGTTGTTCAATGCAGCCCTTGCATAAACTCAAGGTTAGGCTATACACCTATTGACCCCTCGGTGCTCCAGCCACCGACATTTCTAGTCATCACAATAACTATGAAAAGTCAAAAATGTATGACATACCTTATTTATACTTTTTTTAATTCATAAGCTCAAAAAAATTAAAATGATAATGTACGTACAACTAGTGGTGCAAGTTAAGGAATATTTACAATTACAATCATACTTACCAATACTTACATTGCTTGCTCTAGGAAGTTGCTTAAGCAAGTTTATTGTGAGGTCCTCCTTTGTAGAGTTCCTCCTTTTTTGTCATAAATGTCTACCTCTTTTGACATCAAGATGCTTATTTATATCGTTTTCTTTATTTAAGATAGTTGTTTTAGTATTGTTTTATATATCTCCATTACTATAAGGAAGAGAAATATGTTCAATCATTTCTTTCTTGTGCTTCTTAAATCTCCAAACATGTTTAGTCTATACTAGATGCATTCTACTCTTCTTTTGATAAGACCAAGTGATTAAATTATAATGCCTTAATCATATGTAATAATGTGATTATATATGTACAAATCAATTATAGTAATAGCATATAGTTTTTCTTGTTCATGCTTGTTATTCAAACTTGGGCATGTACCTCCATTTTGGTGAAATGCTTATGGATGTATCACAATAGAATCATTTTTCATTTCTCTTTTGTTGTTATGATTTTTTTCTTTTCTTTGCATAACTTGTGGCATCTCCTTATCTTTAGTAATCTTTTTATTACTAGGTCTTACTCTTGCTAATTCCTTGCTTATCTACTCATAAGATAGGGTTAGATTTTGAACCTCAGCCTTTAAGTCTAAGTTCTCTCTTTTAGGAGTGAAGCATTTAGTATTAAGTTTAGTTATTTTTACTTTCTTGCTATGTAAGGTCTATTTCATTTTGATACACAAATTTTGAAAAGAAATGATTTCATTATACAGTATGTTATACCTTTCCTCAATTGTACCTTTAGATTCTTTGAATTCCTTCTTAGGATATTTGCATGTAAGAGCCATGTAGATAAGATGAAAGTTCATTAATAGATCATCAATTTCCTGTTTACTATACTTATCATCCTAGCTAGTATAAAACTTTTTTATCTTCTTTTCCTCTTGAATGGACTCCTTCTTTGGTAACTTGCTAGTACTAGGACATTCAAGCTCTTCCACCATATATCCAACATTCTATAAGAGAGATATCAAGATTTGAATTTCTATTTTTCTTACATATTTCTTTTTCCTTACTATTTCATTTGTTGAAGCTTTTACCATTCCTTGCTAAAAGCATTTTTACTCTTTTGTTAAGAGAGCTAGTTCATCATGATTATTACAATCATGATTGAACATCTCCTTTTCCTTTAAAGAACTTTTAAGTGCTATGGGGTTTTCCTTGATAGCACCTTCATTAATTAGAAATATCTCATATGCTACAAGTGCACTTTGTAATTCCTCAAATTTGAGTACAAAGAAATCTCTAATTTCTTCCATGATAATGATTTAGGGTCTAAATTCAAGAAGTAGAGTTCTAATCATTTTAATGATAACTTTACTTTCAAGTAATTCTTTACCTATTTCTCTGGCTACTACTATATCATTTTCTCTATACAAATAATCTTTGATCCTTTCACCATTTTTTATTTTTAACTTTTCATATTCAAATTGAAAAACTATAAGTTTAGACTGTTTCACAACTAAGGATCACTCATAGATGACTTTTAGAACTTTTCAAAACTCTTTGGCAATTGTACATCTAGCTATTCTATTAAATTCAAGTTTACTAAGAGCATAGTAGAGATAGTTCCTAGTCTTTGAATCAAACAAGAATTTGTTTTGTCATCATTAGACTACTACTTACCTCTTAGTAGTGTAGTACCTATTGAGCTATCAATTGGATGAGTGTATCCTTCCATAATGGACTACCATACTTCAAGATTCAAAGAATCCTTGCATCTGTGCTTTCTAGTATGCGAAGTTGATCCCATCAAACGTTGTTAGCTTGTTATAGAATGTTTCATTTATACTTCACTCCTAATTTTTTGTGCTCAATCTTAGAGTACCTTGCTCCAATACCACTTAAGGATTAAGAATTTAGAAGGGCAATTGAATAAGTTCCAATCATTGAGATCCATTTCTTACATAAAATATGTACATGGTTCCCTAACTTGGGTACATCTACACTTAGAGGGTATAATCCTTGCACACCTCTAAATTTTTTTCTTCAAAAATATGATTTCAAGGACAACATAACCTTTACAAAGTCTTGAGCTCTGCTAGGAGTGGTTTCTCTCAAAAACACACACAACCCCCCAAAGTTCCAACAAGCTCTAAGAATTTCTTTCCTCAAGAAGCACACACAACCCCTCAAGGCTTACAATAAGAGATAGAAAGATTAAGGAAGAATATGGACTAAGCTTCTAATTCCTTGCTTTTTGATTCAACAGCAAACAATACAAAAAATGATAAATAAATGAAGTATAGAATTCCTCAAAGATGTATATATTAATTACTTGCTTTTATGAATAGTGCTTGTACTTTCCCAATTGGAATCCCTTTCTTTTAAAGCCTTGGTATCTCCATTTGTTCATTGGAATCTACATAATGACTAGAAACAACTAATTGAGATGTCTTCTACAAGCTTGAGATGTAATGCTATGTTTTCCATCTTGCAGGTTAGATGTCTTATCTAGCTTGAGATGTCTTGGGTAAGACATATTGCCTAAGATGTCTTGGAAAAGCTTGAGATGTATCCTATTTTGTGGAAACTTCTTACTTAAGACCAAAGCTTCTCGGTAGAGATGTCTTGCAATAGTGTGAGACATCTTATTAATCTCCAAGATGTCTTCTTTAGGATTATAGACATCTTGCATCTTTGTGATTTCTTCTAAACCCTTACATCTTCTTATTGGACTTTAGTATTATAGTTTTTCAATTCATGCTCTTATCTTGGTCTCCTTAATATTATATTTTTACCTTACTTTGACCTGCAAGATTTCACAAGAACATTACAAATTCTCCATTTTTTAAGGTTTTGACATACCAAAAGATCAATAGTGAATGCCCATGGTTTGTGAACATTCTCAAGTATGTGGTGGCATTGAAGATTTCTCCTAGGTTGGATAAATAAGAGATCCAACTATTCCAATACCAAGTAAAGCCTTACTTGGTTATCAAAGAGTCACTTTATAATAGATGCCCTAATAGCCACATAAGATGGTATGTTCTAAAAGAAAGACAAGGTGTCATCTTAGCTCATGCGCACCATGATTTTTTTGGTGGATACTATGCTCGAAAGGCAATCACAATGAAGCTAATAGTCATGGGCTATTCTTGGCCAACCATGTTTTGTGATGCTTAACACCTTGTGCATTATTATGACAAGTGTCAATACAAGGGAGGTATATCCTTACATATGAATGAACCTTAGCAATGGATCCAACCACTAGAACCCTTTGATTTATGGAAGATTAACTTCATCAACCCTATCTCTCTGACCTCTAATCATAAGGCATACATCATTGTATGTGTAGATTATTACATGAAGTGGGAAAAAGTTGCTACTATTAAGGATTATTCATCTATCATTGTAGCAAACTTCCTTTGAAATAAATTTCTCCATAGGTTAATTGTTCCTAGAATCTTAATCTCTAATAATAGTACACACTTTACTAGTAAAGGTTTCAAGAATATATTGAAATCTTGTGAAGTTAATTAGAAGTTGACTTCCTCTTATCATCCATAGGCCAATGGCTAGGTGGAAGTTACTAACTATGAAATTGTTAGAATACTTTGAAAGATGGTTAGTAGGTACAAAAATTATTAGGCCAATAAGCTTAATGATGCTCTTTGGGCCTATAGAATAGTGTGAAAAATCGTGTTGATTACACACCATTCCAACTAGTCTATGAACAAGTTCCATGAATTCCTATTAATTTTGAAATGAAAACCTTAGGCAATGTTGTAGATTTTAATATGACCTTAGATTTTACATAAAAAAGAGATTTATTAATCTTAATCTTATTAATGAGAATTGCATAATTACCTTGATGTATAATGAGTTGGAACATTCCAATGTGAAGGCTCACCATGATCTTCACATAACAATGTTTGATTTCAAACCTGGTAATAAGATCCTCTATTTTAATGTATTACACCTGGCTCACTTGGATAAATTTCAATTTGAATGAAAAGAACCATATATTGTCCACACCAATTATTATTTTGGTGTAACACATGTCTACCCTCTAAATGAGATAGATAAAATTTTCTTGGTTAAGGGGAAATACATGAAGTGCTATAGAGTATAACTTTTCCTTATGCTATAGAGAATAACTTTCCCCTTTGAGAGTACATCATGATCAATCATGTATTTTACACTTAGAAGCCTATTAGGTGATAGTCATAGTGTAGTTGTGGAGGATAATTCTCTATGTCACATTGAATTTTCTTTCCTTCCTACTATTTTACTTTTGTACTTTAATAAATTTGGTGTGTTTAGTTATTACTTCTCACATTTTTTAGCATAATGATTAATCATTTATAATCTTTTCTTTTCCTTAAGTATATTTATGTGCATGTGTGGGAAAGCCAATTAACATGCTTTATGAATGCTCACCCCATAAGCTAATGATGGATGGATGAGTTGTAGATGTGATGATGATGTGAGAGTGTCAAATGGAGTGGAGCCTTAATTTATGGAGCATTCATATAATAGAATTTATTTACCTATATTTTCTTCTACCTATCATTGCTAAACCAAGCTCAAATTTAGTAGGGAACTAAAACTCACACTATGAGCTATTGAAGTTAATGCTACTAGAACTATGGGCATATGGTGTATCCATACCTTTGGGTGTGAGTTTTGGAATCCTAAAAAGGTACTTGCTCACTAGTAAGGGAAAGGTGTATCATTGAGGGTCCTTGTGATCACTGAATAGGTCTAACTAGTGTGATTAGGCCAAGATACATGTGCTACCATGCCTAGCTTCTTGGTCAAAAGAAGTTTGTGATCTCTTGAACCTATGTGTGTCATGCAATGAGGGATGAATTCTCCTATTCATTCAAATTGAAGACTCTAGGTGGTCATTAGACGCTCTAACCATTCCCATGATTTCCATACACCATCAAAAACCATTTTCTCATAAAAGAAAAGAAAGATAAAAAATAAAAGAAAAGAAAAGATGAAAAAATAAGAAAAATAAAATAATAGAATAATAATGAAGAGAAAAAGAGGTGATAGAAAGAATGATGTAACTCCCAAATTATTGGTCCACACAAAATTGGTATTTTTGCCATCATGAACTAATCCTATGATTTCTCATATTAAAATTAAAATTAGTGGTTGAACCAATACCCATGTAAGCCTTTCTCATGTTCAACCCATGGTCTATATTACTTGAATTCAAAATATAATAGTCCAAGACAATCTCCTACTCCATTCATACCCATAGCCATGAAGACCTAAAAGTCTTTCTTTTAGTAAAATTTGGTAAAATCAAATGTTGCTTCCACTCTATTCCTAAATCCATCTACTCCTAGGGGTTAAAATCTATAACTATTGACCCAAATCATGATCATTCCTATTATCTCCTAGTCATGGAATTACATTCATTATTAGAATTAGGATCAATTAGTGTAGCTAAAGGAATCAATGAGAGGGTTTTATTAAAGCAAAATTTGAGCCTATTATGCATATGTGCATGGATAGAGAAAAACCAAATCATAATCTTGACTTCTAGATTTTTTACAACATGTTGCCTTAATTTAGTTTCACTAATGATTAGACTACTAAACAATCAAGGCTAGGTGACACTTGTAGGATTAGGTATGACTATGTACTTGGAAGAGGAAGTTGTAGATCTATCTTAATTATGTGGATGAGTAGCAATGACGAGATGTGATAGCAAATCTCTCATGAGGTGTAGGTCATTCTATGTGCTCCATGAGCTAATTGAATGGTTGGCTAGAGATTCGATGATGTTGTACTGTTACCTTCTCTCTCTTGTCCATCATGCATTCTCCATTTATTCTATTTTCTTTCTTGTCCATTGTTATCTATGCCAGGAAGTTGATTGGGCAAAGTGAAGAATGAGATTTGGCCATCCAATGAGATGAACTCACATTTGATGCTAATTTCTCACTAGTTGTTGGGAATCCATGGGTGTTCCATCAATAGGTTTTACAAGGGTAAGAAAGGCATGTGCCTACTATGGGGAGGATCCACTTGTGAATCCTTAGTATCTTGGGATTATGAGCAAGTAAGCTCAAGCTAAAATTCTAGGATGGTGATGGTTCCATGGCATAAGATGCTCAATTGGTCTTCAACTTATGTGATTATGACTCAAAGAGCCTAATGGTTTGACTAGGACTATCTCTTCTCATCTTTGTTTTCTACCTACATATTTTGATTATAGATTGGATGTTTGACCAATTTATACTTTATGATTTTACATATCTCAGTATTTTTTGGATGATGGTATTGCACAATTTAAATACTTTTGATTTCTTAATTTCTAAATTTACACCTTTACTTTTTGTGCTTATGTTATTCAATGCATGTATTTAATTCATGTTGTTCAAGGTGGGCATCTTGTAACTTAATTATGGTGAAGAGATATTGTTGGGTGTGCATTTTTCAATTCTATGTTATTCTTCATACCTTTGTGCATGTGTAGCATTAGATTGTGATTTTATTCTTTATGTTTTATTTAGAAATTATACTTACTATTGTCCTCATGCATTATTTTTTAAATGGTGGTTTATCTCCTAAATATTTCACATGAAATTTAGCATTGTTGTAGTTTAACTTATTAGGTAGGTACAATTATGGGGCCCATGAACATAACACCATTCAATCCACTTAAATGAAACCTATTTGATCTTGAACCTAAAGCCTCTCTCAAAAATAAGATTCAGAGGTAAAAGGATTGCATTCCCAAATTGCAAGTAGGAGACATGCACCACAAATGGCAACCAAATACAAGCCAAAATACCTACGGAAGATCATTCCATCAAGCCTAAGGCATCTTTAGCTTGTAGGCATGGCAAGGAACTCTTCTTGTCAACAATCATTTCCTAGCCCCTCTTCTCAATGTGGTAATTTTGAAATGCATCTTGTGTCAAAGTATTTGTATAATTGTAATTCCTCTGCATTGACCTTATCATATGTCTAGTTTCAATCCTTGTGTCTTGAGTGTTAAAGCTATGCAACTAGCTTTATATAGTCATGGGAAAATGATGAAGCATATAGTAGCAATTTGTATGTTAATTGTGAGCCTTGGATTTGGGAAATTATTTTATGTGTTAGTGTTTACATGTTTGACCAAGGCTCTTAGTATTTTGAGATGCACATTGGCCACCTATGTCATATTTTAAGGTTGTGTGCATGATTCCAAGCTCTTTAAGATGATTCTAGTTTCATTTGAATGTCCTTTGGTCCTTTCAGCATGCTTCCTCAAGTTCCAACTTTCATCTAGAACTAATGCAAAGTGTGATTTATGGCTATCTTATGTTAGCATAGGGGTCTTGACACACCCCCTACTAGGTCTAGTTTGCCTTGCATTTCCTTCCATACAACTAGGCTTACCTTGAACTGTATTAACAAGCCTTTATTGATACCTAGACATTGACGAATCTCCTTCATTTCCACATGAAAACTATAAATACCTAGGATGAGCTCATTTACACATCTTAGCCATTTCCATAGCATAATTTCCATTCCTTAAAGCTTGTGATATCTTATTTGTATGAAGAACTTTTCCTCCCTTGGGTAATTTGATTTCTTTCTTTGTCTTGTATGCATTTTGAGTCATCACTTTCACAAGTATGACTAGACTTTGCCAAAGTGATACATTACTTACATAGTCTGAAACCATTTGATTAATGTAGAATATAGTGTTTTCATGGTAAATAAAACACCAAAAATATTTATTTTGTTTTTATTACATTAATTTGCAATGATTCATCCTTAACCAATGAGGTCACAATTGTACAACATGGTGTTGGGCCATCAAGGTTGTGACCAAGGATCAATTATTACTTTTCATGTATGGTTTTGCACCTATCCCATAAGGGATTATGACACATGTTCATGATTGTGAGCATTGTTCCTATCCCCATGAGGGATTACAATGTGTGTGTGCTTTTTATTATTTTATTTTTATATTTAAAAAATCATAAAAATTATAAATATAATTTCATCCTCCCAACATGGCAACATGGGTTCTCATTGTATGATATGTATTATAACATCTTTTATATCTTGAATGCAACAACATGCACAAGTTGTTTTAGCAATTCACTCAACAACTTATTCAAAACTTACCATGGGATTGCACTACATAACATATGACATGATCTCATTGGTCATGGCTAGCAAGACCCCTAGCAACTATGACACACTATTCATCTTATAGTCCCTCACAACCCTAAAATATTGACTTCATAATGAAAACTCTAGTTATTTCTAGAGTGCTTCACTTTTAGAACCTCTTCTCTCTTTTGAGAGTGCTTTATTTTATTTTGAGGTCATGTTTCTTGTTGTGGATCATAACATTCATGTGTTGAGAATTTTTCCCCACTTGCTATGAAGGCTTACTATTATCTATTATGGTTTCCACTTACTCTTTTATGATCTTTTAGGATCTATTGTCTTATTAAAGTTAGGAATCTTTTTAGTAGGATGTCCTTGATTAATGTGGTCATTTGAGTTTTTGAAAGTGTTCCAATTATCCCTCACTAATGGATTGAATGTTCTTTTCTATGTGGTTGTATCTTAATTGCCTAAGTGAGATATTATATGGATGATTTCTATGCATGTTGTTTGGGGTCTTAATCTTCATAATATTTTTTGATTAATGTATATCTATAGTCTTTATTATCTATGATTATGTCTATTGGATGCATTACATTGCTTCTATGTATATATATGTTTCTTAGTAACTCATTTATATTTCCAAGTGGTAACTTGGTCTTGTAGGAAGCACAAATTTAGAGTATCAGATAGTGGAAGCCTCAATTAATTTTGTGAGCCCTATGTCTTAAGGAAAGATAAGTGCTCTTAAGACCATGATGAATAATTACCTGGCCTTAGATCCATGACATTGAATAATTAATTTTATAATACCTACATTTTATCAAAATAGCTTGATGCATCATTAATTATTTCTCTTAGTGCTTAGGTGAGCACTTATGGAGGACTACTCACAATTCTAAATTTCTTCAAATTTTGGATGAGTAGAATGCTTAGAGTAATATCTTTGATCCTACTAGATATTGAGGTATCTTGAGTAATGAATGCTTTAATATCTCACTGTAGCATGTGATGGATCTATTGATAACATTCTAATATTGCTCATTTTATTCCACTTGTTCCAATAGCAAATTTTAGTGATATCAATGATTCAATTAATAATGTGTGCTTAGAGATAGGTTTTAGATCAAAATTGTGTAATTTTTGTTCTACTCTTGATGGTCTAAAATCTCAAACTTTAGGATGGGCTTAGGTAATAATGTTCTTAAACCTATATTAGGCCTAGGTAGTTTTCCCTTGACCACATTTTATTCCTATCAAACATTTTTTCATGTTTCATGTTTAGTCTAACATGTTCATATAATGGTTTTGTTATTAATAGTTCATGTATGGAAGAGAAACAATTTTTTTTTTTGCTAGTTGGTTTCAATGAATTCCATGATGTGGGCATTACTAAACCTCATAGTAAGGTCAAGTCCTATGATTAGTGTTTTTTATTGCAACTTAACTCTTTTATTAATAGCTTTTCTTATCATGTATAAATTGGTCTCTAGTCTGTGACATGAGATCTCTAAGAGCTTATTAACTATTTCTACTAGGATGATAGTTCTATATTTTAAGAGGTTATGAAATGTTCTAGATCATAGTGATCTAAGACTTAGTGATGTATTTTCTTGGATGATAGTTCCATGCTGTAGTATTATGTGGATTGCTTACAAATCCTATTTCAAGGGTTCTATGTTGTGGCACTTGTCTGTTACAATTGTTAAGCAGTCGTTAATCTTGACAGAATTCCAATTTATTCTTTAAGTAAAGAAATAGTTAGAGTAGGAGTATTTCATATTTCTGTATATTGATCATTCAAGTACAAAGGTAGAATTCCTTGTAAGATTGTAAATGTTAGTTCCTTGATTGATCTTTATTCCGATGTGAGCTTTGAGTTTTAATACCTAGATCTTTCCACCTTAGGTATTATGTTAGTTTCGAGGCAATGCTGTAGGTTGTGAAATAGTATATCACCCTTGCATAAATTTTGTTAAATTCCTAAAGTATTGGTCATTCATGGAGGTCTTTCTAGATGCTCTCTAGAAGAGAAGACAATCTTTTCTTAAGTAAGAGTCCTCATGATTTAGGACTCATGGTTCTATATCTCTTGGAGGTGCTTAACATATTACTCATAATACTTCTATCTAGTGTACTTGGACAGAGTTGATAGTGAATCTATTTATCAATTATCATTCTAGCCTAATGGCATGGCTTACTATCCTTAGATGAAGATACCCTTAATAATAGATTTACTAGTTCAATTTATTTAGAATTCTTTTTTCTATGTTCCATAGTTGATAGAGAATTTCAGATCAATTTGAATTTAAGATATAAGTGTCAAAACCTCTTAAGAGTCACAATAGAAACAAGATTAAATAATATACTTTCAATGCCTGATTTCTTATCATAATTAATTGATGAAGTAGTCTTGCTATCCTTGAAATTTTTAGCAATGTGTGATAAGTTTAAACCTATCTTATCTTCATCACTCCAAGTAAACTCACCTAATGGTTCTCTCTTTCATTTTTCCTTTTGAGGATCTAACTGAGAAGCTAGTGGGAAGTATTTTGATCCTAGTTTTTTTTTCTTTCAATATTCTACCTAGACTCATTAAGAAACTAGTCCTATAGTGGATAATTTATGGTAGTTGGAAGATGTGATTCATGTTTTATGCTAATAGATTAGTGTAAGTAAAGTTTTGTCCTTATCTATTTCACATGATTGGATGTTTGTGTAGTATACTATTAGATCAATGAAATATGAATTGATTCTTGTTTAATGAAAAAAATTACTTTGTGACGGTTCCGATGAAGGACACACTAACACATCACTTTTAATCCTCCACATCAAATATAATGATGGAAAAGACCTTTCATTTTTTTTCTTTTTTTGTCTTCCCATATTGTAGAGCTATTAAGAAGTATGGCAAGATTGGCTTTACAAACATTCTTTGGCCTAAATGATGGATATGATGTATAAGTATTACTAGTCTCAGTTTGAAGAAAAACCTCACATAGAGGTTGTAACAAATCCTCCATTCATTTTGTAGTAATACAAATTCTTGTGGCTAGTTCTAATTATCAATTTGCTTTAGCAAACTTGATTTTTTCTAGGAGTATTTCTATTTTTCTATCATAGTGTAGAAGCTACAAATTCAATGGATCAAGACTCATGAAATCATGTTTCAAAGATCTATCTTATTATAACTTGTTAAGAGCATTCTTTTCTCACGGAATAATTATGTGTGTCCTATTACCCATTGAATCATTACTCTAAATCACCAATAGACTTCAGAAGTTGTTCCACTTCTTCTATATGATTATTGACTTATTGGATGTCCTATTAGTGGTGCTACATTTAATGACTTAAGATGAGAACTATTCCAATGCAATTTCTTTGTTTTTCCTCTATTTTCTTTTACACTTGAACAATAACAACTATGTTGTGAATACTTGGTGTTTTGTGATGATAGTAAATCAATGATACATCTGTGTTGCAACATGGAGAAGTTTTCCAAATAAATTTTAACTTCTTCATTAAGATAGATATGGGTGTGTTTCTATAGTGGTAGTATGGATTATGATATTGGTAAGTCTTGTAATTACAAGTTTGGAATGATTGGTCTTCTAATGAATCTTGTTTAGAAGGATGACTTGGCGTTGCTTCTTCCTACCTGCATGAAACTTTTAATTTGAGAATTATGGGTTTTAGTATAGACTTGATTATCTAGCACTTCATTAGCTAAACTAGTAAGACTTGTTGGTCTCAAAACTAGATGTGAAAACTAGGGTTTTAGAGAATTTCGGATTTTCTTGTTGAGGCATGGCACCCTTGGAGCATGTGTTCTTCAAGTTGAGGTTTTGCAACTCAATCATCATGGTTGAAAATAAACCATGGTAAGCCTTCAAATCAATCAAATAATATCACTAATAGGTGTTGAGTTTTGATTTAGATAGCTTTGACTAGAGAGGACCATGTATCTTACCTAGATATGGAATTATGTAGAAGGATAAGTCTCTTAAACCTAAGAAGAAATGAATCTAATGAACATCTCCTTAATACTAGTTCTTTGGATTGGCCTTATTCCTCTCTTCATTAAGTAGGGATGGCTTCTTAGTTCTATTATGTGTCTTTGAAGTTTTATGCAAAGCATTAGTTTGAGGCACATAATAGGTTTTTGGGGTTGGTACCTTCCTTTGAACCTAGTATCATTTAAGATAGTTCACATAAAATTGACAATGCTTGAAGCTATGTAAGAAGTATCCTCTTGAAGCTTATCATAGGTTCCATTTCAAGGTCATTACTTCTTTTGTGTAAGGAAGAATTATGAGCAAGGTCTTAGGATTGATGGTTCCATTGGTTCCTTCTCATAATTCAAGAAACATGGAAAATATTTAAGTTATTTTCTAGCGGTACTCTAGTATTTGGAAAACTTCTTCAACTTATTGAATTCCAAAGAACAATGGGGTTTCATCTTTTTTTTTTCTACATCTTCTTCTCCCTCTCTACTTGGAGAACTACATTTAAGTCTAATTCTGTAGTGGTTGTAGATACATAGACAACCTAGATTAGCTAGTATTGGTATGGCTTCATATCAAATCCTATACTAGATCATGAGGGATATAGGGATAAGGCACCCACTACAAATACATCATTATTATCCACTAATTATGACCATAATATTTTTTATTTTCTTATCCTCATTGAATTCATAAATGTTCCTATTAAAGAAATATATCTAACTTATGCAATTTTCCATTCATGTCTTAATCCCTTTTGTTGGAGAAGTGGATCTATATGGATGTTTGGAATACTTAGAGTCATTCTCCTATTGCACTTTAATATTTAGAAAACCTCTCCAACTTGGTGAATTTCAATGAACAATGAGGTTTCATACTATTTTCATCTCTCTACCTATTCATTCTTCCTCTTTGCTTGGAGAACTATGTGTATGCCTAATTTTGTCTTGATCATGGATGCATAGGCAACCTATATTGGATAGTACGAATATGACTCCATACCAAACCTTGTACTAGATTGTGAGGGGTTTAGGGATGAGCCAGCCATTGTAGATACCATTATTACTCACTAATGATGTTTACAATGTTTTGTTCGTTTATTTATCCTTCTTGGAGTCATAGATGTTCCTCTTATAGACACATACATAACTTATATGGTTTCTCATTCATGGATTAATCCCTTCCATTATAGAAGTGGATCATATTAGATCTTTTTAGGTGTAGTTCCCAAGCCTTTCATTCTAGATCCATTGGATCTAAAGAAATTTCTTGGGTTGCTAGACAACATCAAGGTAACATTGTTACAAAAAGTTCCTTGTTTTTTGTTTGGGATTGTTTTCTCTTTTTTTAAAAAAAAAAATTAACTAGAGTGAGGTGTTGGAAAAATTATTAATGTAGGAAAAAAACATACTAGAAAGTGAAGTAATAGTGTCAATGAGATGTCTACTTCATAACTTAGTCATTTCTATCTTCATGTACTCTCATTTCATGTTTTTAGTTTTATGTTTCTCATGGTGTAATCACATAATTATTTCTACGGTTGTAAAAGTTGTTATAAATGTAAAATCTCAGATATGATGTATAATAATGCTAAATTATGCCTAAAATAGCAAATTTAGAGTAACCAATGTTATAAATAGAGATGCTCCCTCATACCTCATGCAAGAGGCATACTCATTTCTTATTTTATTATTCGTTTCTTATTGATCAAAGGTTTGAAGATAACGAACATAAGGAGTTTTAAATTTCTCTCAATTTTCTTACATTCTTCACATTTCTTATAAGATCTCTCACATTCCCATTCCCAATTTCTCTTTTCATCAATCTCACATAAGTTTTCTTACATGTCTCATCCATATTTCATTAAAGATCATATTTTCATTATTTTTTGATCAATTTATATTCAAAGCTCCATTTGATTGATTCTTTTACTTTTGATTCAAGATTTAGATTGATTTTTTGCTTCAAATATATCATGAGTTTCAAGTTTTAAAGTTGTATTTATGCATATTTACTTGATCTTAAGTTGATTTTCATCATTTTCTTTAGATCTACTTAGAATCATAAGTCTTTTCATTCAACTGTTATTAGATTTGGCATCCTCTCAAAGTATTATGTAGATTCAAGTCATATTTCATGTAAAACAACATCAAAATTCATGAGATTGGATTAATTAAAAAATCAAGTTTGTGCTTGTTGTTAGAAGCAACTCTAGTTTATACGAATTGATAAGAAAATAACTATATCAATTTGTATCATTCTAATTGATGCTAATTGACAAGGCAATATTGATTCCTGTAGCTTCAAGTAATGATCAATAATATCATTAGATAAGAAACCTTAAGAAAATTGATTTTTAATAATGCTTTAGTAATAAGATATCAATCTTTATCACCTCTAGCAATCTCTAGTGATATCGTTGAATTTTAAAAAATTCAAAAGTTTTCATGTGTCCTCCAATAGAAAAAAGCATAATATATCATATCCCATGAACAGTAAAAAACTCCAAAATTATAGCATCAAAGAAAGGCTTAATAGTTTTGGGATGCCCTTACAGATTCGCATTTTTACAACAAATCCTAAACAACCTTTCCTCTAGGGTAGGAAAAGGATCATGCTTTAGCCTGTTGAGAAGCATCATTATGGATTTACACTTCTTAGTAAAGGCTTCTTTATTAACAACAAAAACAATAAAAATACATCAATAGAAAAAGCTACATAAGGTAAGTAAAGTTTTTAGCAAAATGCTAGTCCAAGGTTCTATTAGTTGAAGATGATAAACCTCTAGTGAATCGTTTTTAGCTTGAGATTTAATTTGAAAAATAACAAGTTGAATAATGTTAATTTTTTAGAACATGATGAACTCATCATTGATAGCTACATGATTGTGAAAAATATTACCTCTATTTTATCATATAGCATGGCAAATGCAAAGGTGCAAGTACTTCTAAATTGAATGCAATTGCTTATCATGAATACTTAAAAAAAAGGTTAGCAACCCAGTTACTAACTAAAGCTAGGGCTTAATGATAGGTGTTTAGAAGACCCAAGCTACCTTCCTTCTTTAGTACAAGAATGTCAAACAACCTTGCAAAAGCTTTTCTATTCATCATTACTTCCTACAAAAAAATTTTGATGAACTTTTCTAGCTTAATATAAGAAGATCTAATAGGAGCCCTATATGGTATGCAAACTAAATATTTACTTGCTATAGTATGCTTTTTAGTTTTTCAATTGCTGATTTTTTCCCATTCTCTCCAAAGTAAAGAGTTAAAGATTTGAAGAAAACCCAAAAGAAAAAGAAATGTTCAAAACTTTAAAGATGTCATTTTTGAAATAATTTTTTATTCTTTATTGCATAACAAGGAGTATTCATCTTGATTTATATAAATAGAGAACTTTTACCAATTGACACTTAGCTAACATTTTGTAAATAGTTTTTAAAAGTATAATAGATCATCAATTGACAATATAAGATAAGTTACTTACATTTGGAATAATTTTGATAACTCCTTTATTTAGATATCTCTGTAGAATTTCTTGAAAAGGCTTTCCATAATGATTAAATAAAAATCATTAGTAATCAAGTCCCAATAACATTTAAAAAATTCAATAGGATAATAATCATCATCATCATCCTAGCCTTGTTGCAACAAAATAGGGTTGGGTACATGAGTTTTTTTCATCATTCACATCTATAAAGAGCTAGATCATGCACTAGCACTTACAAAATTTAAAAAAGAACTCATCCATAAGAGTTGGCTAGGTTTTACAGCTAGTTGTCAACCTAACACTAACTCTCCTCCTTTTGTATCTAGCCTTGGGAGCAACATTGGTAGAGTTTAATATGATAATCATCAAAATTAGGATATTTGTTGTTAGCCATGTTGAAACAAGCACCCTTCAATTCCTAAGTAGAAATATTTGTATCAAGTAATTGATTATATTAAGATTAATTATACATAGAATATGGGAAGTAGCTACTTACCTAGAAGGCATTCTCATCAAAGCCTTAAGTAAAAGATTTCTCATATTTGGTAATTTGATTTAGCTAATGAAAGAAACATTAACAATCATGAATTTTCCCAATGGAAAGTAAATGATTATTTCCTTAAAGATATGTAAAAAATACTTTGCGATTTTCATTTAGGATTTTCAGCCACAAAAGCCAACTTTTAATGAGAGCTCTTAGCTTGATGAACATCCCAATCTTGGTTAGCAACCTTATGAGAAGCAAAAACATTTTGCAAATTAAAACTGAAGGGATTCTAGGCAAGCTCATGATATAATTATACCAAAGTATGATCAATATTATGTACTATGAACCTACTACACTTGGTAGCAAATTGTCATCTAATGTAGTGATCCATAGAATGGACCCTGTTAGTAATATGCATCTACCAGTCAATCCAACCTTTAGTACCTTGAGGCCAAGGTTTTGCATTCTAAAGACATCTAGGAAACATGCACCCATGATTAGAAGAAATAATTAAAGCATTTATATAATCTAAATTTGGATGAGAATAATTAGCTACATTGTCAAAAGATAAACTCTTTATAGGATGATAATTCAATAAAACTTTTTTATGAAAAATTTAATGGTACCCTGAAGATGCTAATTAAAACTACTAGACAAATAAAATCTATCCAAGTTGTTAAGAATTCTAGACTCATCTCCTTGAAAATTATTCCAAGAGACTCAAAAATATTAAAATTATAGCAAAGATTACAATAATCTGTAAAACTAATCTTTAAATTTGTCCCATTTAAGTTTTTTTGGTGAGGAGAGGTGAAACCTTTGATCTCCACTTCTATTAGATGCACACTCAATCATATTAATGTCTTTACTAATGAGCCAAGGAACTTTGGGAAGAATATTTACAAGGTCACACCATAATTCAATTTCTTATTATAGAATTATGAAATTGATTTTTTTATTTTTTTTCATTTACATCCCCTCCTAGACCCCTTGGATCTATTGAACCAATTTTAGAATTATTAGGAGCATATATGCTACATACTCCAAAAGGACCACTAGGTTTATCAAAACTAGTTCAAACAACTTTGTTACTATTGTTGCATCCTTTTTGATGAGTGGCGAGGTACCCCTACACTCAACCACACAAATACGAGCGTTGCACGCACGATCTGGTCGAACTCCACAGACTAAGTGCCTACACGCCTTATGGAACACCTAAGGTTAATCAGCCGTTGTCTTCCCACGCTCACTTGTATTTGTCATGGTTGTATGGTTAAGTGAACTTGAGGTACATGATTTTTATATGCCACGCTCACTTGTATTTGTCACGGTTGTATGGTTAAGTGAACTTGAGGTACATGATTTTTATATCTTTTATGTTTTATCGCCTATGCTAAGAGAGGAAAGGGTGAAGAGACTAAGTAACTAACTTTAACTAACTAAGCTTTAATTAACCTAGCATCAGTATCCATTCCCACTTGCCATTTCACACCTTGAACCAATGCAACGCTGTTGGGATTACCAAACGCTATTCGTTACTGGGATTACCAAGTGTAACGCACGTGCTCGAAGCGGTCGTACTGAATGCACTTAACTATGAGAGTTGAGGGTTGAGAGAGATTTAATTAACTAATAAAGCAATTAAACATTTCACAATAATTAAAGTCCTATTTAGCTTAGTCCATGCACTACAAGGTTTATCCAAAAGTTCGTCATTATTTCCGTACACAAACGTGTGCTCAGGTACAATATTTGCTTGAATAAAGATCCGTTCACTTTGGGACTCCTATTGCGGGCACATGGAAATTATTCTATCTCTGGAATGCTAAAACTGCAAGAGTTTGGCTACGGTCTAGATCTAGATGGCAAAACAAGGGAGAGCCGCCTCTTATTTATAGATTTGGCAGCGCGCTGCGATATCGCGTACGCGATATCGCAGAGGAAGACGCGATATCACGGCAGATGCGATATCGCGTACATGATATCACGGCAGATGCGATATCGCGTCCCATCATTTTTGAATTATCTTACTAATCCAATGATGATCAATGATAATAGCAGCATTGCCTTTCCGAAAAAATATATGCTTTAGAAATGCAATTACTATCCAACAATCATTAGTAATATAAGTTATCATTGCACTAGAAATTTTGATTTCTTGTAATAAAAGATAATCAATATTAGAATAATGTTGTAGGAAGAAAGTTTTGACATGAACATGTTAAAGTCTATCAATTAGACTTCAAACATTCTCAAAAAGGAAGAGGAGAGGAAGAAGGATATCATTGTTGAATAAAGGAGAAGGTCCCTACCCTTTTGGATGTGTTAAGCTCTATACTGTATTCAACAATCATCTCTAAATTTAAAGTAGCATAAGGATTTGATATGCTAACAAGAGGTGGTGTAGCAATATCCTTGTTAGAAGAAGTAGAAATATCAAAATGTGAGGGTGCTGCCTTATTATAATTTATTGGCTAAAGATAAAAAACATGGATCACTAGTAAAACCATCTTCATTAATCATAGGTTACTTTTAAAAACTTTTAAAATTTTGAATTAATATTTTTCTTATGCATCAAAACTTCTCAACAAATGAACATGAACTTGAATTATCAACTTGACATGTATTTTCAAGAGACTTATTCACATATTTTGAAGTAAATGTAAAAATGTATTTTCTTGTTTTCAAATAAATGTAAAAATGTTAGCAAAATTCTGACCTTCTTCTGTATCTTTACATTTGTGAGTTTATTCTTAGTTTTCATTTCCACTTGTTTTTTTCTTTTATCTACTTTCTTTTTCTTGTTCAAAAAAAAAAAAACAAACATTAAACAAATGTTCTTCATGATGATAAAACTACAAGAATTGAGAAGATTGTAAGATATAATTCCTTGAAAGGAATTCTTTTTACCTAGTTCCTTCTATTTTAATAAAAAACTTTCTTCCTTTTTATAATTATAGAGATCTATTTTAATAAAAAACTTTCTGGATGAAAAAAATGAAATGGAAATAAATTTTAAAAAACCAAGGGGAGATTGAAAAGCTCAACAAAACCATGAAAATGGTAATACTTTTGACACTGAAATCTGCGAGTCCACTTGCTAATGGTAAAACATTTAGAGCGATAAATAACTACCCTGCCGGAAAATGAAGTTATAACATAAGCATGAAGGACGGAAAATGAAGTTATAACAGAAGCATGAAGGGAGGCCTACATCAGGATACATATCGACCATCAAATTTTACGTGGTACCAACAGGTGGAAGAATATCGCATCTGCCATCCCCTTGTACAGATGCAGTAGTATCTGGAAAATGTCTGTTGCTGTCATCTTCCAGTGATCCATCCTGGAGAACAGTTAGCGGCAATGAAAGAAGATGTCCTGGAAGATCCTCACAAGTCTCATCAGATATGTAGTACTTCCAATTGCTTTGGGATATTTTCTTCAATGTCCTAACACATTCTAAGCTTTCAGGATAAAGATAGTGATTTACAAAGCCTCCATTTTTGGCAGCAAAATGCTCATACCAAAGTGACATTCTAAAGCCATAAATTTCTCCTCTGGCTCTGTGTTCTTCACTGTTAATCTCATTAGGCTGGTAGCATCCTTGAGCAATCTCTGTGTCACGGGCTCCATCCATGGACCTCTGATTCAGATTTGCTGATCCAATTATGGCATACTCATCATCAACTAAAACACACCAAAGAGTAAGAATCCAAAGTCAAAACAACATAGCTCCCTGGACAGAAACTCATAGATTCAGATGAAATAGAGTTGTATTCATAAAATCTTAGTTGACACCCAGCATTTAAAAGTAACCCAGATAATTAATTCCATATTGCTAACTTCCCAGGCAAAAGAAAGTTGGAGAGCTTAAGGTTAGCATCGCTCAAAGTTCGAACTAATTAGTTGACAAATATAAAAAATATTGGATTAAAGCATTGAACTACCACCTCAATGATTAAGGGAATAAGGTAAACGATTTGAAGCTACAACGAGAAAGCTGACACATTGAAAGAAATTGCTTGGGAGAAAAATTTCAAAGAAAATCAATTCAGATTTAGCAGGTTTTGGTGCTCCTAAAATTGTGATACGGATACCTACCAATCATGAGCTTGGCATGAACATATATGGGGGTCCTTCTGTGCAGCTGAGCATTCCAGTAGTCTGTGCCCTGTTCAGGCCTCTCTGGAGGCTCATACTCTCCATGGAGTTTTTTTTCTCTGTTTCCCAAGCAGAAGAAGTTGAGGTAGTCTGTGGGCGAGTATTCCGAAGCCAATCCTTCTTCTGCAAGTGCCTTTCCTATCATGGAATACATCATTCTTGCAGTGTTTCTGAACCAGTGAAGCATGACCTGCACGCTCTCTTTTGTTGGGATTCCTTCTGGCCACATTGGAGTCAGGATATATGCAGCAAATCTTTCCCTTGCCTTGATTTTGCTAACAATCTTGAGTGCAGTCTCTGTGGGAATGAGATGCTCACAGCCACAGTCTTGGTCTCTGTCCCATAAAGCACATCCACCAAAGAAATACTGGTTTTCTATGTAGATGAAATGTTTTGCCCTTCTGATGGCCTCAATGTAGGCTCTCTCTATGCTGTTGTCCACTACCTACACATATTGTTTAGTTGCAGAGATCATTTCTCCCAAATAAATGACAAGGAAATAGAACCAGAATTGAATATTTATGTTAAACTAACGAAGTCACGAACCAGATGTAACATCATGTGCATATGAGGTTAAATTGAAGCCAGATGTAACATCATGTGCATATGAGGTTAAATATGAAGTTTAGAAAGTGCAGGAAATCAAAACTCAAAATCGAATCAGTTTAATCACTTAACGTGATGTAAGTAATGACCTGGTTCTTGGCGGTGCAGAGTCCCAACTCAGAGGCCTCTTCCCAGTTGCGAGGAAAACCGACAGAGGCATCATCAATAGACCTGAAAACCTGCACATTCCATGAAACAGGACCATGAGCAGCAGATCCTTCTGCACTGAGAAGCCCATCAATGGTATTCATATCCAGAAGCAGCTCTGGTTTTGCAGCCTGCTTGAGCCATCTGTGTGTAAAATTGGCAAGAACATCATAAGCAGCAGGTCCCTGGATGGCAGAGTGAATATCATGCCAGGGCTCTCTGGGGCCTCCACGGCTGATGCTGGCACCCTCCAAATTTCCCTGATAAAAGTCATTCTTGTGGACTGTGTTGAGGGTCCTGAATAGAGAATGCTTCTCATCATCGTATCTTCCATCACAGAGGTCAATTCCTCCCACAAAACTCACCACTGTTCTACAACCCGCTGCGGCTGGCGCATCCAGAGAAATGGTTTTCTGATGGTGGGTGAACCCAAGATCTGCCTCTGCACCCTGAACAGCGCTCAGAGTACGATCTGCGTTTCTTGGGCACAAAACACAGTGCACGTTGGTGTCCTTGAAATAACTGAAAGTGCCTTCTCCATGTGTCTTCATAAGTCCATCATAGTTCAGCAACTTGACTGCTGTTCTATCGCCCCAAATCAGCACAAGAACTCTGACCCCTTCATCAGCCTTTTTCTTAAGCAGTTCTCCAAGGGTCACCCCTTCAGCTCCTTCAATCATTCTCTCCTCATCTCTCACCAATGTAATATTAACATTCACTGACCACCCAACAATATAGATAAAGTGTTTTGCACCTAAAATGTACCTGTAAACATCTTCCCACAGTCTATTTGGACTGTACAGATGCCTTGCAGCTCCATGGCCTAGTTCAATTCTGGGACTGAAATTCTGTGAGAGATGAGAATTCTGGTATAGCCTCACTGTGCAGCCAAGCTTTTCCTTGAAGAACACTTTATCCACCCCTTGGAAATCAGGACCTCCAATCCCTCTTCCCCATCTGGACTCATCTTCAGCTGCCTGAAACTGTAGCCTAACATGCACTTGGGATTTGTGAAGGAGCTCAGAGAAATCTTCTTTGTACAGAGGAAACCAGCCTTCTGCAACTTGGCCATGGAGGAGTTCTGTAATGGGTATCTTGGCTCTTCCCACTACATGAGCAGAAACAGGCAGCTCTTCTTTGATGCTGACAACAATGCAAGATGCTGCATATGCACAGAGCACATGAAAGCTCTCATTCCAGACAGGGTTTGAGGGCTCATGATGCAAAAGCCTGGTTCTGGCAACTCTTGTTGGTCCAATATCAATTGTTGCATAAAGTCCACTGTGAGGAATATGACTAATATGCAGCAAATCTTCCACTGCATCCACTGCCTACTTTGCATCAAAAATTCAGAAAAAGTTAAACATTCAGATTAGGAATCTTGATGGCCAAACATGATGAATTCAGGATACACACGTAAATCCCTCACCTGATGCAGTAGCTTTCCAAAGGAATGAGGAACATGCTTTGCTTGGAAAATACTGCCTTCAAGTCTTCCATGCAGAAGGTAAGTCCCATCCATGATAATAGTAAACTATCCAAGAAAAAACCATGGCAATGGGGAGGAACAACCTTGGGAAGATTTATAGTGTTCATGGAATGCAAGTGTCACCAGTTACTTAGTGCTTTACAGAAATGTAAGTTTCACTCTTCAAGAGTACCAAAGCCATGGTGGAGCAGCGTAGCATAAAAAGGCTTCACTGATGCTAACGGTGACTTAGACACGGCAAGAAACAAGCACCACACCGACACACAGCATGGATTACTGGATTTTTCTTGCTAATATTGAGCTCTAATGGAACGTGTATAAAGGTACCAAAATTTATGATTGTGTCCGAATTTTGAATAGAGAATATGTAAAACAAAGGTTAGCTACCGTTATAACAGGGAAAACTAATTCCATTATTCAAGTGCTATTTCCAATTATTATCCTGTTTGATACAAAGCTCAAGATTACATTAACCATGGATTACAAAAAAATTCATCTGAAACTGCTTTGTGGTAATCTATATCCTTACACTAGGCAAAGCCAAATTGAATTCTAAAATTTTTATGCTTTAACTTGTATCCCCAATCGATCTAACAGCGTCTCACTGAACGTAATTAAAAATCACCAAAAGAGATGTATAAGACTAACGGCCGGGGAGGCTGCAGGAAAAGTCGGAATGTGTGATGCAATTATCCACCGGTAGATCATCACTTTGCATGTAGAGGTATGAATTTTTCAAAAAGGAAATGACCATGTCAATCAAAGCTTTAATTCTATATGCCATCATTGCCCAGCGCTTTGCCAGAATTTTTCCAAAAGGGCTTTATCCATAATGATGGAATTGCTGAACACTTCGATTATGATGGGATTGCTGAGCTCTGTGTGGATAGTATGCAAGATGGAATTGCTGAACACTTTGATTATGATGAGATTGCTGAGCACTTTGTGTGGATAGTATGCAAGAGTTGAAAAAGGATCATCAGCTGTAACATCGATGGAACCTTTATGCTCATTCCATAAGTGAAAGAGGATATGAGGGTGAATGAACAAAAACTTCTCTTTAAATTGCTGCCATCCATTTTGCTAAAATTTCTGAGGGCACTTTGTGAAGATGGTAGGAGTTTCTCCGGGAGGAATTATATCAGGACTGATTTTACCATAATTGCCCAGCACTTTCTATGAAGTACGGGTATGATCTTTTGATATTGGAGAGGACCTTTTTAATTTCTTTTCTAAATTAAAGATGCTAATCGTATCGCCATGCATGTTACCATAATCGCTGGTATAAAACTTATGTATTTAAATGTTTAGCATTTGAAATAAAGCTGGGGCAACTACAAATCAGAACTTTAAATTTGTAAGAAAGCCTGTAGCAATATGAACATCTAAAGGGCTTTGCTATCATGTAGAATTCTTGAAACTTTTATGAAAAAGAAGATTGGATAAGAAGGCAAGAAAAGAACTCATTGAATCTAAATAACTAAACAATGCACTAAAAATTTTGTAAAGCCATTAAAATCCTGTTTTTTAATATCTATTTTTTAATTCTTTCAAATTAACATTTATACAAAGGTAAGCAATTGATGGTTACTTTTGTAATGATTCTATTTCATATATTATACTTACCAGGTCAGCGACCATTATTTGAGTTCTGGACACAGCTATTGAGTGAGGTTGAATTTCTATTCGTCCGACAAGCTTCACAGGACCTACCTTCTCAAGATGATCATGAGCAATGATTTTTTATCTTTACTGGACCAATCAAGCACTATTAACTTTATTAGAGCATATTGCTTGACAATCCTTTGCTTCCTAAAACACCACTAATTTCAGCCTAACACTTTGAAACGAGAACAACCCAGGCCCTTTTGAGCTTTCGAGAGGCAAAAATTTGACTAAGGTATGGAACCCACGCTCAGCTTGTCAAGCTACCTTGCTTACACTCAGCTTGTCAAGCTACCTTGCCCTCACCGTGAGCAACTCCAATGACCCCAAAATCAAGTCAAAGATGGTCCAATCTAAGGGTGCAAGCCATCCTCAAGGATCACTATTGTCCACTTCAAGTATCAGCATTCGGGAGTTCAAATTTCAGTTCAAATTATACAAATTTTCTCACTCACGTTGTGGTCATGAGGTCACGTTGGCAGCGTGAATACAATGTGACCAACTCTGAGAACCTCAAAACCAAGTCGAAATGGTTTCAGGTCCAAAATTGCAAGTTTTTGTAACTCACATTAATAGCGTGAGTCCAACGTGAGCTACCAAAAGTGGTTTAAGCAAGGCACATCCAAGCTCAATTTTTGACTTGCAGATCACTCTCAAGGTCAATCACAGCCAGACAATTGTTGCACTTAAAGAACAGGCTTGAAAGATCAAAATTTGGTGTGAAATGTGTCATTTTTATTAAGTCACGCTGAGGTCACACTGGCAGCGTGAGTCCAGCGTGAGTACTGATCACGCCCGGTCAAAAGCACGCCAAACACACGTTGAGGACACACCAAGACAAAATCAACTCACGTTGGGAGCTTTTGTGAGACAGAAATGCCTCAAACAGCCACACAACCACTCACATCAGCACCCTGTAGCAGTCAATCCATGTCAACAAGTTCCAAGCCAACCGAGTCAATTTTTTCTTATTGTAAATTATCATTTTCATTATAAATTTTCATCATTTGTGAGCTTATGAAGCTCTTACGCTCCAAATTGTATCTGCTTCCATGGGCGTAAGCTAGCTTGCACAAGCAACACACGCTATAAGATACAGTGCATCCAGTCAAGAACATAGCCCACCTACCCACGTCCAATTGACACGTAGCTATCCATCTAACACCTATGACATGATCCGTTTTTCTCTCATTTCTCAGCTATTGATCCATCTATGAGTTTCATACCCGAGCTTAGCCAAACCTTATAAATACCGCATCCATTCACATAAATAGGGGTTGGCAATTTTGAAAGTTGATAGCTTAGAAAACACTAACTAGCAACTTTTGGACGCTTGGGTGCATCTGACTCCTAGCATCCAAGCACCTGCAAGCATATCACCCTAAGGCTTAGCGCTTGACTTGTCATCCACATGTGCAGCTACGCTTTGACGGGTGCACATTCATTCTAAGCAATACAATACAATTCATTTTTGTCTTCCATTATATTGTTTACTCTGTTTTCAATTCAGTTTACGCTTTGTTTACAATACAGTTTTACGATAACCCCAACGCAAGTCATAGCTTATGTTCAGAAAGGCACTCTGCCTTCGTTTTCTTTTCTAGCTTGCCCTCACGCGAAGGCAGGGTCAGTTGTACCTATCCGACAATCTTTCGGTGTTTGTTTTTTTTTTCTTTCCAACCTTACGCCAACGATTTCAGTAGTACACTTCCTAGATTAAGAATTGATTACTATCTTTATTTTATCTATTATTATTAGTTAACTTATTTTGCCTGTGAAATTAAACACTGATAATATGTATTGGCTGATCTCCAAGGCCATTATCTTGAAACTTTTAGCAAAAAGAAGATGGGATAAAAAGGAAGGAAAGAACTCACGTAGTGAAAATTTTGTGAAGACATTAAATTGCTCTTTTTTTTTAATATCTATTTTTTAAGCCTCTCAAATTAACGTTTGTACCAAGGTAAGCAACTGATGGTTACTATTATAATGGTTCTATTTCATATGTCTATATCCTGACCAGGTCATATGTGTATATCTTTACCAGGTCAAGGACGATCATTTGAAAATGAAGGTGGGTTCAGGTCTGGATTTATTTCAACGAGGTTAAACTATAATTTGCTTATCAAACTTCAGATCTATTTGAGCAAGATGATCATTGAACCTCCCGGTAATAATTATCTTTACCAGGTCAATAAAGCACTACTGACTTTATTAGAGTATATTGCTCAACATTTCTTTGATTACTGAAAATCATAAACCAATCCACAATTCATGAGTCATTCCATATAACCCATCCATTCCATATTACCCATCCATGTACATTCCGTATGAGTCATTCCATATAACCCATCCATTCCATATTACCCATCCATGTACATTCCGTGTGCAAGGCCTGCTGGCAGGCATGGGCAGGACCCAAAGAAACATTTAAATAATAAAAAAATATTTTAAATGAAAACCAATTTGAATAAAACAGTGGTATGCAATCACAATAATAAGTGCAAAGTTGAGTGTTCAATTCCTTGATTTTACAAATTTTATATCTATTATCACATATATATGAATTTTTTTTAAACTGGAACACTTCATTATGAGTATGCATCTTCCATACATCTACCACATATAAATGTAGATTGGTTTATGGTTTGCCCTTTGATTACTACCTTTATTTTATGTATTATTATTGATTAACTTATGTTTCCCTATGAAATTAAAAACTGATCATATCTATTGGCTGATCTCCAAGGGAATTATGGTTGTATTTAAAATTCAATATTTCATTGAATTTTTTTTCCTTTTATTTTAAAATACGTAATACAAAAATAATAATTCCTATAATGAGTTCAGATACGCGGTCTTGCCTGATATGGCAACTCTGCAATATAGCATCAATCTTGTAATTGATATTGATTTTTCAACAGTGTAACAAGGTTAAATATTTAAAATACCTTCTCCTCGTACAACAGCAAACCAACATAGTGATTTGATCGGTTTCCTAAGATAATGATTTACCAATTCAGATTACTTCTGTACCCACAATTTGCAATTATAAACTTGAGTTTTTTGTCTTGATCATCTTGTAGCACTGCGAGATCTGCTACTTTATTTAGAAGAGCTTCAAGCCCCTCAACACCATATGAGCTAAAATCAAGGTCTTTGCCATACCGCTGTCTATATAAAGGCAAAAAATGTGAGGCTAATATTTTGCAGGCATGACTAACTAAAAGTTCTTCAAGCTCTTTCCTAAACACCTTCAAGGTAGAAGTTACTACTATCTCTGGATTGACATCTGCCAGCTGCAAGGCATCTGTGTGGGCATAGCCTTCAAGATTTAAATTTTCCCCATCTATAACTGTATTCACCTGCAAACAATCATCTTCCTCATCTTCATTCACCAACCTATTGTCAGCTTTTGTGGATCCTAATTTTGGACATTGCTCTTCTCTATTGACTTCATTAGAAGTGAGAAGATTGACATTTGAACCAACATGTCCAAGATTCATTGTTTTTATCGCTGATCTTTTTATACACAGGACTTTTCCAGCACCAATGCCCTCTATGCAGAAAACATCTGACATTTTCTTGACCAAATGAACTAGTTTTTTGCAATTATATTCTGCAAGATATAAGGGTCTTCCAAAAGTATTCTGGTATTCTGATGGAACATCTTTGAGAGACATGCTTCCTGCACACATGCTAACCAGTTTCAAAAGTTGCTCTTTTAAGCCTTCAATATCCCCAGGTTGAATAAACACAGTTGAGCCTGGTGCAGAAACATATGTTTGATGACTGCTTGAAACGGGAGAACTGAATTGCGTTGATCTTGACGGCCCTGGAGCCATATTTGACTTGAAATCGGCAACAGAGCTAATGTTGGAAATGCCTTTATAAACAAAGGTTTCTTCGTCATTTGGAACATCACAATTGTTACACAAAAAAGGCCCATTTGGGTAACAAGATAACTCAGGATGCCCATGTAAGGAATATTTTGCAGGAACAAGCCCCTCACCCCGGGCAACACTTGGCCAGTTCCACACAAACTGACCAGAACTAATAAGTGCTGAGGAGACCCCTGCTGCAGCTGGTATAGCTAATACAACTATGTAACCACGCTGCCCTAATTTATGAAGTGCAGGAGCAAAGTCAACATCACCAGAAATCAAAAAAATTGTTGAGGGTGGGGGATAATCAAGAGCATACAAGAACATGTCAACAAGAATGGCTTTATCAGCTGCATCTTTCTTCCCACTTGGCACATCTATAAGATTGACACCAGTCCTTTGACAGCCTTCTCTAAGCTTTTTTGGAAATTTGTTGAAGTCCCCATAAGCTGAGAAGACTGTAACTGTTCCTCCTACACCAGGATGCACCCTTAATGCCAATCTTATGTTACCAGCTACATCTTCTGCAGAGACATCAGCTGGAACAGGGCAGTTTTCAAGGTCCCAAAGTATAGCAACAGGCCCTATTCCAGTGCTTGTTTGGTAATGAATTGCTTGCATAGAAAACTGATTTGATACCTCAGCTACCGGTGTTGGTATATAAAATGAACTTGTGTCATTTGATGACATACTCAGCCATTGAAACCCTGCCATGCAATTGTTATTGCCAATGGTGTCGTATTGCTGAGTTTCAATATATGATCTGAAAATAAAATTACTACATATGTAAAGAATCTGGAAAAAAAAAAGCGTAAACTGGCAGTGCACTCAATCAAAATAGAGTTCTTATTCATGAACTAAAGATTACAAAACACATCCTAACCGATACAGACCATTAACTTTTGCAAGACATTAACTTTTGCAAGACAAATTTTTAGACCATAGGATCATTTGTCTAAGTCAGGAATGAGTCATACCACGCCAATTACTACCAAAAAAATTCGTGAAAATAAAAGATAACTAAACATACAAACAAGAGATGCTGCAATTTTTGCATGAGGAAAAACGTAACTTAATGACTGATTAATTGCAGAAGATATTTTCAGACTATAATATAAAAGGTCATAGAAGTTAAGACTAGAACAGAAACGATGATGACATGCTTTGATGCATATTGAAGTTTATCAAGTGAACCATAAAGACCAAAAACCCAAAATGTTCATTAAACAACTCAGTAATTATTTCAACGGTACGCATTATACTCATGATACCATATAGACATTCGTACACTCGAATATTTTCAGGAAATGGGTTATTAGAAGACAATCAAACGAGAAATTTTAAACCTAAAAAACCGCATGCCAGTATGAGAAAAATGATGTCAAAAATATATATTCAAAATACAGATTTTTTGCGTCAACCTTAGCAAAATGTTACATAAACTTAAAAAATGATAATCAACAAATAATGTTAAAAATGTTAACCACGAATAATATGACATTACAGGGTGACTATCTTTAAAAAAAGGTCTGTGAACAGATTTCTCACAGGCAACATGGTTCACAGCCTAACAGACCATAGCATCGTTCAGATTTTTCGTTACAAAATCATGGTTTCAACAGTGCGAGAAATAGTTGTTTCTTCAAATTAACTTAATCATGCTGGTATCCATGTAAACGTAGAAAGCATGTAAACATTGTAGTTCTTCCGTTTAGGCATTCACTAATGGCTTCCAATGTTCATTTTTCAGCCCACAGTTAAGACTTTGTACTGCAAATTTGAAGGCAGGAATTCCTATAAAAGAAAACGACAAATTGAAATAGCAAATGTTCAAGAGAGCCTAGCTTCGTGGTCTTGAAACTTTTTTCCAATTATAAACTTCAAACTCTTAACAACATTTAAAGAGCAGGCGGATAACCGAATCACAAACCCTATTTCCGCAGACCCATAACTCAGTAACCCCAAAAACATCTTCAATAGAGAGACTTACAGACACTGTAACAACCAAATCACAGAAACCATTTTAAAAGCTCCCCAAAATTCTTAGCTTACCAAAACCTGAGGCCTGTGACTTGCAACTCAGCTAAAAAATGTCATGACGAGGACATTCACGCGAGCCTGCTGTCCAAAGCAATGTGATGGTAGTCCCAAAATTACAAGTCTGGGATTCAGCATAAGCGTATACCCTTGAAAGAAAATAGAGGTTACAAACCTGCCAAAGGTATATAGAACAGTGCATCTAGAACTGAATTGCAGACACGCAAAGTCGATGGAAGAAGGCGTGGTGCTTGTTAGCACCGCCCACTTAGGCAGAAGATTTTATGATTGATCACCGTACCAACGAGCCAATATTATATAATCCATTTTCACTTCCACGTTTTTAACCGTGCACGTATATTTTCTTCGTCTGCAAATCTTGTTTGAACTTCGAAGATGATAGATGGTGCCTTTAACAGGCTGGCCTCTTAGGTAAATTTGCCGAGGTATCGGTACTTCTAATAAATATGCCCTCTAAACTCTATAATTTAGCATTTTTTATCATAATTGAATTTATGACTTATGACATGGAGGTTTCAAATCAAGAGTCTTGCCAACATTTTATTACTAATATGATATTATTTTCATAAAATTTAAGAAGAATATAGTTACAATCAGCATCATCATCCTCGCTATCGCAACAAAGTGGGCTCAGCCATTGCATTAGGGAGGGGTGCTGGAAATGTAAAACACTATAATTATAAACGCATTCTAAGATATAGAAAACTTTTTTTTTTTTTTAAGAAAAATGCCAAATTATAATCAAAGAATCTAAGGAAAAAATGCAAACAAATTATAATTGAAAAATTACAAAAAATAAAAAAACAAATAAAATTGAAATGAAAGAAGCCTAAGAGGGTAAGGGAAAAACATTAAAAATCGTAATAAAAAACCCAAAAAATAGCAAACAAAACCACTAGGCTAACACATCATTGTTGTTGAAACCTTGAAATAATTATAATATAGGTACATCCCAAGATATATAGTCCAATTAGAACTTTATAACTCAACATTGCCCACCAAAATCAAACTTATGACTTAGAGCTTTCAAATCATGAGTCTTAACACATCATTGTGAACACCAATATGATATTATTTTTATAAAAGTTACCAATATTTTTTAAGCCATTATAGTATGGAGGGGTGTTGAAATCTAAAATAACTTAATTATAATCACATACTAAGATAATAATATTTTTTAAAAAAAAAGGAAAAAATTGGAATAAAAAAGCCTAAGGAAAATATACACCCAAAATCATTATTGAAAGCTAGAAAAAGAAAGAAAGAAAAGAAAACATATAAAATTGAAATCAAAGAAGCCTAAGAGGCTATGGGAAAAACCTAGAAAAAAATCATAATAAAAAACCCAAACAAACAAAAACTCCCTTTTTTTCTTGCCTATGTATGGTTTTTGCAACTTTCGACCTCTATGGAGATGTCTTGTAGGTTAGAGAGATGTCTTGCCTGAGCTCTAGGCTCTCAGAGGAGACATTTGGAAGATTCTAGAGACATCTTCACTATGCATGAGAAGTCTCATATGAGACATCCCAATCTTGCTAAGACATCTCAGATCTCTATGAGACGCCTCAACTGAGACATCCCAAGTTGAGCTGAGTTGTCTTAACTATTGTGAAGACATCTCAAGCCAGAAGGAGACATCTTACCTGCATGTTTAGTTTAACAACAAGACATCCCAAGGAGGTTAGAGATGACCCAAACGAGCAAGGAAACTTCTAAAATTGGCCATTCTAACTTGGGAAATAGTTGAAATAATGAAGAAAACAATAGAACATCATAGGATCTTCAAGTTAACGTTGATAAAGGCTTTCTAGCATTTTGTCTTGCTATGTCAATAAAAATTGGTTTTGTTTCATGCTTCTATAACCATGGAGAAGAGATGAGATGTCATGAGAGTTGTTTATATCATGAGCTTGAGCAAGAGTGTGTGAGAGTACATTGAGTGAGTGCATATGTTAATTATGTGGTGGATTGGCTTGTGTGTTCATGGTCTTGCTTGTGAGTTAAGATCTCAGTCCCTAGTTGTGCAAGAGAATCTCTATTGGTTGTATCTTGCATTGAGAATAACCATTGTGTGGTTATAGAGCCTCATTTTCTCATTTGTGGGTTATGGAATCCTATTGTAATCTTCTCTTTCAATAATTAAAAATAGTTAGTTTTCTTGTTTTCTAGCATATCATTTGTCTTTTCATAATATCTAGATTTAGTAGGATTGTTAGTGAATTTCCAGTGAAGTGAACCTGCTCCAACTTATTATTGATATCAAAGCTTTAAGTTGATTATTGCTTGTACTTGGTTGCAGATTTTGTCAAATTTAGATGGTGCCTAAGAAGAAACATGTGCAAGCCTCGAATAGAGACATGGAGAGCATGAAGTCTAGCTTCCAACTGATGGTTGCTCAATTGGATGAAATTAGTGTAAAGATAGAGAGGAATATCTGTAACATGTAGAGATAAGCATTCACATTTGGAGGGGAATGAAGATGTTTCACAACTTGGTGGAGGGAACAATGAGGAAGGACAATCTAGCTATAAAAGTGTTGGAACCCATCAACCAAGGATTTCAATGGAAGGAAATCCTATTCCTCATATGAGAATTCCAAGAGCTCCATTGTCACTTCCTACTTCTTTTCATAACGTGCTTGACAAGGAGGATGAAGCAAGGCTTGCTAGAAGGTTCCATAATACTACAAGATTTCTGTACATTGAGTTGAAGACTTTCAATGATGTAGCTAGTACCGATGCATTCTCAAGTTGACAAAAGGTACTTGACAAGCATTTTGAGTTGGAAAAGGTACTAAATCACTTGGGGGTTTCTAAATCTTAATTAGAAGGTATGGCTTGGTGGGAAAAGAAGTTCCAAGGATATGAAAGATAGAATGATTAGCCCATTAGAGATTGGAATATGATAAAATATAGATTGAGAAGAAAATTTGAACAATCTTGTTAGAGGCAAGAAACCATTATGAAGTTGAAATTCCTAAGGTAAGGTGACAAGGATGTTAAAGACTTTTACATTAAGAGAAGGTATCAAAATGGTCTACTAGTAGAGGTTGTTTTTTTTATGAGCCACAAACTCTTGATGAGACTTATGAGTACTCTAGGTAGAAAAGAAACTACACAGATTCAGAAATAGAAGCAAACAAACTTCCAAGTAGAAGGATAAGGTATCCAAATCAAATAAGGGACCCAAGTCCAAATCTAAAGACAAAGATGGTATCCATAATAAGAAGATAAAGAAGGATGATGAGAAGGACAAAGCCAAGAAGGACCAAGGCAAGGAAGATGAGGGTTAAGGTAGCAACTCATCCAAGATTCAATGCTTCAAATATGGAGAATGGGAACATAAGAAATGGAAATGTCCACTTCACAAGGCAGCTAAGGAAAAAGATGTACAAACCATGGAGGTGGAAAAGACATTAAGACAAACTCTTCAAAGAGGTAATCCTAATGCTACCAAGATTGAGGAAGTTTCTAAATTAAATTCTTGTGCATTCATGGGGAATGTGAATAGAGGAGATCATCCTAATAGAAAATTGTTATTTTGGATTGGAACTAGATGTTTACTTAGTGGGGAATGGATTCATGTTTTGATTGATGGGGGAGCCCAAGAAAATGCTATTTCTTCTAGGGAAATTTCTAGATTGGGTTTGGTATCCTTGACCTTATAATGTGCATTAATTGTCTAGAGATTTCTCTTAAGATGTGAAGGAATTTAAAATTGGGAGCTTTCATGGTGTTGTGAAGCATGATGTGCTTTCAATAGAATGTGTTGATATAATTCTTGATAGACCTTGGAATTTTGACAATGATGCTTGATTTGATGGAGCAAGAAATGCATGGAGTGTAGCTAGATTAGATGGAATCCATGAGTTGATTTCTATGAAAATTGAATAAGTGAAGTAGCAAAGCTCACTAAGTGCTTTCTTAATCCTTCTAGGAGAGAAGAAATATATTAAGAAACATGAAGAAATAGGTTTTGGTTTTGTTGTTGTGTCAACAATTGCTTCTAACCATCATGATGTACAAGTAGAACTACCCACAAGTGTGCTAGGCTTGAAGCAGAAATTTCCCAAGGTACTTGATGAGCCATGATATCGCGTACGTGATATTGTAGCCCGCTGTAATGGCTATAAATAAGAGGCGAATTTCCATGTTTTAGGCATCTAGAGTTAGTCCCTTAGCCAAACTATAGTAGTTTTACCATTCCAAAGTTAGAATAATTTCCATGTGCCCGTAGTAGGAGTCTCAAAGTGAATGGATCTTTATTCGAGCAAATTGTACCTAAGCAAACATTTGTGTACAGCAATAAAGACGAACTTTCTGATAATCTTTGCAGCATATGGACTAAGCTAAATAGGATTTAATCATTGTTAAATGTTTAAATGCTTTCTTAGATAATCAATCTCTCTCAACCCTTGACTATCCTAGTTAAGTGCATTTAGTACTATGGCTTCGAGCACGTGTGTAACGCTTGGTAACCCAGCAACAAGTAGCATTTGGTAATCCCAGCAGCATTGCACTGGTTCAGGGTGTGTGCGACAAGTGGGAACGGATACTGGTGCTAGGATAATTAGAACTTAGTTAGTGAATAGTTAATGCAAGTTAGTCATTTAGTTCTCTTCACCTTTCCCTATTAGCATAAGACATTAAAAAGATAAAAGATATAAAAATCATATACCTCAAGCTTACTTAACCATACAACCTTGACAATACAAGTAAGTTTGGGAAGACAGTGATTGATTAACCTTAAGTGTTCCATTAAGGCAAGTAAGCACTTTATCCTTGGAGTTCAACTAAATCGCACGTGAGACACTCATATTCATATGGTTGAGTATAGGGGTACCTCGCCACTCATCATTGGCATCGTTGCCAGGGACTTAGTTTTTTGTGCACTACGTAGAACATAGGAAATCATTCATATCTTTGGGAAGCTAGAACGAACCCTTAGGGTTGATCAAAAGAAAAATAAGATAACAGTAAACAGCACACCGAACAAGACTAAAATGTCTTCTTCTTTGCACAAAAGCACTTCACCGCCCAGGACTCACACAAGAAACAGTCGGTAGCACAACACAAGTAACCAAGATCTACCAATTCCTCAACAGTTTCAAGTGGTATATATTCATCATGATGAATATGTACTCGACTTTACCTTTATTCTCCATCAAGATGAGCAACTGTGTTGGAGAGACTTGGAGGGCAACGTAGTGTTGCCTCCAGACCTAGCAGTCCCCAACATGCTCCTTCATGCTCTTGCACGAATACGCATGTCACAATTATACATAGAGTATGTTGCATGCGATTATGACATAAGGGATTACCATCCCACAGAAGTGCAACGTCAAAGGGACTTGCGACAGGAGAGATACTATACATTGTTGAAGGGCAAAGGACCCCATAATGCTCCACCCGTCTTAAGCGAAATTGAGGGTGGTGAACCTATTTCAATAGGTTCTTCACAAAAGAATGTTCCCCCTCCTAATTATGGTGAGGAGGTGGTGTATCAAAACCTTCACTCCATGATTCACAACCCTGGTTTTGATCCCCATGAACACCAAGTGTTCAATGAGGGAACACAAACACATGATAAGGGCAGGCATTCTGATCGTCATCACCATCAGGGTCGGGACCATTGAAGAGAAGGTAGGAAACATCGTCATAGCGATGGTTCTCCTTCTTCTTCACCTTCATTGTCACATTCACCCTCTCCTTCAATATCATGACATAGTCATAAGGAACCTAACCGTGAGGATAAGCGTAAACAGAGTGAGAAACCTCGATGAGAGAGTCGAGAGTGAGGACAAGGGTACTCTAGAGAATCACGGCATGGAAGAAGGGAGAGTAGGGAACCACGTAGACATCATAGATGCTATGAAAGAAATGATCATGAAGAACCCCTACTTGCAACCCGGAGCATGTTAGACATCATGGAGGCCATTAGAATTCCTACAAGGCACCAAAAAGATAGTAGGATCAAGAGATTAGACATGAATAATATCCCACGATTTGAGGGGGGATACAACGTTGATCCTCAAAACCACTTACAAGAATTTCACGATGCATGTGCCTTGCAGAACATTGAGAATGAATGGAAAAATCTAAAGTTGTTCCCAAGGACACTAGTAAAAGAAGCAGAAAGCTGGTACCGATCCTTAGAATCGGAATCCATTCGAAGGTGGAGTACGATGCTGGAACTGTTTAACGATAAGTATTAAATGTACTCCCAAGTGTCCAACCTATGAAAGCAAATCCAAGGATGGAAGAAAGGAACTCATGAACCCTTGGATGCTGCCATGGGTTGATACTATGCACTGTTACATCATTGCCCGGGCCATGGTTACTCACAATAGGATCAATTACGCCATCTCGTAGATGGACTTAGGCATGAAACCAGGAGAACCCCTGGAATGTATGCCCAAGGAAGATTATCAGAGCTTAGGTCCCATCAGGTTCATAGATTGTTGGAGCAAGTAGCTAAGGAAGAAGGGGAGCTATGTAAGAGAGAAAGTGCAGAAGAGTACAACCGCGATCCTTCCCTCCAAAAAAGGGGAGTGAGATTCTGTGAGGAGGAGGAAGAGTCACCACTCAAAGAGATGGTGCATAGGAAAACCTTACCGCTTCAAAAATTAACAACAGAAGTGTCAGCAAAGGGAGATCAAATGTGGGACTCCTTAGATAGTAGATTTGAAACCATTCTCAAAATTATAGAGGAGTCTAAGGAGCAAGGTAGCGACTATGATAAAAAGAAAAAGATGGATTTGGACCATGCATGTAACAAAGGTAAGGGTAAAATAGCCATCACCAAAGAGGTTGTAGATTCTGATATAGACAATGACAGTGGATGTGAGATATGCCAATATGACCATCCTAAGGAATGTTGCCCACTAATCTCACACCTACAGGAGTCTGGGGTGTATGCACTCAACCCACGACTTAACAAACGGCAAGCACCCCGACGGCTATCTTATCCCAAAGGTAACCCGAGGTAGTTCCACCAACCATTAACATATTATCCAAGTGGAACTTCGCCACAACCTATTGAGCAATAGCAGCAGTGGCAATACCCACAGTCATGGGGGATGCCACCACTAAGGCAACAATACCCTTATTGGCAACTAGATCCATATGGCTACTATGTGCAATAGCCAATCTCTCCACGTGACTTTGTTGGTCACATGACACCACAACATCACTACCAAGCTCGAGAGTATTATAGCACTCCTTCTCCTGGGAGAGACACACCACATACATACCATCCTCCAAATGCATCCGCAACTCTCACACTGATAGCTCCATTACCACCTACTCTAGTAATGCAAGGGGAACTCCCCACTCAACTGCAGCAACGCAATGCTACGAGAACTGTAAATCTTTAACCCACTGCTGGTTCTAAAAATTGTACAAAGAGAAGACCTTTCTTCAAAACCAATAGTCCAAACAAGCTCTCACAACGACAAGCGGTTGAGCCTCCAAACACTTCTCCATCAAATAAGGCTTCAGAGCTCTCTTCAAATCAAAAACAGAGCTCAACGCACACGATTATGTTGACACATGTTGTCACTGACTGGATCAAGGAGGGCCACCTTCCCAGGAAATTCTCTGATCCTGGAAGTCCTTTAATTTATCTCCAAGTCGCTGGGAATGAACCATGTAAAGCTCTTCTAGACTCAATTTCCAGAGTCAACTTAATATCACAAGAGATGTATAAAGCCTGGAACCTGCCTCCATTAAAGAAGAGCAATATTTGCTTAGAGCTAGCTAACCAGTCCATCACTGTTCCCTTGGGACTGGCAGAGGACACCGTTACCACTGTGTGTGGTTGGTCATACCCAGCTAATTTCCTAGTGATACAAGTAAACAATGACAAAGGGGACTTGCCAATAATAATGGGGAGGGCATGGCTAATTACCATAAATACATGCCTCGGAATCCACAATCTTTCCTTGGAAATATCTAAGGAAAATACTTTTGGAAAGATTGAGAGGAAGAAATTTTCATGCATCACATATAGTGATATAGGGTGTCATTGCATACAAGAATGTTCAACATCACCTGCATGCAACTGGTATGCCCAAGAAATTAACATACATAAGTGCTTGTATGTAGCAACCACACAACAAGAAGACACCCGGTGGTTGATAGCTAATCAAGAGAGCAACTCACCAATGTGCATGGAACTAACTGGGGAACCAACTTGCATCCACGTAGAAAGCATAGATGCACTGGAGCAAGAGTGTCACCAACTTCCAACCCTTAACCTGAAAACATCAATTGGGGGAAGTTGGGAACTCCTAAAAGATTCAAACAAATTCTCCGATAGGAGTGTACTAGTTGATGTGCGAGAGACCAAACCTTATCACGAATCTGGAACAATCAATGCACATTACACATCAGAGAGAGGACGACCTTGCTCATTATTTTGGATCTATCCCTTCTAACTCAATCATGGGGGAGATGGTCACCTATGCTAATCAATCAATGCCCTCAGTTCCTTTTTAAGTTTTTTTTTTACACATTTTTGTTTTACAAATTTCTTTAACTTTTCTTGTTTTTTTTTTCCAACATCGTTCATACTTTTTCGTTTATTCGTGTGTTTATTTATTTTGTTTTGTTAAGGTTTGTCACCTAATAAGTGCTAATGATGATGGTATGAACTGTATTCCATTGATTTCTAATGTTTGGTTTTTACCTTTGAGTTATAATGTTGATACTTTGGTATGGTTCTTTTGATATAACAAGTAATGAGTCCACGTCATCCATGCATCCACAAAAATTCCATGGTCTTTCTTAGCTTGGAACTGTACAGTCCCTTTACTTAAATAATAAGAACTATCAACGAATCGGTGACTGGGCATTTCTCAAACTAAGGAAGGACTCAAGGACTGAAAAGGGTGTGACTTCAAGGGAACTTGATGCATTTGGGCTGGCCATTCTCTTGGGTGCTTAGATGTTTCCTTCTTAGGTTTTCCTTACCATTCCGACATCACTCCATTATAGGGAAGCTGAGCTAATAACAATAATAAGTCTTTGCATGGTGTGGTTCTCACACAAAACACAAAAAAAAAAAAACAATGAGAATTCAAAGCACACCCCTTAGACAAAATAATCATCTGGGCTACAAGCACTGGTTATGGAACTAAACAAACATGTTCCCTCTAACTAAGGTCATTTTTCGCTTCCTACTTTCCCCTTTCTCGTTTCGTCGAAATGGTGGTGACTTTTTAGTGGAGGCATTCTTTTTGCTTCATGTGGATGGATTGGCCAAATGTATTAATGCAAAGTCACTAGAAGTGGATTGTTTGAGGTTGGATTTGGAATGAAGTCTACTAAGTCACATTAACCATTAATATACAAGGGGCTGTTGATGAGTGGCGAGGTACCCCTACACTCAACCATACGAATACAAGCGTTACACACGCGATCCGGTCGAACTCCGCAGACGGACTAGTTGTGGCATCTAGACAATTAGCCTTAGGTCGTAGTTCGCTATCTTCCCACCTAGACTAGTATTAGCTTTGTCACATATGGTTTAGTCTAGAGTGAGGTGTATGGTGTGTTTCTATGCTAATGCTACTCCTAAGGACAATGGAAAGTAATATTGACTAAGCTAAGAGAGAAAGGGTGAGAGAGAATCTAGCTAGCCTAAGTGCGGTGAGCATCCATTCCTCGATTATCCGTACACATCTTGGACTTCGGGCATGACTACCACTAGGATTACCAACCGCAGATCCTAAGTACACTACTGGGTTACCAAGTAGTCACACTTAAATGCTCGTAATCAAGTCGTACTCATTCCACGTTTAACATGAGTTTATGGTAAGAAGAGATTAACTAAGAAAGCAGTAAATAATAGTTAAGTAAATAATTAAGCTAAGTGAATGTTGTAATGATGAAGTAATCTCGATCTTTATTTCCAGTCATGTATGTGTCCAAGTACATCACACTCGAATAAAGGATGCCATACAATTACAATCACCACACTGCGGGCATACACTGAGAAGAAAAGTAAAAACTAAAATCAAACTTAACTCTAAAATTGACTTCTCATGCCTATCAGAACTGCCTACCTCTTATTTATAGATGAGGAGACAGGCTGCGATATCGAGTATGTGCTATCGCGGCTAAGTTGTGATATCGTGTACGCGATATCACGGCTGGGTTAAATTGCGACTCATCATACCCCCACGACTGAGTGAAAACTCATCCTCGAGTTATAGTGAGAAAAAGCTCCATTGATTACATAGTGGATAGGTACAGGATTATTGGATGGTGAGAATGGATTTATGCTGCAGTGTGGGATCAAGACAAAATTAAGACACAACATAAGAATGTGCTACAGCTACAAAATTGGCGAAACTCATGTAGTTCCTGGTGGTAGTGGCTCCTCCATAGGTGCTTTCCCCTTGTCTTGTGCTCTAGGTCTCGAGGCTTAATGGTGTTGAAGTATGGCCTGGAGTTTCTCCTCTTTGGTCCAGGGATCCTGTGTCATCCATGCTAATGTTCCAATGTTTGATGGAGTCAGCACTTCCCATGGGCAGGGTAGTTGCGAAAACATTTGATTGGCCTTGACATACCAAGCTACAAACACCCGTCATTTCTCTTCATAGGCTTTGGCTTTGTCTATGTATTCTTGAAAATCTGCAAGCCGTCGAGCCAAAGTTGTTACGACACCTTTTTGTCCTTGGTAGCTTACTTTCACTACCTCAAGTTCAGAATTTGCAATCTCCATTTTTTGCAACATCTTATTACGTTCTACAAATTCTGTTTCATATTTGATGTGGGTGGTAGCTACCTATTGCTCGAGCTCTATTTTTGGATGCCCTGCTGTTAACATGGTAAGGTTGGAATACCGCAAGTTTGCCAACTCCATGTATTCTATAAGATCTTGGATCTGTAGGTCCCGGTTCTTAACTTCCGCCTGGTGTGCAAATGCATATGTGTCCAATATGGCCCACTAGTCAGTGTGTTGAGCACTGATAGCGTTGATGTGGGCCTTGGCCATATGAATCTCCTTCTCAAGGATTTGTTTGTACGTCCCCACCTGGTCTCGAAAGTGCTCCTTTAGCTTTTCATGCCGTTTAGCGTCATTTTGCGACGCACTTATTTCGATAGCTATCTTTTGACAGATTGTGCGTACCTCCTCCATTGAGAGGGTTCGGTTCGCCCTGGCTAAATGGTGCATGTCTTGGTTGACCCGGATGAATTGTTCTTATAGTTGATGAAAATGTTCTTCAAAAACATTCTTTTGCTTCTCCATAGTGGTCAACCGAAGGTTGTTAGCAACAAGCTGCTTATTTTCCTCCTGTAAGGCTTTAAGTACCTTGATATGTACATGAGTTTGCGCCTGTGCTGCAGAGGCATCCCAAACAACCTTCTCTTTTCCTTCTGCCACCTTCTTATTCTCCATTAGTAATTTTGTTAGTTGCTCAGTTTTGAAATTGTCTAGTTGGTCTGCAGGAACAAATTGCAAAGGGTTCCACTGTGCTGCTTGTAGGACCACAAGCTGCTCTTGTAATTTTCACACCTTTGCTTTAGCATGCTCATCCCTCACTTCTGTTAAGACCAGCTTACCCTTAGTGGAAATGAGGTCTGATTGAATTGTTTTAACATCTTGAGGGATGTCAAACAAAGACGTCATTATTTGTCCTATTTGTAGCAATCGATCAAGCACATCCTCATGTTCCGCAGGAGTCATTGAGGTTCCGGCCAAAGTTTGAGCAGCCTGTGCTCCTGTGAGATCTGCCGATGGTACAACAGGTACATTGAACGATTCTTTAATGTGGTCTATGACCACTTCTACAGATCCCGTGACATCCTGGTGTTGCATGATCACCACAATGGCCCCTTCACCAATTTCTAATTGCACTTGGAAAGATTCCATGTTTCTTGAGATCTGTTGTGACCAAGTACTTTTCTCTCCTCCTGTATGAATAAACACTTCACCCCTTGCACGATCCAAAGAAACTGTGGACTGTATGGCATCATCAATGACGCAAAAGAGATTTATGTCATCATGACTTCCCCAACTGACTGTCTCAGTGATGGCCCTAAGATGGCTCATCAACGGTCTGTAATCTTGCAGTGACGGTGGTTGATCCTGCCCCGTGCTAGGCCTTACTTCCTATTGTTCTTTGGGTACTACAAGTTGAGTTGTTGTTGGTTCAGCCATCTGTTCTTCTTCTTGTTCTGGTCGTAGCATCTCACTAGTGATTTTTCTTGCAGCTGGTGGCTTTAAAAATTCAGCATATGAAGCATTTTGGGCTTTTCTAAGGACATCATTAGTGTATCCCTTGACACCAGCACGTTGGCAAAGCTTCCTCATAAGGCAAGGGAAGGGCAACGCCATCTTCCCTGTCTTCCGTTCCTTGAACCGCCTCAGGATATCCGTAAGGTATAGATGAGGCAGGTTAGCATTAACCTTTCCCATCATCACTGCACATCCTCTTGCCACATATGTTGAGATTCTTTTTAAGCCTTTTGTGGGGAAGAGGTGATACGTTCCAATTTTGAAATAGATCCTTTCTTCCATTGTCAACTCTCCAAATGTCTTATCCCTGCCATACGTCCTTTCCAACCAAACTCGTCGCACATCGGGGTCTGAACGGGTAGACAACTAAGCAACCTAGAGCCCTATATTCGGAATGTTTAATACTTTTGAAATGGCTTGCATGGAGAAATCAACTGTCACACAACAAATATTAATGGTGGTACCTTGTTCTTGGTTGTGCCAGAATTGGTACGTCTCCCCTAGGTACTAGGCACTGCTTTTAGAGAGGGTAGGCCATAAGGGAGATCCGTTGAGGTGATTCCTAATAGCCTCAAGAGTGAACTCTGCAAAAGATTCAAAATTTAATTCCATAATCACCGCAGTGAATGTGAAACTTTCATGGATAGCCTGAACACAATCCTAGGGCAATGTGAGATGTTGTCCCTGTTTAGGTGTTGTAGCAGCTCCTCCTTTTGCCTACCTGAACTGTACGGTAGGAGGGTCCTCTTGATGAATGCTAAATGATTATTCCTCTTGTTTTGCATGTTGTTTGGTAGGAACTTGTTCTTTTCCTCTCCTAGGTCATTTAATTCCACCTTGAGCAAGACCTTCCTATTGTCCACGTTTCAGGGCCATCTGCAATCACACGGGGCCAAGCATTGGTAAGGTTGTTTCTGAAGTTAAGTTATACCTTACTTCTTTCCTTAATTAATTAATTTTTTTTATCTACGTGTGATGTTTCCTGAAAGATTATAATAGTGGATCCTTTTTACTTAGGTGGTTTCCAATTTTAGTTTCCTAATGTACCTAAGGGGATGAAATTATTTTTGGCACATTTATTCTAAATTTTATAGCTAATTACCCTTGATAATGTCCTTCGGGTGATGATAAATCCCAAAAAATTTAGGTGCTATTTGGCAGGTATCCCTCCCCCACGACTAAGCTGAACACTCTGAGTTCAAGTAAGTTCAGAGGGAATAAAAATCGGAGTACCAATGAGCGAGATATAGGTAGAAAAGCAAGGGTGTCACACTCGCGAGTCATAGAGAAAAATTCAAAAACTCCCTCACATGAATGGTTGAAAATGATGCTAAGTGTTGCGGGGGTGGGGGGGGGGGGGGGTTGCCCTTTTATAGCTGGACAGGACACAATACCAGGTACGATACATCGCATACACGATATCGTAGTCTAACAATGTTTAGGCTCAAGGGAAAATACCAAATTTTCAGGATTTTTCAGAAATTAATAATGAAAATTAAGGACATGGGGTAGGTGTTTAAGGGTTCTAGGGTAATATAACTTGTTTCGAAGACATGAATAATGATAGGTGGGTGGACTTGATCCATAAGGCCTCAGGTGGTAAGTGAGAGAAAAAGGCCATGTAATGGTACATAGGAACGTTGGAATTCGGAGGGATAGTAATAAGGAAAGAATGTTATGAAAAATAGGTTGAGGGTAAGAAATGGTGTGTGTGAGTTTTGTCATAAGTGAAAATTACAAATATTACACAAGTGGGTCCTCCCCAAAGTAGGTTCCAACCTATAATGCCCTTGTGTAACCACACTTAAAAGTGTCCATGGGCACTCAAAGGGTTAAATGTAATTCACACTAATTCCACAAAACACACACATGTAAATATCAACGGAATGAGGTAAGAGTTCTATGCTACATGAGACAGAAGCAAAAATTATATGAACAATGAGATGCAACGAGGTATAGAAGGGATTGTAGAGATTGGGACATGAGGTAACTGACCTAGGGTACAATGAATCTTGCGTGTAAAGCATGATTAATCTATCATTAACCCATCGTTCCAAGATCAGGATCAAGTCCATTCCTCTAATCAGTGACATCGCATTGTTTCATCCCATGATAAGCAACTATGAGAGTAGCAGAACAACAAGGCGTATGATCACTTGACATTTTGTTCAAGGGAGGAGTGATTTTTGTTTTGTGGCACTTCCTTTGTTTGGTTTTTTTTTCAATTGCTGAATCCAGAGAAGCCTCCCACCTTCAGGAATGGGTACATGTCTTTCTAGTGGGACCCCCTAGAACAGCATTGGATTTTTGAGTGCCTTTTGATTACTCTTACTCCCATTTTTCATTAGATCTACAAGGATCTTAGAACAACCATGTTGCATGATATCTCCCACAGATGTCACCAAAGAGAATCTGCAAGTCCCCTTGATGTCACACCCTAATCATTCCCTCTTGATCCATCCTTCTTCATTCTAGGTACAATGAAAAAAAAATTAATTTTAAGTTACAAAAAATGTCAAGAATATCATTGTACCCTCGAACAGAACCTCTTATTTGTAGAGTGGATGAGTTGGTGTAATGGGCTCACTATCCACATAATTGATTGTTCGAGACTCGATAACATAGAACACACCTCAACCAACGAGCTACATGAGTGTTTTATTCATAGATGAGATTACTTACAAAAATGTAAAAAGATAAAAAGACAAAATGATAAAACAAGAAATTAAAAACTGAAAAATTAGAAAAGAAAAAGTTGTAAAATTAAAGAAAATAAAAAGTGGTTATTAATCTTGCTTGTTACTAGAATGGGGGATATCCCCAATGACTAAACGGTTGAGGATGGCAAGGATTAATAAATGGAAGATGAGGATCTTTGCATGTTGGAAACATTGAAACTTGGTCATACTTACCCCATTGGGGTTCACACACTTGGTTATAGTAAGCATAGTGGGGCAATTTATGAGATGTGGTTCCTAGATAAAGAGTTGACCCACTATGATATTTGGGACTGTTAGATGGTATGCAAGGATCGGGACGTCGCTCTCCATGGCTGGGTTCATTGGGCCGTATGGTTTTTGGAGTGTTAATTGGTGGCCCTAATGAAGTAACATGAGGCATTGGGTTTGAAGATAAGGGTGCACCACAGTGTTGGACTTGTGCTGAGTTGGAGGGTGCAGTGGCCTTGGAATTGTGTTGTCCCTTCCTAGGGTCATTTCTAAAGAAGGGACACCTTTGATGTTGCTGAGGTCTCTCACTGTTGTTGGCAATAGTAGCACAAGTAATGTTCGAGGGTTGTTGCTATGGTGTAGACACCTTAGGAATAGTTGGTGGCGATGTAGAAGGAGGGAAAGAATGAGAATGTTGAAAATTAGGAGAAGTGTAAGGTGCAAAAGGGGGTGGTTGTGTTGAGGATATGGGCTGATAGTATTGAGGAGAATGATACTGTAGTGAGATAGAGTATGTTGGCCCAATTGGAGAAATAGGATATTAGACTAGATAAGTATTTAGATTCAGATGATATGAAGGGTGTCTCTAGTTTAGGGGTGGATTCCCCCACAACTGGGATTGTTTCCACTGTGATCGAACACAGTATCTCTGTACGAACTCAAGATGTAACGTGCTTCCCCAATGCTCATACAAATGTAACAAGATTGGGCATTGGCCCTTGGGGTGATCGTACAGGCAGATGTTGCATTCATATGTAGGATCGGCAGTTGAGCTCTTATTTTCCTTATCCCTTCTTTCTAATTGTCTACTAATACTTTGTCCTGCTTCTCAGGTTGTCAAAAATCTATCTCCAATGATGTCGATAAATTCTCTACACTTTTTATGTGTCCATTCCAACATCTTATTAATCTTTGCCTTGACTTTCTCTAATGATTGATGTACTGGCAAAGATGGTTCTTCCTCCTTGAGATTGGTTGATTTCTCCTTTTTATGATTATGGACCTTTGTTAAGTTGATATTTTGGTCCCATTGGTGTTTTTCAACACTCTCCCATCTAGCCATTTCTCCTTCTTCTTTTGCTACCCACTTAATAAGCTCTTGGATTTGATGGGTTTGTAGTTCGTATAGTTGACCTTGGGCATACATTCCTAAGGCCTCTCTTGTTTTATCATGAAGCCCATCAATGATATGGTACATTAGCATTTCCTCGAACAACTCATGGCCTGGACAATTGTTTAATAGTGCATAATATCTTTCTAAGGCCATGTCCAAGGGTTCATGTTGTGCTTGTTTCCACTCTTGGATTTGTTTCCTCAAGGTTGACACTCTTGCGTAGGTTTGATATCTTTCGTTAAAGAGTGCTACCATTGTTGGCCAACATTGTATTGAATTTGGTTTTAACGATCTATACCATACTTTTGCTTGGACAATGAGTATCATAGGAAAGAGCTTAAGTTTTTGCCAATTGTTATCAATGTTGTTCCATGTGCAGGCATCGTAGAAGGCTTGTAAATGTTGTTGCGGATCTAAGTCGTAGCCTCCTGAAAAATTCAGAAAGGTGTTTAAATCAAGCCTGGGTAGACAGTTCTCTTTACGATGCCTACGGGAGATTCGAATAGCCTCTTGTATTTACGTTAGGCTTGTAGTGACCAGTGAGGGTTCATCATCATCTAGTAGGTTATGCTTTTGTGCGTTGGGATGATGTTGTCTTCATTCATGTTTATAGGAAACCCTCACCTCAAGTTGCATACTCCAATCTTCATTATCATATATTTCGTTGGTTCTCCAATGAACTTCCTCACTAGGTGTGGCATTATCGTAGTCTTGTAGGAGAGGCATGGTTGTGAAATTGTGTGTGAATTTATATGTGACTTTTTTTTCTTTATAATTATTTCTTTCTAAAAGATATATTGTTAATTTCTATATAGCAACCTTGTATGATATAACTAATCTAGATAACTAGCACCATCCCCAGAAACAACGCCAATGATGAGTGGCGAGGTACCCCTACACTCAACCATACGAATACGAGCGTTACACATGTGATCCAGTCGAACTCCATAGACAGACTAGTTGTGGCATCTAGATAGTTAGCCTTAGGTCACAGTTCACTGTCTTTCCACCTAAACTAGTATTAGCTTTGTCACGTATGGTTTAGTCTAGAGTGAGGTGTATGATATGTTTCTATGCTAATGCTACTCCTAAGGATAATGGAAAGTAATATTGACTAAGCTAAGAGAGAAAGGGTGAGAGAGAATCTAGCTAGCCTAAGTGCAGTGAGCATCCATTCCTCGATTATCCATACACATCTTGGACTTCGTGCATGACTACCACTAGGATTACCAAGCACAGATCCTAAGTATGCTACTGGGTTACCAAGTAGTCACACTTAAATGCTCGTAATCAAGTCGTACTCATTTTGAGTTTAACAGGAGTTTAGGGTAAGAAGAGATTAACTAAGAAAGCAGTAAATAACAATTAAGTAAATAATTAAGCTAAGTGAATGTTGTAATGATGAAGTAATCTCGACCTTTATTTCTGGTCATGTGCGTGTCCAAGTACATCACACTCGAATAAAGGATGCCATACAATTACAATCACCACACTATGGGCATACATTGAGAAGAAAAGAAAAAACTAAAATCAAACTTAACTCTAAAACTGACTTCTAATGCCTATTAGAACTACCTACCTCTTATTTATAGATGAGAAGAAAGGCTGCGATATCGCAACTGGGTTAAATTGTGACTCATCAGCTATACACCACCTTGTTTTTGAGACTCCATTCCATTCTCTTCTTGCCATCATTCTTTCCCCATTGTATACCTCATTGTCGGTTGTATCAATAGTCCATATTTTGGTTGATGCACTGTTTTCTTTTTGGTAAACTCTTGTGGTTAAGAATTTAACTCTTGATTCCAAATGACATTTCTAGAACCTATGGACTCGTTGAATGTGGGATTGTCAGGGCATTAAGGGCATGAGCCTACTTTGGGGAGGATCCACTAGCATTCCTATTTGGTGCATCCATTAATTTCTTTTCCTTAAACATTTCCAGAATCACCATTTATTTTGTTCATCTCCATCTTTGACATCCATTTTATCAGCATTGTAGTTGTTTCTTTTTCTCCATCTTTCTTATTCCTTCCCTTTTTCCATTCTCTTGCTACCAGAGGTTTACTCTTAGTCATGAGGGTCCTGGTCCAATTTTTTCGATTTTCTCTTAAACCCTACACCTTGGGTAGTCGCCAGTATTATATCTTCAGATCTGCATTAGCCATATCACAACTCAGCCAATGAACCTTACACTGAGGCAAGGTATCAATTGCATTGTGATTCATTTACCCTTGCTAATATAAGACTATGCTATGTGTGCAAATGAAAATCATACACCAATGGATTGGATCTAGAGGAAAGACTTGGAATGGACTGGTGCTGGAGTAGTTATGCAAGGAACAATATTGATGGTGTGCTTATGGATGAACAACAAAAGGTGCAATCTTGGCATCGGTAGCAATAGACTTCTTCTTTTCTCTCTCTCTTCTCTCTTCTCTCTCAGCTGCCAAATAAGGCTGGATGTCAAATATGTATAGTGTTCACTCTTATTGTCATGAACACTAATTTTGTCATGTATTGTAATGATGATCCATTCACATGTCACCCCATTTACCATTAGTATCATTCAAGTCAATAATCCCATACCTTCCCAATATTTTGTAAGGAACTTGAGGATGAGTTTTCATTCAGTCATGGGGGTATGATGAACTGCGATATCATGTCTACCCCTGCAATATCACGTACATGATATCATAGCCCACCACAATGCCTATAAATAAGAGGCAAGTTTCCATGTTTTAGGCATCTAGAGTTAGTCCTTTAGCCAAACTATAGCAGTTTTACCATTCCAAAGTTAGAAGAATTTCCATGTGCCCGCAGTAGGAGTTTCAAAGTGAACAGATCTTTATTCAATCAAATTGTACCTGAGCACACATTTGTGTATAGTAATAAAGACAAAATTTCTGATAAACCTAGCAGCATATGGACTAAGCTAAATAGGATTTAATTATTGTTAAATGTTTAAATGCTTTCTTAGATAATCAATCTCTCTCAACCCTTGACTCTCCTAGTTAAGTGCATTCAGTATGACCACTTCGAGCACGTGTGTAACACTTGGTAACCCAGTAACGAGTAGCATTTGGTAATCTAGCAATGTTGCATTGGTTTAGGGTGTGTGCGGCAAGTGGGAATAGATACTGGTGCTAGGATAATTAGAACTTAGTTAGTGAATAGTTAATGAAAGTTAGTCATTTAGTTCTCTTCACCTTTCCCTATTAGCATAAGACATTAAAAAGATAAAAGATATAAAAATCATATACCTCTAGCTTACTTAACCATACAACCATGACAATACAAGTAAGTTTGAGAAGACAGTGATTGATTAACCTTAAGTGTTCCATTAAGGCACATAAGCTGTTAGTCCTTGGAGTTCGATCAGATCGTGCGTGAGATGCTCGTATTCATATGGTTGAGTGTAGGGGTACCTTGCCACTCATCAGTACTCAAGGGACAATTGGATGGATTGCCACCAATAAGGAATGGACAACATCAGATTGATTTCATTCTTGGTGCTACGATTCTAAATGAGAGAGCATACTAGATGGCACCACATTAGCAGGTAGAATTGCAAAGATAGGTAGAGGAGTTACTTGCAAATGGCTTCATGAGAAAATCTATTTTATCTTATGTAGTTCCAATGGTGCTAGTGCCAAAGAAGGACAATGATGAATGGAGGATGTGCATTGATTCTAGTGTAGTGAACATGAAAGAGTGAGGTACAAGTTTTCTATTCTAAGGATGGATGATATCCTCGATGTCCTTACCAATGCAAAGATTTTTAGCAAACTTGATTGAAAGAGTGATTACCATTAGATTCAAATCAAGCCTAATGATGAATGGAAGATAACTTTTAAAACACCAGATGAATTGTTTGAGTGGTTGAAGATGATGTTTGGGCTCAAAAATGCACCTACTACATTTATGAGGTTGATGCATGCTGTATTGAAGGACTTGATTAGTAAGTGTTGTATTGTATTTTTTGATGATATTTTGGTGTATAGTTGTAGTGAAGAAGAGCACTTGGATCACTTGTGGATGGTGTGTCTTAAGTTGGAGAATGCACAATTGGTGATTAATATGAAGAAAAGTCATTTCTTCAATGGGGAAATTACATATTTAGGACATGTAGTTTCTAAAAACAAAACTCATATGGAAGCTACTAAGGTGAAGGTTATTAGGGATTGGCCAACTCCTAAGAATGTTGGAAAGTTAAGATCATTCCTAGTTTAGCAGGTTTTTACAAATGATTCATAAAAAATTTTAGTGGTATTTCTTGGCCTATGTTTTTTTTTTTTGGAAGAAAAAAAAATATTTCAAGTGGAACAATGAAATCCAAGGGAGCTTTAACTTGCTGAAAGCAAAAATTCCAAGTGAACCAGTGCTTGTAATTCCATATTTTTAGAAGCCTTTCAAGTAGAGATGGATGCAAGTGGACTTACCATTGATGGGGTACTTTCACAAGAAGATAGGCCTATTGCTTTCTTTTCTAAAAAGTTGAATGAGTCGAGGCAAAATTATAGCATATATAAGAATGAGGTCTATGTTATTCTTCAAGCAATCAAGAATTAGAGGCATTACTTATTGCCTAAGGAGCTCACTTTGATGATAGACCATAAAGCACTACAATTTCTAAACTCTCAAAATAAGTTGAGCGCCAAACACATGAAGTGCATTGCATAGTTATAGGAGTTTAATTTTGTGATGAAACACAAAAGTAGGAAAGCCAATGTGGTGGTTGTTGCATTGTCTAGGGTGCATGTGGTTATTTTTAGTGTACCTCATATGGAAGGTATGGGTGATTTTTCTAATTTATATGAGCATGATTGTAATTTTGAGCAAGTTTGAAAAAGCCTTAAGGAGCCATTGTTAAGCAGGATAGACTAGGTAAGGAAAAATCATATTCAAGATGAATTATTATTTAAAAATGAAAAGGTATGTGTTCCTAACTATGATTTTAGCAAAAAAAAAAAAAAAAGTTGTTGGAAAAGCATTGTAGTGACATGAAAGGTCATATAGGCAAGGATAAAACATTAGAACTTGTGGATATGCAATATTTTTACCCTAGTATGGCATCTAAAGTTTTAAGATTTGTGAAGCAATGTTTGACTTGTCAAAAATTTAAAGGATGTAAAGGAGTGGATGAACATTATATGCCTTTGGCAATTCGCAAGGATCCAGGGGAAAATGTGCCTATGGATTTTGTCAGTGATATTCCAAAAACCAAAAGTGGGAATGATGCAATTTTTGTTATTATGAATAGGTTCTTTAAGATGGCACACTTTATTCTATGCAAAAAGGTGAGCGATGCTTCTCATGTGGCAAATTTATTTTTCTAGCATGTTGTAAAGTTTCATGGAATTTCTTTGAATATTATTAGTGACAGAGACTCCAAATTTACTAGGCACTTTTAGAAGTCCCTTTGGAAAATTTTAGGGATAAAACTAATTTTTTTATGGCCAAATGAAGGTGGTAAATGAATCCTTACTAAATATTTTGAGGTGTTTGTGTGATGGGTAGCCAAAAAAGTGGGAAAAGTTATTGTGTCATGTTGAGTTTTCGTATAATAATGTTTTTCATATTGTTATTGGTAAAAGCCCATTTGAGGTGAATTATGGTTTTTGTATTAAGATGGTGGATACTTTGAAGAGCTTTAATGATGAAGCTCAACTTAGTATTACTTTTGTGCAAGAGATGAGAAATCTCTATGCATAAGTGAAATTAAATCTTAACAAGAATATTGAAGAGAGAGCCCTTAGGAGGAATGAGAGCAAACGAAAGCATAAATTTGCTATTGGTGACTTGGTTTAAATGCACTGGAACAAGAAGAGATTGAGGGGTGTTAACTTCTCCAAGCTAAAAACTAAGAAGATGGGGGCTTTAAAAATTAAGGCCAAGATTAATGATAATTGATGAGTGATCAAGGTACCCCTACACCCAACCATACAAATCACAAAGCTTTCATGCACGATCCGATCAGTGACCACTTCTACTACAATCTCCTACCCTTAGTGCTACATCACCAATATAGTTGCCCCTTCACACTCTTCTAAGCACATTGAGAAGATTGTAATATTCCTAGAGATTTCTAGGAGTGGCTGTTATTCTATGAGAGATACTGTGACCTCTCTAACACTCAGATTTGACCTTGCAAGAAACTATGTTGTTTGGGCTAAGAAGATGGACCCACCTCCACCCACCTCCACCCATCAAACTGATTATTCAGGCCACCTCATTTAGGTGAATCATTGCTAGTCTGTACATAGATGGGTCCCTACCATTCGTGCCTATTCATTTCTCTTGTTTACTCAAGAGCATTCCATATATTTTTGCAACTGTTCGGTAGTTGCACCAATGTTTGGCATGATTGTTTGAGTGGTAGGTGAAGGTGGTGGTCACTACTCCTCTTCTTGAATAGTCATTATAGGCCACTTATCTTTCATCATTTCCACCCAATTGGTGACCAGAACATGCTTGACAATGTCATTGGTGTAATGAACTATTCCCCCCTTCGACAGAGTTTCTTAATGAGGCATGGAAAGGGGAGTGCCTTCCTGCCACATTCATTTTCTTTAAATCACTTCTCCATCTCTAGATAGATCAGCTATGGAAGGTTGATGGGGAATCTCCCACTCAGACTGGCACATGCTCGGGTAGCAAAGGTGATGATTTTGCTTGGCCTCATCATGGGATTGAGATGGAAGGCTGCAATCTTGTAGTGTATCCTCTATACCAATGTGAGCACATCAAACTTCTTGCAATCAATGTCATAGCACCGTTGCACCCATTCTTTCTTTATGCTAGGATCTACCTACATTGGGATCTTAGCAAGACTTGCCCCTATTTCAGGCAATCCAAGCACTACAGCAATGGCATGCATCAAGTAGGACACTGAGATGTCCTTGATTTTCACCATTGATCTATTCTAACTATTGTTCCAAAATAGGAATGTCTCTCCCATGTATCACTCCCCAATGGAAGTGATGATTGGCCACATGGGAGAGGCCTTTAGCTGGTCCTGCACTTCTTTTGGTGCTTTCTTTAAGAATGGGCCAAAGTTTAACTCCTAGAGCACTATTTTCTAGACCTCTCATGATTTGATCTGATTTAGGCAAGCCTCTATTAAGGTCACCTCCAGATTTGCTTGTGATGGTGCATCATCCCAATGGGAGTGTTCTATTGCTGCTATTGGTTCTAGAATCTATTTGATAGATTCCACTTCTACCTCTTCCCTAAGAAGACCTATGGTGTGGGTTACCAGTGGTTCTTCTTAGGCTTGTTCTTGGCATCTTCCCATTCTAGGTTGTTTCTCCCTAGGTTGAGATGGTCCTGCTTTTTGTGTGTGCTTTCCCTTTGGTGCCATTTACACATAGATGGATTAGTAGATATAATGTATAACTATAAATATTTGAATACCTTTTCTCATTAGTTAGTTACACTTTGGCTAAGGTAGGACCATGGTATATTGATTATTTTATTATTATTTTATTAATTATTTATTGTAAATGTCATCAGAGCTTGTTGAAAAGATTTAACTCTTGTAAATTGGTGTTTAATTAGTTAAACCTTTGTGGGAGTTAAAAAAATGGCAAAAAAATTTCTATCAAAAATGGCACATTTGTGGCCCCCATGATGAAGAGCTTACCTCCAATAGCAGTATGGTTAAAGAATGGAGTGATTTGGATAAACAGTTAGGAAGTTATCAGCTTTAGAAGGTTCTAGGCTTTAAAAAAATGAAAAACTCCTTTGGCATTTATGAGAAAATGTAAAATTTTTCAAGTGGGGTCATGCATATACATACTATTTTTCCCTTTCATTGATGGGGCCTCATATATGGGTCTGCTCCATCGATGGGACCCCATATACAAGGCCCATAGGAAAAAATTTTCAAATTTGAATATCTCAAAACATATAAGGAATTTTTTAATGAATTTTGAATTCATGGAGTTGTATAAAAGCCAAGAATATGATAAAATAATTGAAGAGGATCTTTGAATGCTCAAAAATTGAAAATTTTGATGGAGAATGTGCTTATTAAATAAAATATGGAAAGGAGCACATGGTTTGATGTAGAAGATGGGAGTATGAAAGATTTTGATTACAAGAATGCCTAAGGGTAAGGTGCTTAACAAACCCAACCAAGGGATATGCAAGTGGGTCCTCCCCATAGTAGGAACATTCCTTATTTTCCCTTGCATAATCTCAAGCTAAGGAGTTCGTGGGCCTGATACGTGATTAATGGTCAATGGAAGTTAAGGACCAACACCCAGAAAATTCTACGAAAGAATTTAGGTATGTTAGACCAAGACATAGAATCAAGAACATGGACACCGACAATGAGGTGAATTATGGTTAGCATAGATGGATGATGGCAAAGGTGGAATGGAAGTCCAAATTAAGGTCATAAGAAGTCCCTTGTGGAATTTGTATTTAAAATGACCTAAGAAGATCCATCCTTAGTCCAGACCAAAACCAACCTCTTTTAGTGAGTTCACATTCCCACTACAAGATCGATCCACCCCCTTGAGACACAAGAGTGCATTCACAAAACAACCACTATTTCATAAAGAGGAGAAAATAGAAGTAGGGAGTGAGAGAGGGCCTTAGTTAGAGGGGACCTTCAAGCATGGGTAACATGTCTTTCTAGTCCCATAACCAGTGCTTATAGCCCATTTATTTGTCTAAGGGGTGTGCTTTGAATTTCCATCATGTTTTTTTTATTTTTGTTTTTATATATATATTCTATTTTCTTTTTGGATGGGAACCACACCATGCAAAGACATTATTTGACTTCTTGTTATTGGATGATATGGAATGGTAAGATGTCTATGAAAACACTCAAGCACCTAAATAGAAAAGTACAAAGAGTATTAAGTGTCCTTGAAGTCACACCCTGTACAAACCTTTGAATCCTTCCCAATTCCAAAAACTACCAAGGTCACCAATTTATTAAAGGCTTATTTAATGAAAGGGATCTCAAACTTCCAAACCATGGAAAACCATAGTGTGTGAATGGATGGATGTCATGGACTCACTGCCTATTCCATGAAAAAGAAAACATAACTGAGCCATTGATACAAAAATTCAAAAATAGAAACCAGACATTAGCAAACAAAACATTAAGCACAAACCACCATTAGTAGTAGCTACAACACTACTATGTCCTATTGGCACAATGCATGTTTATTAGCAAAAATCTGAAAATCACACTCAAATAAAACAAAGTAAAATATATAAGAAAGTGTAAAATATTCAAGAAAGATTCAAATGTACTAATGATGATGTAAAACAAAAAATGGTGTAAAATAGGAAGAAGTTTTAAAATAAAAAATGTGTAAAATAAATAACTTGCAAAATAAAAAACATGAAAAATAAAAAAAAATTAGAAAAACTGAGTCATATGGATGATTAGCATGGATGGCCATCTCCCGCAGGACTAAGTTGGAAGGAGGAGATTTGGAAAATTGAGTGTGGTTAACCATTCGTTGCACTAGCTTGCTTCGGCTCATGGAAAAGCTTCACTTGTTGGATGTTGATCAACTACTTTTTATTTGGGCTCTTAGGTTTGTATATGGTCATGACCCCAAAAGGAAATGTTTCATCAATTATATAAGGTCCCTTCCACAACATTTGAAACTTTGTTTTCTAGGGTAAATGTGTGGGATTCTTTTAGAGAACCTTATCTCCTAGTTCGAATTTCACTTTCTGTATTCTAAGGTCATGTCATTGTTTGTTGAATGCCTTATACACTTCATTCAAAGATAAGGTCACTAATCAGTTTTCTTTTAGCACATTGAGGTTGATCAGTCTTTCTTTTTATGCTAAACTTAGGTCAAGATTCAGTTCACAGGCTGTTGAGAGTGTACAAAGCTCGAATTGAATTGGGAGCATTGCAAGTTTTCCATACACTTGCTCGTAGGGAGAGCAGCCAATAGGGAGTTTCCATGTTAAGCGATAGGTCCAAAGGGCATCGTTGAGTTTTGTGCTCCACTCTCTCCTATATTTGCTTATGGTCCTTGTTAGGATCTTTGTGATCTCCCTATTAGTTACCCCTGCTTGATCATTGGCTTGGGGGCGATAGGGTCTTGTTAATTTATGTTCAACCTCCAAGCATTGCATGAGTTTTCAAAAAGTGACACCTATAAAAGAGTTCAATTGTTAGAAATCAATGCACATGGCACCCTAAACCTATTTACAACATTTTGTTGTACAAATTTAGCAACAGTGGATGATGTACAATTGGTGACGACTACTACTTTTGCCCATTTGGTATAGTAGTTGACTACTATGATAATATATGCCTTTCCATTAGACATGGGTGTGATGGGATCCATGAAGTCAATGTCCCATATGTCAAAGGGTTCTAGTGGTTGAATCCACTATTGAGGACCCTCCATTCATGTGGTCAACACATCATCTCTTTGAAAAGATTCACAAGATCAAACAAACTAGTGGACATCCCTGAAAATTGTAGGCCAATAGTATCTTGGAATTAGGAATTTTATGGCCATGCACCTCCCTACATAATGGTCTTTGCAAGGGCCTTCATGAGCATCTTGGAAAATGCATAGTTGATCTACATTAGAGACACACCAACAAACTAGGTCATCAGTGCACACCTTATAAATGTGTCCATTAATTTCCATGAAGTACTTTGCTAGATGAAGATACTGTTATTTCTTCTTAAAGTCCAAATCTTATGGCATCTCCTGAGTAAGAAGTAAGTGAGGATGCCATCATACTATTTTGTTTTAGTGGGCACTTAGTCTTTTATTACTCCTGTAAAGAGCAGTTCATCTAAAATTTGATCAGACAATGGGCTTTCCTCCTCTTTATTATCCCATATTAACTAAGAGAGATGGTTAGAGACCACATTCTTAGTCCCCTTTCAATCTATCATTTTGAGATCAAATTCCTGCAAGATCATGAGCCATCATATGACACAAAAGCTTACCATTGGCTTATTCATTAGGAAGTAGATGGCATTGTGATCTGTGTGCACAATCACCTTATAGCCAAGCACATAGTGCTTGAACTTTTTGAGATCATACACCACTACCATTAGTTCTTTCTCAATTGTGGTGTAATTCAATTGTGCACCCATAATTCTTTAGCTTGTGCAGTGTATGTAATATGGACATTTTTTATCATCCAACTACGTAAGCATGACTTCCAAGGCATAATTAGATGCATCCATCATTGTGTGAAATGGTCTAAACTAATCTGGTGCCCATACAATTGGAGTTTCCACAATTTTATCTTTTAGTTGTTGGAATGCATGTTCACATTCCTTGGTCCAGATGAATGGAGCATCTTTTTTTGTAAGCTCAACCAATGGCTTTGTAATCTTGAAAAATTCTCTATGAACCATTGGTAGTAGCCAATGTGTCCAAAGAATGATCAGACGTGTTTGACTGTCTCTAGTTGGCATGTGATTCCTTAGATTACCCTTATCTTTACAAGGTCTAGCTCAATCCCTTCTTGTGAAATTCAATGCCCCAGTACTATGCCCTCTTGGATCATTAAATGACTTTTCTACCAATTAAGCCGTAGGTATGTTTCAACACATCTTTTCAATACCTACTCAAGGCAATCTAGGGCTTGCTCAAATGTAGCCATAGAGGTAGAGAAGTCATCCATAAAGACTTCTACCCCGCTACCAATCTACTATTGAAAAATACTAAGGACTATGTGTTGAAATGTTGTAGGGGCATTACATAAACCAAATGGCATCTTACAATATGCAAAAGTTACTAGGGACTTGTGAATGTTGTCTTGGCCTAATCTTTGGGCACAATCTAGATTTGGTTATAGCCACTATAACCATCCAATAAGCTATAATAGCAATGCCTTGAAATGGTGTTCAACACTTGCCCCACAAATTGCAATGAAAAATGATCTTTAAATGTTGCCATGTTCCACAACCTAAAGTTGATGCATACTTGCCACTTTTCTTTGGCACAACTACAAGTGGGCTAATCCACTCACTATCCTTGATGGGATAGATGAACCCTGCCTTGAGGAGTTGTTCTATTTCCTCCTTGATGATCTATTTTGATTTGGGATTTAACCACCACTACAGCTACCTTCTTGGCTTTATCACCGAGTCGGTGTAAATGTGATGCTAACATATTCATGGATTAGTTCTAGTTAGTTCAAGATATGATCAAGTAAGGACTATTGGCCATTTGTTAACCACCTGCAACAGCTTGTCTTTTTATTCAAGATCAAGATTTGCATTGTTTATAACTAGCTTGCCATTATTTAAAAATGCATATTCCATGCCAACTAGTAGAGTTTTTAACTCTAAAAGCTCTTACTTGAAATTATTAGGGATTTCTAACTCTCCCTAACAAGTATCATCATCTTCATCATTAAAGAGTTGGTGATGAACTTGCTTAAGTTCATCCATACCTTCGATATAAGCACATGTCAGGCTCTCAGAGGGTTTCATGCATAGTGTGCTACTATTTAAGTCAACTATCATCCACTGAGTGCCCTTTTATTTTGTGGCTGTTGCATATAGTATTGCATGCTTTGAGGAATGTACTTTTAATTGATCATATTTTCTATAGGCAATTGCACTCGTTATCACAGTACTTGATGCATGGAACACATTTCTTCTCTAGTCATCCAAATTCATTTTCCTTGGAAATTTCCAAGGAGATGTCCCTACTGCCCATTCGTGTATCAATAGTGCTTAACCAAGCCCTTCCCATAATGATGGAGAAGTCACCTTTGCATTTCTCTACCTTGATTACTAGAAAATCAACAAAATAGGACCACCCACAAACTATGGTTATAATGTCCTCTATTAACCCCAAAGGGATAGTGATTGACTAGTTTTCCAAATCTAAATAGATATTGCTCTTCTTGAAAGGTGGTAGGTTCCAAGCCTTGTATATGTCATGGGAGATGAGATTGACATTAGAACTAGAAATAAGAAGAGCCTTGCATGGCTCATGTCTAGTGATTTGCAAGTAAATAAGAGGACTTCTTGAGTCAAATCTTTTCGTGGGAAGGTTGCCAGCCTTGATCTAATTGAAAACAACATGAGTTAACATCACTGTATGGATCTGAGGTGGCGTTTGGTTTGAAGGGTACTCAAATGTGATTGATGTAGAGGATGAGGGCATTGGAAATGCATGGTGACTAGCCGCATTAGGTTATACAGGTTTGCAAGGACTATTGGGACAGAAAAAGGATCATTTCCTGAATTGATTATACAAACCACTTGGCTGGAAGTTCGATTGTGAATGTACACTTGTCGTAACATTTCATTGCTATAGATGTAGGGGAATTTTGCCCTACATGGATGGAGCAGGAGGTAACTAGGTTGAGGATAGAGGGATGTGTGCATACACATGTGGAGGATGGTATGGATATGGATTCTCTCCTCGAGTAGATGGTGAATGAGTTCAATGGTACTCTAGAGGATAATAGTGATGCTAGAATGATGCATAGCTTGTAGAGCTTCATGGAGAAACAGGTTACTAAACATAGTACCCATATAAATTTGGTTGCTTGTAAGGGTACTACTATCTTGGTGATGGCATTTTTCATAATTATGATTGGTGTCACTGTTGATATTATTCATATGATTGTGGTGGAGCTCCACTTGGATAGTAAGTTTGTTGTTGGTGGTGGAACTGCCTTGGATTGCCTTGAGGATAAGATAATCATCTGGGTGCTTGCCTACATGCTAGTCACAGATTTAGTGCATACACCCCAAACTCTTGTAACTGTGACACCACAAGGAAACATCCCTTAGGATACTCATATTGACAAATGTCACATCCATTATCATCTTTAGAGTCTATCCCCACAACTTCGACAACTACAACAACTTTTCCCTAACCTCTTTGGTAGGCACGTTCAGCTTCTTTTTGCCTCCTACAGTCACAATCACTATTCTACTCTTTGGATTCTTTTGTAATCTTCATAGTAGTTTAGAACTTCTCATCCAAAGAGTCCCATGGTTTATCAACCTTTGTCAAAATATCAAAAATAGATTTTTGTATGCACAAGATTTTTCTATTCACCACTTCGTTGAGTGGTGACTCCTCCTCGTCACAGAATTGGACCTCCCTTTTCCTTATGGAAGGGTCCCTATTATACTCTTTTGCACTTTTTCTTTTTTGCAACTCACCTTCTTCTTTTGCAACTTATTCTATCAACCTTTGTATCTAATGAGCTCTTCATTTAGATAGTCTCCCTTGGGCATAAACCCCAAGAATTCTTCTAGCTTCTACTTTGAGCCCATCTATGATGTGGTGGAGTTGTTCCCTCTAAGAAGAATCATGTCTAGGGCATCAATGTAAGCGAGAATAATATCTACCCATGGTAGCATCCAAGGGTTCATGTGTTCCCTATTTCTAGCCTTGGATTTGCCTTCTTAAATTGGACATTCTAGAGTACGTTTAGTATTTTTCATTAAATAGTTCCAACATTATACTCCATCAGTAGATAAATTCCAACTCTAAGGACCAATACCAGCTTTCAACCTCCTTGATGAGTGTCCTGGGGAAGAGTTTGAGTTTTTGCCGATCATTTTCACTATTTTGCAAGGTAGAGGCATCATGAAAAGCTTGTTGATGTGTCTATAGATCAGAGTTATATCCCCCCTCAAATCTTGGGATATTTTTCATGTTTAAGTGCTTGATCTGACTATCTTTCACATGCCTAGTTAGGATCTTTACTACCTCTACAATCTTAAGCATGCTTTAAGTTACCAAAAAAGGCTCATCATCATCATTATTACATTGTCGCCAATGATGTCCTCTATTACCTCTTCGTTCATTACAAGCTTAGTGATCAGTATTGTTGCCCCATTAAGCACCTCCATCATGGTTATTCTTTCTGTGACATATTTTAGAATCAGAAGAAGAGGAAGAAGAGGATGTAGATGAAGAGGGCAAAGAGAGAGAAGGACTACCACTACCATAGTGTTTGCAAACTCCCCTAATGTTTTCACAGCCATCTTCATCAGATTTCTTATTATCTTGATGCTTATATGATCCCTTGCATTAACTACCATCTTTTCTTGAACCTGGATTATTGATTGTAGACCGCAGGTTCAAGGTCACATCCTCATCATCAGTAACAAGGGATGGAGAATTATCATGTTGAGAGACCTTAAAGGGAGGATCCTCATTGTCATCTTGATTCAGTAGGAACAAGGGATTGGTGAACTATTTTTCTTTCACAACCTCATGATGATTTTCCTGGTGTTGATCTTGCCTACATTGTGTTTCAATCGAATAGTAGTCCTAGTAGTCATAGTCATGCACAACATACTCTTCTTGAAGATCATGGGTGTCTAACTTCTTAAGAGTTTGAAGTAGTATCATGGGCATAGATCAATTGGGGGGCATTATAATGTTGCCCTCCATATCATGCCATCGCAATTGCTCATCCTGATGTAGGATGAAGGTGAAGTTAGGCATGTACTTGTCTAGATGAGTATATACAACTTGGTACTCCTATGGGACCAATGTTTTAACATCATCAAGCCTATGAGAAGAAAAAGACATTTTGCAAAACAATTAAAATTATCAATGTGCTTTGTAATTATATGTCATGTGAGAGTGATGTTGACTTTGGGTTCATCCAATGATATTAATAATATTCACTAATCTTAGATAGTGCACGTTTCAACAAATAGATAGTGGTCGAGGTACCCCTTTTCCCAACCATATGAATCACAAAGTGTTCATGTGCAATCCAATCAAATTTTGTGGACTCTATAGTTTCTGGTACACTAGTCTTCTAGGAAGTGAGCCTTTCCCCAAAGGTTGTTCATTGTCTTCCCAATCACACTTGTGATGCACATGGTATGGTTAAGTGTAATCGAGGCATATGATTTTTATTGTTTTGTGTTTTATGTTCTTTGGTACTTAAAGTAGAGAGATGAAGTAATTTAACAACTAATTGAGCTTCACTAATTAACTAACTAGACCTAACATAAGCATACGATCCCACTTTTCATACACGTCCTAAACCCACATATCCACTGCTGCATTACCAAGCACTATGCTATTGGGTGCATCAAGCAATAACACTGCTAGGATTACCAAGCAAATACATGTTTACACTTGAAGTAGTCATACTTATGTATTTAACCTATTTAGCTTATCTTACTTAATCACTTAATTAGCTTAATTACTAAGAAACATTGAACAAATAACTAAAATCATTAAATGTAAGAATAAAACATTTAAACTATTCAAAATGATACAAGGTTTATCAAGAAGCTCATCTTTATTACCATACACATTGGTGTGGTTTAGGTACAACAATGCTTGAATAAAGATTCATACACTCAATGACTCATGTTGCAGGCACTTGGGAAAATATTCTAACTTTCAAATGAACAAACTACAAGAGCTCTGCTACTACTATGACTTAATGATTCATAAACATAGATGGGAGCTTGTATTTATAGTTTTTGCTATAGTACTGCATTGACAGGGCCCCATCTATGAGGCCATGTCAATGAGGGCTTGTCAACATGACACTTTGACACTCATCAATAATGTTTTTGACATTGATTTACCAAAATATGTTGATATATCTTTTGTGTTTAATATTTAAAATCTTATGTACTATCATGGACTAGTTGATGAGGAGACCATCCAAGGCCACATCGATGAGTTGAAGGGGACTATTGATTAATCCATTTCTTCAATAGAGAGTAAGGTAATCATACTCAAGTGAAGAAAAGCTTCAAGAATTTAGGAAGTGAAGGGGCATGAGTATTTGATCCATTAGAAGGATCAATTTGTTGATGATGCTATGTGGATCCATGAGATCAAACTTCATGAGTGATAGTTCACTTCAACCCCTTCTTCTTTGTTCACATACATTTACTTTTTGAAGGGTGAAAGAGCTAGATTAGGAACACCTCTTTTGATTCCCTTGTTTTCTTCCATAGGTGTGGTATTTACAAGTTTTTGGCTCTATGGAAACATTGTGGAGGTCAAAGATACATATTGCCCAAGATTTGCACTCTCAAAGAAGATGTTTGGGAGATTTTGGAGACATCTTGATTGTGCAAGAGAAGTATTAGATGAAATGTCCTAGTTTTTTGAAGATGTCTCAAATCTCTATGAGACATCTCATAGATTGGTAAGACGTCTTAACTATTGTGGAGATGTCTCACCTCCATGTTTAGTTTAACAACGAGATGTCCTAGGGAGATTAGAGAAAACCTAAACAAGTGGGAAATTTTTCAAAATTGGTCATTCCAATTTGAGAAATAGTTAAAATGATGAAGAAAAAAATTAGAAATATCAAGATTTTCTAGGATTTTTGTCTTGTTTTGTTAATAAATATTGGTCTTATTTCATACTTGTATAACCATTAAGAAGAGATGAGATGTTATAAGAGTTGTTCATGTGATGAGATTGAGCAAGAGTGTGAGAGAGCACATTAAGTGAGTACATATGTGGTTGTAGAACCTCATGCTCTAAAGCATCGTTTGAGGATTTGTAAGGGATTTTTGAATGTTTTTGGGTTGTAAAACGTTGTTGTAATCTTCCCTTTCAATAATTGAAGATAGCTAGTTTTCTTGTTTTCTAACATATCATTTGTCTTTTCATAATTTCTAGATTTAGTAGGATTAAAGGTGATTTTCCATTGGAGTGAACATGCCCCAAAATCATAATTGAAAATGTAAATAGAAAACTTTTTTCATAGGAAGAGTGACATTACCATTGAGCTAATAAATTTAGTTGAAACTTCTTTTGATAAAAACTATTATTAATCTTTTTATAAGAAAAAGTCCCACCTATAGGAAGCCTTTGAAAAGTCAAATGATATGGTAGGAGATTTAGCTTGTTTCTCATACTAGCACTTCTTCAAATGTTCTAAGTTGACATCAAATTCCATAGTCACTATGGTTATAACATCCCACTCAAAATATGCATAAAATTTTAAATTCTTAATTTCATCATCATCCAAGCCTTATACCAACAAAATGGGGTCAGCTACATAAGTTCTTTTTCATCATTCATCTCTATGAAAAGCTAGATCCTTATTTATTTATAGTTTTTTCAAATCCTCTTCAATTTTTTTTCTTCATGTCTTCTTTGGCCTTCTTTTTGGTGGCTTTTCTCAAATAGTAATGTAGCAACATTTGTTTATAGGCCCAAGCTCATTGTCTAATCTTCTTTGCACATGTCCAAATCATCTAAGCCATCATTCTTGTAGCCTATCTAAAATAGGAGCCATTCCAAATCTTCCTATAACATCTATATTATGAAGTTTATCTCTACCACATTGATTTATTGTTCATGTCTTTTTTATACTATCCAACATTCAACACCATATAAGCTAGCAGGCCTGATTATTGGTACTCCAAAATAATTGTAATAAATATACACTCCAAACTTTATAACTTAGCATTGTTTATTAGAATCAAACCCATGCCTTAGAGCTTTTAAAACAAAAGTTTTGTCATTAAGATAACAATAAGGAGATGTTAGCCTAATGGCATGGGTCTTGGCCTAGTAACCTTAGGTTAAAAGTTCAATTCTATGAAGTAGTGTTAAGTTATAAACTTTTATAAATCTTGAGGTGTATTTATGTTTCACTTATTTCAAGTTCCAACAACCTTATCATTTGTTAATGCCAATACAATATAGCTTTATAAAATTTATGTAGAATATAGCTCCAGGTAACCCAAGTTTTCAACTTGAGAAATGAACTTCTTACCATCACTATGTAGGGGTGTTGAAATCTAAAATAATTTAATTATAAGCACATTCTAATATAATAGTAAAAAACATTTTTTTAGAAAAAGATAAAATCAAGATAAAAAACCCAAGAAAAAAATATAAACAAAATCATAATTGAAAGAAAAAAAAAAAGAAAAAAAAATCTAATAAAATTAAAATTTAAAAAGCCTAAGAGTCTAAGGGAAAATGGAGAAAAAATCATAATCAAAACCTTAAAAAAAACAAAAAAACAAGAAATGTAGACAAAATCATAATTGAAAACAATAAGAATTAAAAAGAAAAGAAAAAATCATAAGAAAAAAAGCCTAAGAGGCTAAGGAAAAAATTGAAGGCCCATGCCTTATAAAATTTATAAAAATAAAGAAAGCTCAAGAGGCTAAGGGAAAAATTGAAAAACCCATGCTTTATAAAATTTATATGTTTAGAATTGAACTCGATAAAACTCAAATTAAAAAAGCCTAAGAGGTTAAGGAAAAAAATTAAAAACTCATCCCTTATAAAATTGATAAGTTTGGAATTTGAACCCAAAAACTATTCTTATATAAAAGGTAACATTACTATTGGGTTAATAAATTTAGTTGAAACTTCTTGTAATAAAATTATTATTAAACTTTTTTTTTAAGAAAGGGTTTCACCATTGCCTAGAAAACCTTTGAAAAGTCAAACAATATGGTAGGGGGTTTAGATTGCTTCTCCTGCTAGCACTTCTTCCAATGTTCTAAATTAACATCAAACCCCATAGTCATTATGACTACAACACCCCACTTAAAATATTAGAAATATTTTATATTTCAAATTTCATCATCATCATCATCCTATGCTTGTCACAACAAAATGAGACTAACTACACTAGGTTAGATATATATCTCAATAAATTGGCTAAGATGATTTTAAAGAAGATGATGTTAAGCAAGCTCCGTAACAAGATAACTAAAAATGGAATCACTCATCCCTTCTATGTTTCTCTACCACTTACCCAATTTAGTTTTACCCTCTCAATCAAGTTTGCTATGTTTTTTTTTTGTTCATGGCATTTTTAAGCATTATTTATGCAAGAGATTTATTTCTCAAAAACGCCATGAACAAACAAAGACAAAGCAAACTTGATTGAGAGGGTAACACTAAATTGGGTAAGTAGTAGAGAAACAGAGGAGGGATAAGTGATTCTATTTTTAGTTATCTTTATTACCTCATCCAGTAGTTGAACTTGGTTAACATCATCTTCTTTAAATCATCTTGGCCAATTGATATATATATATAAGCTAGTGGAGTGGTTTTGTGGGCTATGAGTAGAATTTCATTATTTTTTAAAATTTTTAGGTTATCATCACTATTTGCATTCGAAATAATATATACTAGTAAACATAAATTGGTAAAAATAAATGTTTATATATTTTGTATATGTTAGTGAAGAAATACATTGCACAATTATTGCAACAGACATTACAGAGCTATATAATATGATTGAGAAAAAGGCAAAATACAATGATAAGTGTGAACTCAATATGCTTAATCCTCTAATTGAGTAAAACGAACTTCCTATGCAATGCTACTTTGGAGATGCTTAGCATTTGAAATCTTTTTGTATCTTTGCACCTATTGCATGTGGATCCTCTACTTCTGGTTGTATACAATAATATGCCAAGAAAACATTTTGTTGCATACATTGCAAAAACGTGCATTTGCAAAACTTCTAACTACAGTATTAAAATTTTTGTATTGCTTGAGCAATTTTTGCACTTTTCTTTTGCAATCTTGGGAAAGACTGAATAGGTTCTGAAGAAGGCATTTTCATTGTTGATGCACTGGTGACATCTGTAGCTTCATTCATTTAATGAAATTAATTTTCTTCCTATCAATGTTGCCTTGTTCGATGAACACTATCACTATAATGTGGTTGTTCTTGATCTTGCAATTGTTGTTCTTCTTCGTGTGTGATTTCTGCAACAAATGTTGCTTGATTAACAAGCATAGATGCATTTCCAATGTCCTACAAAAATGTTTGAAAATTTAAACTAAAAATTGAATTAAAATATGTACCAACTTGAGTATGAGTAGACACCAACCTGCATTTCTCCTTGATTATTTATATTATTATAATCAATAATGTGGATCATTGCATTGGATGAATTTCCAAGTGATGAGAGGGGATTTGAAGTTGATGCAATGTAAAAAATATATATGCAATGTAAGTATGTAAATAAAACGAGAAGATTTTCCTATGATAAATATTTTTTTAAAAAATTAAAAATGCATAAATTACGTACTCCTGAATTAGTTGTAATTCTTGTTTGTGTCATTTTACTTCTCATTTTAGAAATCATCTTCTCTCCTCTGCAGTCATCAATTTTGGATTTTTAGTTTCTATGATTTGCGATCATCCTCCACCTCAACCATGCTCACTCGCATGCCCATTGCCATGACCTTTATGAATCACATTACTTGCTGATGAGCAGCGAGGTACCCTTATGCTCAACCATACAAATACGAGCATTTCGCACACGATCTGGTCGAATTCCAAGGACTAAGTGCTTATGCGCCTTTGTGGAACAAGGACGAGTTGGTTGATCATTGTCTTCCCAAACTTACCTGTATGTCACGATTGTATGGTTAAGTAAGCTTGACGCATATGATTTTTATAGCTTTTATGTTTTTATGTCCTATGCTAGTAGGGAAGGAAAGAGGTAACTAAGTAACTAATCTAACTTAACTACTCATTAACTAAGTTCTAACTAATCCTAACACTAGCTTAGTTATATATTTATAATATATATCTATAAATTGGCCGAGAGAATCTTATTTGTTTACAAGTAAAAAGTTCTTTGAGTAAAAAATTTCACGACTTCTGGACGAAGAAAAAGATTTAAAAACCCAAATTTTCATGCCTTCTAGAAGAAGAACAAGAGTTTTGTACCTTATTTTTCCTAAGGATGGGTTTTCTGAAAAAAAAATTTCCATCAATTAGTGTATGCTCTCACTCTCGATCGAATTTATGCTCTCACTCTCAAAAACAATAAATTCGGCCAAGAGTGAGAGCATACACTAATTGATGGAATTTTTTTTTTCAAAAAACCCATCCTTAGGAAAAATAATGTACAAAACTCTTGTTCTTTGTCTAGAAGGCATGAAAATTTGGGTTTTTAAATCTTGTTCTTCATCCAAAAGTCATGAAATTTTTTACTCAAAAGAACTTTTTACTTGTAAACAAATAAGATTCTCTCGGCCAATTTATAGATATATATTATAAATATATAACTAAGCTAGTGATCGCCAGTCATCTACTGCAACGATGATTTAAACATAACAGATGAAAATATTATAAGACCATAAAATGTTTTATTGAATGATTATAAACATGTTGGAATACAACAAAAATGATCAATGTACAAATCCCAGGCCCCGTGGAGGGATCCATCGATTGAAGACGTCAACCCCACAGAACACACGGCGGGGCAGCCGTCTGGTGCCAACTGCAGCAAGCTGCTGAGGGAATGCTCTCTGAGACACTGACCCTGCCCCTGCAATTGTATAGCCAAACGCTGCAATGGATCGAGAATGTTATCAGAGACCACATGATAGGTATTGCCCAGATAATTGAAGAAAATCGCTGTCCCCTAGCTGTTGGCCCTAGCGAGTAGTACTTGGGCCTCCAAAACCCTGAAGAGAGTCAGGGCTCTAACTACGAACATCCCAAAAGGCCCTAACGTGGGGGCAAGGGGGATAGCTCTCCCCCCAGAGGACATGCCCAGCCTGGTCCGGGGGGGAGAGCTAAGTTGTATGTTCTAACCAACAAGGCAATACCTCACTAATATTCTTAAAGCTAAATAATTATACAATAAGACTTGTCTCCTACATGCTTATATCATGGCTGCAGCATACACCTCACCCTGAGATTCAAACCCATGGTTCAGGGGGCCATGGAACACTCTGAGGCGCCCTCGAGTGACTCTCAAGTGTTAGGAAACCCACCTCGGCTTGGTGGTACCAAGCTAGCAACAAGACACCCTCCTGTTGCAACTCTCTTCGAAGTCCTCTTCATTCCCCTCTTCTCCGTGGAGAACTACATGGCCCTAATTCTACGATGGTCATAGATATGTAGGCAGCCAAGACTGGATAGTTTTGGTGTGGTGCTAGGCCACACCTTGTACCAGATCATGAGGGATCTGGGGGTGAGGCACCTTCCCTTGTAGGTGCATCGTCTCCCTTCCCACCGATGTGGTCTACAAGGTTGTGTGTGTGCTTGTTTTCTTGGTCCTTGTTTTGGAGTTTGGTTACCCTCAATGAGGTGCGTGGTTATGTACGTTAAGAAGCTATGCTTCTACTTGCACTCACTCGTGAGATGTTTGCTTGCTTGAGGCGTATTCCCCAGGTCTTCTGCCCCAGATCCATTGGATCTTTGTGAATTCCTTGGCGTGCCGGGCAACATCGGGGCAATGTTGTTACATAAGTGATCTCCTTTTTTCCCTTAAATATGGCTCCACATTTTATATTCAAAAATTAACATCATTAGAATAATATGTTAAATATGTTATTATGCAAATATCTTTCCAGTATTATGATAGAAAGCTCTGCATCACTTATGTTATTCCTAATCTATATAACATATTATTTCCAATGGATTCTTGTAAGTAACTTTTCACCTTGCCGTTTTCGTCACGTTGCAGGTGCAAATGATACCCCGTTACTTATTTTTGTAACTATTATTAATATTTAAAAATAAAAAAATAGACTCCTTTGATTTTTTAAAAAATTATGTCAACGTTATTTATGAAATTGAAGTGAAACCGAAATTTTGTTAAGTGCATCGAGTATAAGAACTTAAAAAACCGTTGTTACTTTTCGCACCGACTTCTATTAAAAACTTTGAAATTTTCAGATTCAAAAATAAAATCGTAACACTAAAGCAAATACGCTCTGTAATGTAAAGGAAAGTAATACAAAGTAATAAAATTGCTTGTAGTGTTTTCTTATCAACTTCTTACCCAAAAGCGAGGACATTGATAATTTGCACATAAAAGTGCATAAACTCTTTAATGCTTAGTTTTATTTTAAAATACATTTACCAGATATCACTCGTATATGCATTTTACATTTAAATCAGCATTTTCCAGCTCTTTCCATCTTTGAATAAGGCGTGGACAATTGTCGATGTAAAGGAATTGGAGTGACTTCATGTTTGTAAACACATCCATCCCGTTTGCCTCCAACTTAGAGCAATCATCCAGATCTAATATTTCTCAAGATGGGAGAGAGTGAAATGTTGCGCCTAACCTCTTGAGATTTCTGCAGCCCGACAAGGACAGAAACTTAAGGGACACCAATCTCCCGATGTTTCCTGGAAGCTCTTCCAGACTCTCACACATGGGAAGATTCAGTGACTGTAACAACGTAAGGTTCTCCAATCCCAATGGCAGTCGTACAACTTTCCTGCACCCTACGACTGTTAATATTTTCAATAAAACACACCTGCCAATACTCTCCGGAACTTCTCTTAATGCAATGTTACAGATCGATAAAGTTTGGAGATGCGGCAGGGTATGGAGTTCATCAGGCAGCTGCACCAATTGCTTAGCGTTCTGCAAGGATAGCTTTACCAAGGACTTCATATGTGATATGAGTCCTGCTGATATTTCTCTCAAATATTCTCCTCCTAAATCTAAGTACTGTACATTTAACATCTGGGATACAGGCTAAGCAAAAGAGAAGAATTCGATGCTCTGCCCACCAAAATGTTGCCTATCATCGTACCTGCGCTCGTCCCGAATCGCCTTAAGAGCTTCTGCAACGTTATTCTCGTATCTCAAGTATCTCCCCACCATCTCTATAAGCAAAGGCATGCCTCCGCAGATGCTGAGCAAATATTGCCAATCGTGCTGACTTATTTGCTCTACCACATCGCTACCCATTTGTTTCTTCAACAATGTCTCTGCATCTTTCTCCTCCAGTGACTCCACGCTGAAGAATTTCAGGTCATTTCGATTTTTAACATCAACACCGTTGCGCACACTTGTGTCTCGAGCAGTTAGAAGCAGCCTCAGCTTTTTTGAGTGGTCCAGATTAGACGGTAGCAGTTTGCCAAGTTCAATCCCGTCCACGACATTGTCGATGTAAACAAAACATGGCTCCTTCTCAAAGTATTTAACCAAAAGCTTTTGACCATCTGAGCTTGTGGACGGCTCCTCCGTTACCTGGTTTTCTGAGATTGCAGCTAAAATTTTTCGCTGTACAGCCATGGTATTGGGTTTGCTCCTGCTGTTCTCGTAGAGGGCCGCCTGCTGATCCATGGTGGGTTCGTTTTGGTGGGATTTGTGAACACAGACAACCAATTGTTCCAGGAGACTCTGAATGCAGGCGATATGTTTGTGTTCCCTCGCGAACTGATGCACTTTCTGCTGAACCTTCCGCGTTACCTGATGCTCTGAATGCAGGCGATATGTTTGTGTTCCCTCACGAACTGATGCACTTTCTGCTGAACCTTCGGCGTTACCCGATGTCGTCCATATCAGGGCTAAATTCACAAAACCCTGGCACCTCCCTTCTTCGGTTGGTCTTGTTTAACTGTTGCACTATTTTTATATGACTATAGTTACATGTCAGCGTTATTCACAAAGTTGCGTTACTGAAATGGCCTGTCTGTTGTTACCGTTATTCACAAAGTTGCGTTACCGAAATGGGCCGTGGGAAAGTCAACGTTGGTCAACGCACAAAAAATCAGCGTTACCGAATTATGACTGGTAATGGTCTATTGGCCAAACCAGCATCCATTCTCACTTCTTCTACAGATCCTGAACCAATGCAACACTACTGGGATTACCAAACGCTAATCGTTACTGGGTTACCAAGCGTTACACGCATGCTCGAAGTGGTCATGCTTATGTAATTTAACGATTTGCTTAATTGATCAAAATGAATTGCTATGCTAATAACAGAAATGTAAAGTGCATAAAATAAAATAAAATAAATGCATAAAAAAACAAATCTCGAATGCTGCAAAGATGAATCAAAGAGCTTGTCTTTATTGTCGTTGACAAGGTGTGCTCAGATACACAATGCTCGAATAAAGATCCATCTACACTTAGACCTCTTGCTGCGGGCACTTGGAAAATACTTTAACTTTCAAATAGACTACAAAAGTTCCGCTATTTGACTACTAAAAGACTTCTCCCAATTGTGCACTTGGGCATTGTATTTATAGGCTTGGGAGCAACTATTCTAATAATTAGAGTAACTGCTCTAATAATTAGAATAACTACTAAAATAACCACTAGAGTAACCACTCTAATAATTAAAATAACTACTAGAGTAACCACTATATTAACCACTCTAATAATTAGAGTAACTGCTAGAGTAACCACTTTAATAATTAGAATAATTGCTAGAGTAACCGCTAGAGTAACCACTCTAATAATTAGAATAATTGCTAGAGTAACCACCAGAGTAACCACTCTAATAATTAAAGTAACTACTAGAGTAACCACTAGAGTAACTGCTCTTATCACTTGCTGTAACAGATGGTTGTTATTGCTGATCTTGAAAAGAGTGTTCTTCGCCTTCTCTATTAGGACTAATAACAATAGGATCCATGTTTTTGAAAATGCATGAATTCCAATATTCCACCTCTTAATCTTGTAACACGATGCCTAAGTTCAATATCTTTAAATATTGCATTGCACTGTAACCGGCCTCACATTAACTATGCCATGATCGTAACCATCACTGTAATTGTAACTGTCACTATTTATAATAATAATAAATCATTACCACTATTTATAAATATTGCATTGCACTATAACTGTCCTCACATTAACCACTATTTGTAACTATAACCATAACCATCATCGTTTATAATAATAAATAATCATTATTATTGTAATCGTAATTGTCATCATTTAAAATAATAATAAATATTCATTATTACCCACGTGGGGGCCCTGTGCATGAGAGAATACAAAGAGAAGAATGGGAATACTAGGGGTTAGGGGGCATTAATCATTTTAAACTATGCAAATTGCTAGGCCCGCCATCACTCCGTATTCAATCAACGTTAAGGCTTGCACTATTCTTGCTGGTAGCAACATAGTTGAACAAGCTAAAAATAAATTATTCTTATTAACTTTTTTTTTGCATTTCTTATACAAAGCATTACACTTGCTTAACAAAGCTCAATAACCATGGTTAACTAGCTTCTTCATCATTACTCCTATGCAACAGTTGGTGTCCTTAGCAGGTCCCACACACATGGCTATTACATGGAAGGTAATGGGAAGGACATTTTAGAGGGTGGTCAAGGTTAATTTTTATTTTTACAATGCAAAACCCAAATATTTATTTTTTCTTAATTGTCGTTGATGGACCATTTCAGCATTGACTACCACTAAAAATGGAGTCAATGTAGTGGAGGATTTCCTAGTCAACCTTGTAAGTCACAACGATGATCGACAGGACATGTGCATCGATGGAGAGATCATCACCATTTTTCTCAGCATTAGCAAGGATCATGCCATTTTCTCTCTCCATATGATAATCCTGAAATGGGTAAAAAAATAGCATCAATAATACTACAAAACCCAAGAGTCAACTGCAGAGGCTTAACAGCAAGAGCCAAAGCATAGCCAAACTAGGCAAATCATCATCAATAGTAGGCAAAAGCCTGCTAATGACTGCTCCTACTTTGCTAGCAAATCCAAGGTCTCAAAATCCTCGTTTGCAAAAAGTGTTTCCACCTCCCCTAAAATTTCCTCCCACAAACCTAACTCAAATCATGTCAAACATTTCTGCAAATTCTACACCACTGAAATTTCCTAAATACCAATCCCAACTGATGAGTGGAGAGGTACCCCTACACTCAAGCATATGAAATGAGCGTAGCACGCGCGATCCGGTTGAACTCCGCAGACTAAATGCCTAAACGCCACAAGGAACACTTGGGGTTAATTAATCGTTGTCTTCCCAGACTTACTTGTTGTTGTCACGGTGTATGGTTAAGTAAGTCCGAGGTATATGATTTTTTTGGTCTTTTCTGGTTTATCTCCTATGCAAAGGGGTGAAGGGTTGAGAGACTAAAACTAACTCTAACTACAGCACTAAGTCCTAGCATCAGCATCCGTTCCCACTTGCCGTACACACCCTGAACTGTGAAACTATGGCTACCAAACACTAATCGTTACTGGGATTACCACACGTAACGCACGTACTCGAAGCGATCATACTGAGGCACCTAACTAGCCTAAGTGTGACAAGCAGCTGATTCCTTGACTAGCCATACACATCCGTAGATGCTCGTAATCAAGTCATACTTGTCCCACATTCTAGGAGATAAGGGTGAGAGAATCTAATCGCGATGAGTAGCCGATGCCTTGGCTAACCGTACACATTCGTCAATGCTCGTAACCAAGTCGTACTCATGCCGCGCTACTAGGAAAGCAGTAAATAACATTAATTAAACTTATCCATGTACTGCAAGGTTTATCCACAAAGCTCATCTTTATTACCGTACACCTATCCATGTACTGCAGCTGATCAATCCACCAGAGCTTTGCTACTTTACGCCTAGGATTAGAAATGAGGGGAGTGTCGCCTCTTATTTATAGATTTGGCGGCGGACCGCGATATCGGGTACGTGATATCGCAGGGGATGCGATATCGTGGCGGCCGCGATATCGCGTATGTGATATCGCGGCTTGTGCATATCGTGTCTCATCATACCCCCATGACTGAATGAAAACTCGTCCTCGAGTTCCTTACAATAATATCGAGTAGGTATGGGATTATTGAGGGCAGGAACTAATGGAATGACATGTGAACGGATCATTATTACAAGACTTGACAAAACTGGTGTTCATGACAACAAGGGTGAACACCTTATTACAATGACATCAGGCCATATTTGGTAGCTAAGAGAAAAGAGGATAGAGAAGAGAAAAGAAGAAGAGAGAAGAGTCTTGCTGCTGCCAACGCCTAGATTGTGCCTTCCGTTGTCCATCAATAAGCGCATCATCAATTCTGCTCCTTGCATAGCTGCTTCAGCATTGCTCCATTCCAAGTGTTAGCTCTAGATCCATTCCGTTGTTGTATGATTGTCATTTGCACACACAACACAATCATATATTAGCAAGNGTCTTGCTGCTGCCAACGCCTAGATTGTGCCTTCCGTTGTCCATCAATAAGCGCATCATCAATTCTGCTCCTTGCATAGCTGCTTCAGCATTGCTCCATTCCAAGTGTTAGCTCTAGATCCATTCCGTTGTTGTATGATTGTCATTTGCACACACAACACAATCATATATTAGCAAGGGTAATTGAATCATCCAGTAATTAATACCTTACTTCAGTGTAGGTCCATTGGCTAGGTTGTGGTATGGCTAATATGGATCGGGAGATGTAGATGATGACTACCGAAGGTGTAGGGGTTAGGAAGAGAAACAAAAAAATTTGGGGCTTAGGAGAAAAATCAAAAAATCAGGCCCCGTACCCCCATGACTAATCGCGAACCTCCGGTAGCGAAAGAATGGAGAAAGAAAAGGAGTAAGGTAGAGAGATAAAAATAGACAACTAGGACATCAATGAAGTGGATGTCAAGATGGAAATGAATTAAAATTAATTGCAAAATGTTAAGGAAGAGAAGTTAACTAATGTTCCAAATAGGAATGTCAGTGGGTCCTCCCCAAAGTAGGCTCATGTCGTTAATGCCTTGACAAACCCACATTCAAAGAGTCCGTAGGCTCTGGGAATGTCTTTTGAAACAAGAGTTAAAGTCTTAACCGCAAGAATTTAGTGAAAAGAAAAAATGCATCCACCACAATATATACACTAATGATACAGCCGACAATGAGGTGAATAATGGAGAGAAGGATGGAGAGAAGAGAAGTGGAATGGAATCCCAAGAACAAGGTGGTGTACAGCCCCTTGTGTGTTGCATGGTTAAGGTGACTTGGCAAATCTCATTCCAACTCCGGGCTCAAACCAATCACTTCCAGTGACTTCGCATCAATGCATTCGGTTAAACCATCCACTTGGATAACGAGGATGCATCTTCAAAAAGCCACCACCATTCCGACGAAACAAATGAGACAATGGGAAGCGAGAAGGGCCTTAGTTAGAGGGAACACTTTGGTTCCATAACCAGTGCTTGTAGCCCTAAGTTATTTCTTCTAAGGGGTGTGCTTTGAATCCTCGTCTTTTTTTTTGGTTTTTATGCGTGAGAACCACACCATGCAAAGACTTCTTATTTTTATTGGCTCAGCTTCCGATAAGTGGGTAACATTGGAGCGGTAAGAAAACTCAAGAAGAAAACAGCCAAGCACCCAAGTGAATGACCAACACAAAAGCATCAAGTTCCTTTGAAGTCACACCCTTTGCAATCCTTGAGTCCTTCCTTAGTTTGAGAAATACCCAGTCACCGATTCGTTAGAGTTCTTATTAGAAGGGAACTGTACATTGCCAAGCCAAGAGAAACCATAGAAATTGATGGATGGATGGATGAAGTGATCTCATTGCTTGCCATATCAAAAGAAACATACCTTAGTATCAACATTGTAGCTTAAAGGTAAAAACCAAACATTAGCAATCAATATGAAAACAGTTCATACCATTGGTCTGAACACTTATTGGGTGACGAACTTATAGGGTGGATACACACACACACACAAATGGAAAAAGTATAACGATGATGTAAAACAAAAATTAGAAAAGTTAAAAAAAATTGTAAAACAAAAATGTGTAAAACAAAAACGTTGTAAAACAAAAATGTGTAAAACAAAAATTGAAAAAGAACTGAGGGCCCCATATGATTAGCATAGCTGGCCATCTCCCCCATGACTGAGTTGTAAGGGAGAGATCCGAAATAATGAACGTCTATTTGAATTTCTTAGAAGTGCCCAACTTCTCCCAATTGATAATCTTAGATTTAGGGGTGGAAGTTGGCGACGCTCAGGTTCCAATGTATATATGCTTTCATTGTTAGCATGAGTTTCCTCAGTTCATTCCATGCATATTTGTCTGCTCTTACGAGTGGTTGTCAACCACGGGGTATCTACTACTGGCTGTGTGGTTGCTACATACAGGCATCTGTGTTTCTCACTCTCAAGGGCACACCTCTCACATGGAAACATATCCTCCATGTCATCACCTGATGAATCACTGTATGTGATGCATGGAACTTCCTTCTTCTTGATCTTTCCTTAAATGTTTATCTTAGAAATTTGCAAGGAAAGATTACGAATTCCTAGGTACGCATCTACAGTACTTAGCCACGGTCTTCCCATTATAATGGGGAAGTCCCTTTCATTGTTATTTACTTCGATCACCAGAAAGTCGGCTGGATATGACCACCCACACACAATGGTGATAATGTCCTCCACCAATCCCAAGGGAATGGTGATGGACTGGTCAGCCAGCTCCAGTTGTATGTTACTCTTCTTAAGTTGGGGCAAGTTCTAGGCTTGATACATCTTTTGTGAAATTAGGTTGACTCTAGAACCTGAGTCAAGAAGAGCTCGATGTGGTGCATTTCCGGCGATCTGTAAATGAATTAAGGGGTTCCCAGGGTCAGATAGGTTCCTGGGAAGGTGGCCCACCTTTATCCAGTCAGTTACGGTATGTGTCAACATAACCGTTTACGTACTTAGTTGTTGGACTGAAGGGTTCTCCGAAGCGTTAGTGGTTAGAGGCCTATACATGTACCCAACCGCTTGTTGTTGCAAGAGTTTGTTTGGGCTCCTAGTTCTAAAGAAGGGTCTCTTCTTTGTACAGTTGTTAGAACTAGCACCCAGTTGGATATTTACATGCTAAATATTTACAGTTCTCGTGGTGTTACGTTGCTGCGGTTGGGTAGGTAATTCCCCTTGCATTGTTGGAACAGGTTGTATGGGAACTACAAGTGGAAGAGGTGCGGGTGGAGTTAGAGGATGGACTGAATGTAAGATATCTCCCAAAGGAGAAGGAGTCCTCCTGAAGTACTCCCGAACTTGGTAGTGACGTCGGGGGGTAGTGTGATCCATAGAGTCACCTGGAGAAACTGGCTACTGCACATAATAACTGTAAGGATCGGGCTGCCGGTAAGGGTATTGATGTGTTGGCGGTGGCATCCCCCATGATTGTGGGTATTGCCACTACTAATGTTGTCCAATAGGCTGTGGAGGCATTCCACTTGGGTAATATGTTAAGGGTTGGTGGAACTGCCTTGGGTTACCTTGTGGATAAGGTAACCTTCGGGGTGTTTGCTGTTGATTAAGTCTTGGATTTAATGCATACACCCCAGACTCTTGCAGATGTGAGATAATTGGGCAACATCCCTTAGGATGGTCATAGTAGCAGACCTCACATCCACTATCATCGTCTGAATCAGAATTCACAGCCTCATCGGAGATAGGAATTTTTCCCTTACCCTTGTTATGTGTAGGGCTTAAGTTTCTCCGCTTGGTTTTGCCTTTGTCACTACTTTGTTCTACCTTAGACTCTTCTACGATTTTTAAGACTATTTCTATTCTTGAGTCTAAGGAATCCCACATTTGGTCTACCTTAGCCGATACCTCAGTTGTTAACTTTTGGATCGGTAAGGTTTTTTGATTCACCAACTCTTCGAGTGGTGACTCATCCTCCTCATCATAGAATTTCACTCCCTTCTTGAGAAGGGAGAGATCGCGGTTGTATTCTTTTGCACTTTCCCTCTTACGTAGCTCACCCTCTTCTTGTGCTACTTGTTCCAAAAAACTTTCAACTTCATGGGCTCTTAGTTGGGAAAGTCTCCCTTGGGCGTAAGTCCCAAGAGTTCTTCTCGTTTCATTTCTTAGCCCATCCACGATGTGGCGAAGTTGATCCCGCTTAGTGTACCCATGGCCTGAGCAACGATGTAGGAGTGTATGGTAACGAGCCATGGCAGCATCCAAGGGTTCATAAGCACCTTGTTTCCAGCCTTGGATCTGCTTACGCAAATTGGACACTCTGGAGTACATTTGATATTTGTTGTTGAACAGTTCGAGCATCGTACTCCGCCTCCTGATGGTTTCCGGTTCTAAGGACCAGTACCAACTCTCTGCTTCCTTAGTGAGTGTCCTTGGGAACAGCTTAAGCTTCTGCCACTCATTATCTATATTTTGGAAGGCACATGCATCATGGAATGCCTGTAAATGATGCTGAGGATCAACGTTGTATCCCCCTTCAAAACGTGGGATATTATTTATGTCCAAACGCTTGATCCTGCTGTCTTTTAAGTGCCTTGTGGGGATCCTAACTGCCTCTGTGATGTCTAGCATGCTTTGGGTTGCGAGTAGGGGTTCGTCATGATCATCCTTGTCATGACGTTTGTGATGTCTTCGTGGTGGTTCCCTACTCTCCCTACGTCCTTGCCCTTGTCCTAACTCCTGACCTTCCTGTCGAGGTCTTTCATCTTCTTTACTTTTACCCTCTCCGGTGTGCTTAGGATGGTTGCACCCAGAAGTGGAAGGAGAGTGTGAATGATGAGATGAAGGAGAAGAGGAAGGGGATCCATCACCATGACGATGTTTTTTACCTTCTCTTCGGCTACTTCGGCCCCGATCGTTGTGACTATCTAAGTGTCCATCCTTAGTATGAGTGGTTGTTCCTGCCGTGAACAGCTAGTGTTCACGGGGATCAGAGCCCGTAGCATGTATAGTTGATCGAAGGCTCTGATGCCTAACCTCTTCACCATTGTGAGGAGGAGGAACATCATTTCCTAAGAAACCCGTTATGACTGGTTCCTCGTTTCCTATTTCACTAAGGACATGGGTGACCTTGCCCTTCAATAATGAGTGTTGGCTCTCCTGCCTTTAGTCCCAAATACGTTGGGCATTTGTGGGGTAATAATCCCTCATGTCAAAATCTTCTACAACGTATTCAGTGAAATGATCTTGCATGCCAATCTGTACCAAGGCACAGAAAAGCATTACCAGAGATTGATCGATCTGGGGGTAACACGATGTTACCTTGCAAATCTCTCCACCGTAGTTGTTCGTCTTGGTGGAGTATAAAAGTAAAGTTGGGAATATACTCATCAGGATGAGTATATGTCATCTTGTATTGTTTAGGACTTGGCTAATTTTGGTTATGTGTATGTCGCTGACTGTCTTCTGTGTTATCCCTAGGCGAGTTAACCTTATGAGAAGAAGTCATTTTATTGGTGTGCTATTCACCGTTATATATGTTCTTGTTTAACTAATTAACCCAAAGGTTCGTTAAGGCTCACAATGATGTGAAAGATTTCCTAATGTTCTAATTGGCGTACAAACACTTAGTCCCCAGCAATGGTGCCAATGATAAGTGGCGAGGTACCCCTACACCCAACCATACGAAACGAGTGTAGCACGCGCGATCCGGTTGAACTCCGCAGACTAAATGCCTAAACGCCGCAAGGAACACTTGGGGTTAATTAATCGTTGTCTTCCCAGACTTACTTGTTGTTGTCATGGTGTATGGTTAAGTAAGTTCAAGGTATATGATTTTTTTGGTCTTTTCTGGTTTATCTCCTATGCTAAGGGGTGAAGGGTTGAGAGACTAAAAATAACTCTAACTACAGCACTAAGTCCTAGCGTCAGCATCCATTCCCACTTGCCGTACACACCCTAAACTGTGCAACTATGGCTACCAAACGCTAATCATTACTGGGATTACCACACATAACGCACGTGCTCGAAGCGGTCATACTGAGGCACCTAACTAGCCTAAGTGTGACAAGCAGCCGATTTCTTAACTAGCCGTACACATCCGTAGATGCTCGTAATCAAGTCATACTTGTCCCACGTTCTAGGAGATAAGGGTGAGAGAATCTAATCGCGATGAGTAGCTGATTCCTTGGCTAGCCGTACACATTCGTCAATGCTCGTAACCAAGTCGTACTCATGCCGCGCTACTAGGAAAGCAGTAAATAACGTTAATTAAACCTATCCATGTACTACAAGGTTTATCCACAAAGCTCGTCTTTATTGCTGTACACAACTTGCATTCAGGTACAAAGCTACTCGAATAAAGAACCGTTCACTTGGGGGACTCCTACTGCGAGCACATGGAAAATATTCTATCTTTGGGGTGATCAATCCGCCAGAGCTTTGCTACTTTATGCCTAGGATTAGAAATGAGGGGAGTGCCACCTCTTATTTATAGATTTGGTGGCGGACCACGATATCGCGTACGTGATATCGTAGGGAACGACGCGATATCGCATACGAGATATCGCAGGGGATGAGATATCACGGTGGCCGCGATATTGCGTACGCGATATCGTGGCTTGTGCATATCGTGTCTTATCACCAACTTTCTAGCAACCCATCCAATCAAATCTTCTCCAACAATTCTATACCACTACAGTTACCTCAAAATCAACCTCAAATCATCTCCAACAACAAGAATAATAATTCTACTACAAATTCACCATTAACTCCCATGAATACTCAGATTGAACTATTGCTGCTGCAGTGAATGCTAGTACTACTACTACAAATGATTTTAATATTGGTTTATTGGGTATATCACCATCTAGGTTTCTTCCATCTCCATCATTTATGGATTCCCTGATAGAACTATATGACTTCACTGCTGCTAGTTTTCCTTTTCCATTGCCCTCATGTTAATTGCCTCGTAATTCTCCAACTTCTAAAACTAATGCCCCTACAAGTTTCCCACAAAACATGAAATAATCAAACATGGTCTAAATTGGGCATGCAAACATACCAAAGCGGATCATTATTATGGCATGCAAACATACCAAATGCATTTTATATTTAGAAATAATCTTGTTAGCTAACAAACAAGGTATTAAAGCATTCCACCTGCAGTGGCGTGGTTGTACACGGTAGCCACCGTTAGCATGCTTAGGCGTAGAAGCACTAGGGTTACATTTTAAAACTCCTTAAGCAATGCTAGGAAACATGAATGTGGCTACTATCACATCTAGTCAAGATCAAGGCTATTAGAGTAGAAAAGACCATTGTTCGTTGTTACCAGAGCTTGTGTGACAAGTGGCAAGGTACCCCTACACTCAACCATATCAACACAAGTGTGTACGCATGATCTAGTCAAACTCTATAGATGGACTAGTTGTGGTATCTAATAGTTACATGTTGACTACAATTCGCTATCTTCCCACCTGGACTAGTATTTTCTTTGTCATGTATGGTTTAGTCTAGATTGAGGTGAATGATGGGATCCTAAACTAATGCTACTCCTAGAGATAATGGGGAACAATCTTAATTAAGTTAATGGACAATGGAAAATGAAATCTATACTAATCCTAAGTGTGATGAGCATTCATCTTTAATCATCCGTATGCATCTTGGACCTCATGTACTACTTCTAGGATTACCAAGAATACATTACTTGAGCACTCCTAGATATGCTATTGGGTTACCAAGTAGTTACACTTAAATGTTTGTGATTAAGTCGTACTCATTCCACGTTAATCAATAGGAAGTGTAAATGAAAATAAAGGAAATATGAACTAAAAAGACAATCATAAATAATTAACAATTAAAGTAATTAAAAGCTAAGTGAATGCTATAATGATGGAGTAATCTCGATCTTTATTGTCGATCATGTACGTGTCCAAGTACATCACACTCAAAGGTTCCATACAATTACAATCATCACACTATGGGCATGCATTGGGGAAAGAACTGAAACTAACTGAAAACTGACAAAAAGACTCTACCTTAAGACTTACCAACTATTACTCCCTTCCTATGAACCTAAATGTTGTATTTATAGGCCTACACAGGAATCACGATATCGTGTATTCGATATCGTTATCCAGGCTGTGATATCATGTACTCGATATCGAGGATCCAATATCGGGGCTTGGCAAACCATAATTCATCATACCCCCATGATTGAATAACAACTTGTCCTTAAGTCAATCAAAATGAGAATGAGTTCAATTGATTACACAGTGGATAGGTATGAGATTATTGACTAACTAGGAATTACTCATGCCATAGTATGGGATTGAACAAAATAAAATTGGGACACAGACATAGAATTACCAAAGGCAAAATTTGTTGGAACTCATGTGGTTTCTAGCGATGGTGGCTCCTCCATGGGTCTTTTTCCCTTATCTTGTGCTTCAGGCTTTGGAAATGAATGTCTTTAAAGGAGCGCCTAGAGTTTTTCTTCTTTGGTTTGGGGATCCTGTGTCGTCCATGTTGATGCTCCAATGTTTGATGGAGTTGGCACCTCCCATGGGCATGGCAATTGTAGGAATATCTGATTGGCCTTGACATACCAAGCCACAAACAACTATCATTCCTCTTCATAGGCTCTAGCTTTGTCCTTGCATTCTTGGTAGCCCATGAACTATCAAGCCAAATTTACTATGACATCTTTCTATCCTTGGTAGTTGATCTTGACCACCTCTAATTCAGAATTTGCTACTTCTAATCTCTACAATGTCTTCTTGTGTTCAATTTTTTTTTTCATATTTAGTGTAGGTGGTTGCTACCTGCTTCTCCAATTCTATTCTTGGACATCCTACTATCAACATGGCTAAGTTGGCATACTGCAGGTTTGTCAACTCCATGTACTCCGTGAGATCTTGTATCTGCAAGTCCCAACTTTTTAGTTTTGCTTGGTGGATGAAGGCATAAGTATCCAATATGGCCTACCAATCAGTGTTCTAAGCACTAAGAGTGTTAATATGGGCTTTGGCCATATGGATTTTTTTTTCAATCACCTATCTATACATCCCCACCTGATCTCTGAAATTCTCCTTGAGCTTCTCATGTCACTTGGTCTCATTCTGCCATGCACTTATTTCAATCACCATCTTCTAGCAGATCGCACATACCTCCTTCATTAAAAGGGTTTTGTTCTCTCTGGCCAAGCAATTTATATCCTGGTTGACCCTTATTAATTGTTCTTGTAATTGCTGAAAATTTTCCTTGAGAACATTCTTTTGTTTTTCTACTATGGTCAACCAGAGATTTTCGGCGGTGTGTTTATTTTCTTCTTGTGATGCCTTGAGTGCTTTGGCATGTGCATACGTTTGAGCTTGTGTCTTGGAAGCATCACAATTAGCATTCTCTTTCTCCTCCACCACTTTTTTAATATCTTCTAACAATTTAGTTAGCTACTCTATCTTAAAGGACTTTAGCTGGTCTGCAAGGATGAATTGGGATGGATCCCGTTGTGCAACTTGTAGGATGACAAGCTTTTCTTAAAGTCTTTTTAACTTCTCCTCTGCATGTTCAGCTCTAACCTCTACCATGACCAGCTTTCCTTTTGTATAGATGAGGTCTAACTGTGTTGCTGTGACATCTTGAGGGATGTCAAACAAGGATGTCATCACTTGTCTTATCTATAGCAACCAATCTAGAACATCCTCATGATCTGCAGGAGTCATTGAGGGACTGGCCAAGGTTTGAGCATCACATGCTTTTGTAAAATCTACTGGTAGCACAACAAGAACATTAAATGATTCTTTGATGTGGTCTACAACCACTTCTGCTACTCCCGTTGCATCCTAGTGTTGCATGACCACTACTATAGCGCCTTCACCAGTTTCTAATTGCACTTGAAAAGATGCAACGTTTCTAGACATCTATTGTGACAAGTGTGATTCTCCTCCTCCTATTTGGATGGAAACCTCGCCTATGTGTAATCAATTGAGATTGTGGGTTGTACAGCATCATCAATGACCCTGAAGAGATTTGCTTCATCATGGCTTCCCTAACTAACCGATTCAATGATGACCTTGAGATGGCTCATCGATGGTCGATAATCCTGTGATGGTGGTGGTGGTGGTTAGTTTTGCTGGCCTATAGGTTGTGTGATGGGCCCCTCTTCCTATTGTTAACTGGGCCTTATGTCTGGAAGTTGGCTAGGCCCTGTAATTTTAGGTGCAATGGGCCCCACCGTCTATTCTTGCTCAAGCTCCAATGTCTCACCAACATTTTTCCTTGGGGCTGATGGCTTTAGTAATTTACCAAATGAGGCATTTTGAGCCTTTTTGGGGATGTCATTGGTGTACCCCAGAATTCCACCACGTCAGCACAGCTTCTTGATTAGGTAGGAAAAAGGCAATGCAAACTTCCCTGTCTTACATTCTTCAAACCACCTTAAAATTTGTGTGAGATATAGATGGGATAGGTTGGCATCAACCTTGCCCATCAAGATGGCACTTCCTCTAGCCACATAGGTGGAAATTCTATTTTGTGCCACTTTTGAAGTAGATCCTCTCTTCAAGTGTGAGCTCTTCATATGCTTTATCCTCTTTGTCGTACATCCTTTTAAACCATATCTTGCATGCATCTGCATCAGAGTGAGTGGATAGGTAAACGACCTTGGGCCCTGTATTCAAAAGATTCAACACTTCCAAAATGGCCTTAGCAGAGAAGTCAATAGAAATCCCACCAATATCAATAGTGGTGCCTTCTTCCTTGTTATCCTCTTTTAGGAGCCATCTGCAATCACATGGGACCGATTAGCAATAAAGCTATTTACAAAATTAGATTAATACCTTACTCCATGCCCTTAATAGATTCATTTCTTACTTAGTGTGATTCAGAGTTAAATATTTTCATGAAAATTCCCCTAAAAGTTTTGATATTGGGCCCAATTTTGATTAGGTGACTCCAAAAAAATAATTTTCATGGTTTGGGTGAAGAAATAAAATTAATTTGGTAAACATTTTTAGCATATTTAAGGTCACTTACCCTTGATAATATCCTTCGGGCAATGGCAAATTTCAAAAAAACTACATGCGACTTGAAGTGTACCCTTCCCCCACAGCTAAGTTAAATACTTTGGGTTTAAGCAAGTTCAATCGGAATGAGAATCAGAGCATTAATGAGCAAGTTATTGATGTTTGAATGATAGGTGCGTAAGCTAGAAAATTCAAGGAAGAAAATTTCAACAACTTCCCTCGCATGAATAGTGAAAAATGATGTTGACGTGCATAGGGAGGTCCATATATATAGTTTTTATAGACGTGATATCGTGTACCTGCTAGTGCAAACCCGATACCAAGTACCCAATATCGCATCCCTTCTAAAATAGGGTACTTGGCAAAATTGATAAATTTTTTAATTTCCAAGGCCAAAAATGAAGGATTTAAGGTTTATTTGAAAGATCTAAGGTAACGTTGAAGAGACCTGAAGGCACCAAGAGTGTAATGAAGTGGAATTTTGCAATGAAGTTCATGAATAGGGTGAGAAAAAAGGACATGTAGTGGTGCATAGGAACATTTGAATTAAATTGATGATAAAGGATAGGATAACTTTAGTAATGCAGTACTAGGAAGGTATAAGATGATGTGATGATGTGCAATGAGTGCAAATTACAAAAGCTACACAAGTTGGTCCTCCCCAAAGCAGGTTCCTACCTATCATGCACTTACGTAACCACACCTAAAAATGTCTGTAGGAACCAAAAGGGTTAAATGAAATCCACACCAGTTCCACAAAACACACACATGTAGATACACCATGATGAGGTATGAATTCTTTGCTACACAAGATACAAGTCAAAATACATGAACAGTGAGATGAGACAAAGAAGGGATTGCAAAGATCAGGATATGAGATAACTAACCCTGGACACAATGAATCCTAAGTGCAGGGCGTGATTAATGTGTCATTAGCCCATTGCTCCAAGATCAAGACCAAGTCCATGCCTCTGAATAGTGACATTGCATTGTTTCATTCAATGATGGACAACCATAAGAGCACCATGACAACAAGGTGTATGATCACTTAGCATTTTGTCCAAGGGAGGAGTGCTTTGAAATGTCTATGCGGCATGTTCTTCTTTGGTCTTTTCTTTGATGTTTTCTTTTCTTTTCTTCTTTTCTTCTTCTAGCTACTTTGGCACTTTGTCCTTTTCAACAATGAACCAGAGAAGCCACCAACCTTCAAGCATGGGTGCATATCTTTCCATTGGGACCCCTAGAATAGCATTGAGTTTCGTTATTGAGTGTCTTTATTACTCTTACTTCCATTTTTTGTTAGATCTACAAGGACCTTAGTAAAACTAGGTTGCATGATAGCACCTACAGATGTCACCAAAGAGAATCCACAAGTCCCCTTGATGTCACATCCTGGTCATTCCCTCTTAGTCCATCATTTTTGGCTCTGGGCATAATGAACACAAAATTACTTTAATTTTTAATGATGACAAAAATATCATCGTACCTAGAGTAGAACCTCTTATTAATAGAATGGATGGGTGGATGTTGTGGGCTCACTGTCCAACTAATTAGTCACTTGAAACTTGATAGCATAGAACAACACCTCAACCGACAAGTCACATGAGTATGTTATTCATTGATAAGATTACCCTCAAAAAGATAAAATAACAAATTGGAAATGAAAAACTGAAAAACAAAAAAAAATTGTAAAATCAAAGAAAATGAAAAACATTTACTAATTCTGCTTGTTAGAATGGAGGATATCCCCCATAACTAAACATTTGAACATGGCTAGAATTAATAAATGAAAAATGCATATCCATGCATGTGGAAAATATTGGAGTCTGGTCATATCCAAACCATTGGGTGTCTTTTGATGTGGTGGTTGTAATGTACCCAACTTGGGGTTCACACACTTGATTAAAGTTGGCATAGTGGGGCAAATTATAAGATGTGGTCATGTGATAAGCAGTTGACCCACTATGGCACCTGTGACCATAAGATGGTATGCAAAGATGAATATGTCTTCCTATGTGGTTATATTCATTAGGCCACATGGTTGTTGGAGTGTTCATTGGTGGCCCTGATAAGGTAACAAGAGGCATTGAGTTCAAGGCAGAAGATGCATCACAACATTGGACTTGTGCTGAGTTAGTGGATGCAATGGTTTCAAAACCATGCTATCTCTTTCTACAATCATGCCTAAAGAAAGGATGCTTTCAACATTTTGGAGGACCTCTATTACTGTTGACAGTAGTAGCAAAAGTAACATTCATGGGTTGGTATTGTGGTGCAAAACCTTCTGGCACAACTGGTGGCGATGTAGAAGGAGGTGAATGATGAGAATATTGAGGGCGAGGATAAGTGCAAGGAACATGAGGTGGTGATCTTGTTGGAGGGACAAGGGTTGATAGTACTTAGGAGAATGATAACGATGTGGTGAAATAGAGGATGTTGACACAATTGGGGAAACAAGATGCTGAACATAATAAGCACTTGGGTTTGAATGGTATGAAGGATGTGACCAGTTTGACAGTGGCCTCCCCCATGACTGGGGGTTTTGCCACTATGGTTGAACATGGTATTTTTGTACAAAATTTGGAGGTAACATTCCTCTCCAATGCTCATGTGAATGTGACAAGATTGGGCATTGGCCTTTGGGGTGATCATACAAGCAAATGTCACATTGATATGGGTGATTTGTAGTTGAGCTCTTATCCTTATTTTTTCAACCCTTCTTTTCGATTGTTGCATGGTGTCTTGTCCTATTTCTCGATTTGGCATGGTTCCACCTCTAATAATGTTGGCATATTCTCTACATTTTTCATGTACCCATTCCATCATCTTATTGATCTTTACCTCAATTTCTTCTAGTGATTGTAGTATTGGCAAAGAAGATTCCACCTCCATGAGGTGAGTTGATTTCTCCTCTTCATGGACCTTTGTTATTTTGAGATTTTGGTCCTATTGAGATCTTTCAATATTCTCCCATTTGGCTATTTCTCCTTCTTCATTTATCCCTATTTGATAAGCTCTTGGAATTGGTGGGTTCGTAGTTCATATAGTTGACCTGGGACATACATCCCTAGGGTCTCCCTTGTTTCATTACGGAGCCCATACATGATGTGATACATTAGCCTCTTCTCAGAGAACCCATGGCCTGGGCATTTGTTTAATTATGAAAAATATCTTTCTAAGGCCATGTCTAAGGGTTCATGTTGCCCTTGTTTCCACTCTTGGATTTTTCTCCTCAAGGCTAACACTCTTACATAGGTTTGATACCTTTCATTGAAGAGTTCTACCACTGTTGGCCAATGTCGAATTGATTTTGATTTTAAAGACCTATACCATACTTTTGCTTGGCCAACGAGTGTCATAGGAAAGAGCTTAAGTCTTTTCCATCCATTATCAATGTTTTTTCATGCACAAGCATCGTAGAAGGCTTGTAAATGATGTTGCAGATCTAAATCATAGCCTCCTGAAAACTTGGAAAAGCTATTTAAGTCAAGCCTGGGTAGACAGCTTTCCTTGCGATGCCTACGGGATATTTGAATAGCTTCTTGTATATGCATTAGGCTCGTAGTGGCCAGCAGCGGTTCATCGTCACTAGGTAGGTTATGAATTTTTGAGTTAGAACAATGTTGTCTTCATTCATGTTGGCATTATTGACTTTGCCTGTGGGCTCGATTTTTACTTCTATGTCGACCCCTTGAGAGAGAGTCATCTATGTCACAACTTGACAGTGAAGGAGAAGAGGAAGAGAAAGAACTGGAAGACTCATCATGACTTTTGTAAGTCTCCCAATCATCCCTAGATAAATTCTTGTTAACTATTGAGAAGGTCCTAGGCCTTATGGACCCCCTCATTCTATGGGATGTCCCATCCTCACTAAAGGTGTCTGGGTTGGATGACAAGAGTCCTTGAGTATTTTTGGGATGTTCATGAACATATGAGACTCTTGCATAAGATTGAGCACTCCAAACTTCTTTGTTGTCATAAATTGCGTTGGTTCTCCAATGAATTACCTCGCTAGCTGTTGCATTATCATAGTCTTGTGAGAGAAACATTGTTGTGAATTGTGTGTGACTTATTTATAATTAGTTTCTTTCTAAAAGATATATTTTCAAGGCTTTGTTACAGTGATCTTGGATGATGTAACTAATCTAAATAACTAGCACCGTCCCTGGAAATGGTACAAATGATGAGTGACAAGGTACCCCTACACTCAACCATACGAATACGAGTGTGTACGCACGATCTGGTTGAACTTCGTAGATAGACTAGTTGTGGTATCTAGATAGTTACACATTGATCACAGTTCGTTGTCTTCCCACTTGGACTAGTATTTGCTCTGTCACATATGGTTTAGTCCAAAGTGAGGTGAATGATGGGATCCTAAACTAATGCTACTCCTAGAGATGATGGGGAAGAATCTTAATTAAGTTAATGGACAATGAAAAATGAAATCTATGATAATCCTAAGTGTGATGAGCATCTATCTTTAATCATTTGTATACATCTTGGACCTCATGTACTACTCCTAGGATTACCAACATTACTTGAGCACTCCTAGATACGCTACTGGGTTACCATGTAGTTACACTTAAATGTTCGTGATTAAGTTGTACTCATTCCGTGATAATCAACAGGAAGTGTAAATGAAAATAAAGGAAATATGAACTAAGAAGACAATGATAAATAATTAACAATTAAAGTAATTAAAAGTTGAGTGAATGCTGTAATGATGGAGTAATCTCAATCTATATTGTCGATCATGTGCATGTCCAATTACATCATACACGAACAAAGGTTCTGTACAATTACAATCATCACACTATGGGCATGCACTAGGGAAAGAACTGAAACTAACTAAAAACTAACAAAAGACTCTACCCTAAGACTTACCAACTACTACTCCCTTCTTGTGTACCCAAATGTTGTATTTATAGGCCTACACAAGAACCATGATATTGTTATCTAGGCTGCAGTATCACATACCAGATATCGAGGATCCGATATCAGAGCCTGGCAAACCACTATTCATCATTGTGCATCTAAATCCACCTCCACCATCTGTAGTGCCATCGTGAGCTCTACACAAAGCACTTGCATGAAACAGTGCTCTCCCTCTGCCACGAATTTTAGCATGAAAACCCTACTATGCCTCTCCAGGCTTCACATTCTACTTTTCCCATTTCATTCCTATTTTTGATCGACTTTTCAAATTCAACTCCCCTATAGTGACTCTTTGGCTGCCTGCACAAGGCACATGACTCTTTGACTCCCCTACAATGACTCTTTCGCTCCCTTGTACATGGTTTGTGACATGGAGGGCAACAAAATACACTCCCCCTCCCCCCATCATGCCAGACATGTTGGCCTCTTAGCCAAAATCAATTATTCTTTGTCATTCATCTCTATGAAGAGCTAGATCTTTGCTTATTTGAAATTTTTTCAAATCCTCTTCAGCTATTTTTCTCATGTCTTTTTGGTCTTCTTTTCAATGGCTTTCCTAAAACAATGATGTAGCAACCTTTGTTTATAGACTCATTGTTTGATCTTTTTTGCATGTCCAAACCATCTAAGCCATAATTATTGTAGCTTATCTAAAATAGGAGTCACTCCAAATCTTTCTCTAATGTCTATATTATGTAGTTTATCTCTTATATGTACAATAAATATCCATTGAAGCATTCACGTTTCTGCCACACTAATTTATTATTCATGTCTCTTTTGTATTGCCTAACATTTAGCATCATATAAGATAGAAGGCTTAATTGTTGTTCTATAAAATTTTCCATTTAATTTTATTAGTATTCTTTTATCACATAGAACACCACTAGCCTATCTCCATTTTGATCATCTTACCTCAATTCTATTTCTTATATTTTTATCAATTTTATCATTTAATCAAAGAATTAATCCTTGGTAGTGGAACTATTTACAGTAAGGGGCTTTTTGACCTTGAATTATTACTTCTATTTCACCATTGTTTATGCTACAATTAAAATTACATTTTATACATCCTTTCTTACTTCTACCAATTTTAAAGCCTTTTGATTATAAAGTGTCTCCACTTTTCCATTTTAGAAGAAATATTTTCTCGAGTTGTATCCACCAAGATAATATCATCTACAAATAGCATATACCAAGGGATATCATCTTGTATTTCCTTTGTTAATTTATTCATAATAATGACAAATAACTATGGGCTAAGTGTAGACCCTTAATGTAGACCTACAATGACTAAAAAATTAGATGTCATTCCACAAGCAATTCTAATTTTAGTTGTAGCTCCTTCATACATATCTTGAATCACTTTAATATATTTATTAGGGATATTTTTCTTTTGTAAGACCCACCAAATAATATCTTTAAGCACTCTGTCATATGCTTTTTCCAAGTTAATAAAGATCATGTGTAGATTTTTTCTATGTTTTCTTCTCTATTAATTATTGTATCAAGAAAACAACCTCTATAGTAGATCTCCTTGGCATAAATCCAAATTGATTTTTTGATACTAGTTATTCAAGTTTGAGACACTACTCTATGACTCTCTCCCAAAGCTTTATAATATGGCTTATTATCTTGATCCCTCTATAGTTTGCACAATTTTTTATGTCTCCTTTATTTTTATAGATGGGAACAACAAAGCTTTTTCTCCAATTGTTTGTCATTTCTCCATCCTTCAAAATTTTGTTAAATAATTGTATTAGCCAAGAAACTCTTGTATCTCCCAGATTTTTCCAAGATTTGATAGGACTATTATTTAGTCCAACAACTTTTCATTATTCATCTTTGATAATGCTATCTTTACCTTAAAGAAGGAAACTTCATTAACCAAACCAAATTTAATTCTTCTTGGATGTCTTCTCTTGGAAATTCTTCATTTAATAATTTTTAAACATAATTTTTTCACCTATCCACAATTTCATTGTTTTTAACCAAAATTGTTTCATTTGCTTCCTTGATGCATTTGACATTTTAAATTTTTAATTTAAAAATCCAAAATTCATTAATTATAAAAAATGAAAGAATTCTTAAGAGCTTGTTTGGTTTAATGAATTTGAAGATATTGAATCTCTCAGGATATTAAGTCTATAGATTCATGAATCTAAGAAGAATATGCCTCAAATGATGGAATTTAAATAGAATAAAAAATATAATAGAAATGGTGGGCCTAACATAAATATGAAGATTCATTTAGGTAAAATTATATTTATTTTAAAATTATATGGAACTAATATTTTAAAATTAGAAGAAGTACTCTGAGCAACCAAACACACCCTAAAAGAACTAATATTATTTTGATCCACCATTTTGATAGTATGCATCAAAGATACATTATTTTAAAATTATATAATTCAAATAAACAAGAACTTTAACAAAATGATCAATACAAACATTTCTTTTTGTGACATTTTACATAATATTGGAACTTCATATTTTCTAAAATTTTCTTTTGACCATTTAGGATTTTCTTAATGGATCTAACCCTTCTCCATGAGATCTTCAAGGCTTTGCATTTTCTTTATGCAACTTGTGTAATGTTTTGGATATGACATTGAAAATAACATGTTTTTAACAATCATTTAACATTGTTTACTTTTTACACCATTTAAATGGTATTGATATCTTATGGCAATATTCATGATGATTCTAGGTTGATGTTGACTAGAGGTTGATACTAGCATTAGAATAAGTACTCGTAGCTCAGAGTCTTGGTAGATGAAATGTTAATTAAAACTACTACTAGTAGTGCCTCTATTCTATCGATGGCTTGATGCTACTAGTGGCTTATACTAGAGTGTTAGTACTTCTTGTTATTATCAATGAATTAATTCTTATGAAGCAAGCTATAATGGAACAACTAATATTAATGATTTAGGATGTGTGAATATGAAAATTATTATAGAATTCATGCTAAGTTAAAAGCTAAAGGCTTAGGGCCTTTTCTTGAACCTTCTACAACTGAAAAAGCCTCTTTTGTCTATGACTATCATAGCTACTATGGAATAAACAACTGTCATGTGCCCCTCCCCTCTCCCTTTTTCTTATGCTACATTGTCCCACATCTTGCTCCCCCCTACCCCCAACTACTAACTAGGCTATTGTACTTAAAAAAAACTAAACTATTCTTTAAAAAAACTAAAGTACTCTAACAAACTTAAAACCCATGCACAACCCCTTCTCACATAGTAATGAGACAAAATTTATAGTAATTTTGTAGGGTTTTCTATGTTTTCATGAATAAATCAAGTGTGTTTCTAATTTTTTCAATTTTCTTTTCTTTTTATAATTTTGAAATCTTTCTAAATTCAAATTTTCTTAAATCTCTAAACAAATTAAGCAAAAAAATTTTATACAATAAACACTAACATCATGAACTATACTTTTGTCAATAGATATTGTAGATGATTGGCAAGTAGTAGTGTTCCAAATGTTAAATTGTATAATTTACAAATATAATGATAGAGGGACTAGCATAGTATCTAGATAGTTAAACATGATCAAAAGTTGATGTCTTCTCACTTGAATTAGTAGTAGCTCTATCACATACAATTTAGTCCAAGGTAAGGCATATGATAATTAATATTGTGTGGCTATAACTAAGATAGATAGAAACATGGAAATTAATTAATTAATTAATTCATTAATGATACAAAAATAAATCCTAAGCTAGCCTAAGGGCAATGAGTGTCTGTTCTCAGTTTGCCATACACATCATGAACTTGTGTAACCATTGCTAGGATTACCAAGTGACATGCTACTAGGCTTACAAAGTGATATCATTATTAGATTACCAAACAGCTACACATTATGCCTTAAATTGGTTATGCTCATTCCAACAATGATTAATGTGGATAGAAATGTAAATATTAAGCTAAGTGCATTGAAAGTAAATTCTATTCGAAGTTAAAGTATTGCAATGAATATGAATTAATCTTAGTCTTATTGCTGATCATGGATTGTATTTAGGTACAATGCTACTTGAATAAGATGTCATATAATCGACTCAAATTCACACTCTGAGTACTCATTGATTGTTACTAGACTACAAAAATAAACTACAAGAGTTTGGCTATAATAGTAACTAAATTGGCACATAAGCGTAGTAGGTGAACAATACTTATAAGCATTTTTTTATAACTATGTCAACATAGATGCATTGAAACATTGATAGAGAACCTACCAATTTTGATCAATGGAATTTATTATATAAAACACAATGTAATCTTTTCATAAGCTTCGAAGACAATGTTGAGTGGATTTCCAGCAATACTCATATATGTTGTTGCATTTAATGCATATAAAAGAACTTATAATATAAAAGAGATTATAGTACATATGATATAATAAATATCTATGTTGCCATGGTGGAAAAATAGAGAGAATATTTATAATTTTATATTTTATAATTTTTTATATATTTTATAATTATAAGAAACAAAATAAACATAAATACACATGCATTGTAATCCCTTTTAGGAATAGGTGCAATGCTCATGTTGTAATCCTTCTTAGGACAAGTGTAACAACACATACGAAATGCAATAAAATAGCTCTTAGTTACAACCTTGATGACCCAACACCATGTTGTATAGTCATGACCTCCTTGGATAAGGAATAAATCATTGGAGCTTAATCAAATGAAAATTAAATAAATATTTTTAATGTTTTAATGTTTAAGGCATCAACAATAGAATAAGGGAAAATCATGAGCTTTATTGACTATGCAAACAATAGACTCTATATTGATCAAACTGTTCTAGGCTATGTAAGTAAGGTAGCACTTTAACAAAGTCTAGTTGTACTTGTAAAAGTGATGACTCAAAATACATACACAACAAGGAAAGAAATCAATGTACCCAAGCAAGAAAGACCTTTTTACACAAACCAAATGTCACAAGCTCAATTAGAATGAAAATTAGGTTAAGATATGTTTGAGAGATCATATGAAGTATTTATAGTGTTCACAATATAGCAGTGAAGATTCATTAATGTCCACAAGTCAATGGAGGTTTGTCAATGTAGCCTTAACTAATCATATCACACTTTGAGCACTTAGGCCTAAACAAGCAGAGAGTGCATTAATGCAAGGGTGTTAATGCAAGAGGGTATGCTAATATAGGGAAGTTAGTGCACCTTCCTTACCAAGAAACCAAGGTTACTCCTAGAGGAAGCCTGAAATCTAATGAAACATGTTGGAAGGATCTTAAGATTCTTGACTATGGTTGGAAATGTTCTAAGGAGCTTGAGACATGCACACAAACAAAAAGTATGATATAATAAGTAATGAAGCACACCTGGGAGACACAAACCATAACCAAACATGCTAAACTACAAACATAGAGTGCATGAAATACTTACCAAGTTTAAGGCTTACAATAGACGTAAAAATTACCATTGGACACCTCACCTTTATTCCATGATTGAGTAAAGCTAGTTCCATAGCTTTACAACCCAAGACACAAAAACAAGGACTAGACATATGATAAGATCAATGCAAAGGAATATAACTATACAATACAAACCATGACTATGTTACAATACAAGCCATCTCCCAAAGAAGTGCTAGGGGATGCTAGCTCAAGATGAAATCCTCCTAACATGTCTGCATGGAACAAAAATAAGCCAAAAGTATAAGGTGTGGACAAATGAAATTTCTATAGCTATGTCTCAAGGTTTACCACCTTAGCCTCATGGATGAGTCCCTGCTACATGTCATTCATACCTATGCCTTCTTTCATATCATCGATCTTTAAATCATCTCTTGCTAGCTTCTTTGGCACTCATTTTGGAAGATCTTGCTAGGCACATACTTAATATGAAGATAAAGAGCATGACGATCTACCTCCATATCTCTCTCTTGAGGGAGGTCTTTCAAGTATGGTTGTTGGATCTAGCTATTGATGGTGTTTCTCCTTTTTTTCTAGGATTGGTGGTTCTCTTGTAGCAGCATAGATCGAGGACTAAGATATCTTAATCTCCTCCTAAGTTGGTGTACAAAATCTTGATTGTAATTGCCTAACCATGATGAGTTGTGAAAATGCTAAAAATCAAGTGAAATTCTCAAGGCATTATACTACCATTGCAAAAAATGGTCATAGGAACAATGATAAGGATAGCCCTTAGGGCCACAAGAGAAACATAATCACAACTATGGTATTAAGGCATGTATGGATAAGTAAAAAAAATCTAGAAATAATTTAAATAACCATCAAAATTATAAAGTACATACCCAAATTAATGTCTTTTCTCCATGACTAAGTTACAAGACATCTAGCTTGAACCACATGAATAATGCCAATGGAAAGAACAAGAAGAACACATACACAAGATAATTACAAGAATCCAACCTTTGAGAAATATCAAACTTGCTAAAATGATAAGGATCGAACAAAAAAAGGTACAAGAATATTAAGAAGACCAAAACATTAAAATATTATCTTGAATAATATTCAAACTCATGGGATTTAAATCATAATGTCAAATCTTCTTATTCCTATTATCCAAGGACTAGAAAAAAGAGGGGTTATAAAAAAATAGAAGATAAATAAGGAACTTCAAGGTCAAACAAATAGACACAAGCAAGGTAAAGCAAGAAAAGTTTGTCATGATCAAATCTTGAAGCTTGTAGAGTCAATACAAACATAAGTGGAAGACCAATTAAGTGCTTTATGCCATGAGACCACCACCATCTCTAGAACATAAGCTTGAGCTAACTCCCTCACAATGCCAAGCCACCAAGGATTCATAAGTGGATCCTCCGCATAGCAAGCACTTGTCTTTCTTGCCCTTATAAAACCCATTGATGGGACACCTATGGATTTCTAAAAACTAATGAAACATCAGCATCAAATGTGAGTTGATTCTTTTGGATGGGTAAATCTCATCCTTTGCTTTGCCTAATCAACTTATTTCCACATAGAATAATGCACAAAATGGAAAGGAAGATATGGAAAATGAATAATAGACAAGACAGAGAAGGTGAGAGTACAACATCACCAAATCCCTAGCCAACCATTCAAGTAGCTCATGGAAGCACATGAGCGCATCCTTCATGCCATGATAGATCCATCATTGCATGCCTTCACTGCTACTTGTCAACATAATGAGGATAGATTTCCAAGTCTCCCTTTTGGATGCAAGGTCACACCTACTACTACTAGCATCATAGCCTTGATTATTTTGTGGTCTAATCATTGGTGAAACAAAACCAAGGTAATTTCCTACAGATCATCTAGAAGTCAAGATCCCAATTTGGTTTTCCTCCATATGTGTACATATGCATACAAGGTTCCCTGAACTTGGCTTTACTAGAAATCTTTCATCATCTCTTTGTCTACACTAACTAATCCCACAACCTAGAAATGGTTACAATGTCATGGCCAAGTAATTGAGATTCTTATGGCAAATATGATTATGGTTTGGGTTAAGGATTATGATCTTGACTCCTATGAACAAATGGATTCAAGAATTGGATGGAAGCAGAATTTGACATTACCAAAGTTCACTAAGAGAGAGACTTATAGGCCTTCATGGCCATGTGTAGGAATGAGTAAGAGATTAGCTTGAATCATTACATTTAAGGATCAAGTGATCTAGACAATAGGCTAAACATAAGATAAGCATGCCTAGTTAACATCACACATACTTTATATGTGCATTGGTTCAACCTTTCATCTTGATCTTGCTCGAGAAATTATAGGATAAATTTGAGTTGGTAGAAATACCAATTTGCATGGACTGAAGAGTTTGGAATCACATCATGCTTCCATTACCTCTTTCTCATCATTTTTTCTCTTCTTTTTTTTCATTTTTCATTCATAGATATATATTTTTTTACATTCATTTTTTAATCTTTTCTTTCATTAGAAGAGGATTTTTGAATGGTGTGTAAGAACTATGGGAATGATTAAAGTGTTGGATCACCACTTGGAGTCTTTGACTTGCATGAACATGAAAATTCATCCCTCACCACATGACACACATAGGTCCATGAGATCACGAACCTCTTTTGACCAAGGCAGCTAGGCATGGCAAGCATGTGTACCTTGGTCCAACCACATCGATTAAACCCATCTAGCAGTCATAGGACCCTCGATGACACAATTCATCTGCTATGTTTATAGCACCATTTTGGTCAATAACATAGTAGAAATCTTATAGTTTATTTTCATAGTCTAACAACTGTTGGAAAGTGCTCATAGCTTGGATTGTACATAGACACAATTCATGACTAGTAATAAGAGTGAGATTGATTCATATTCATTGCAAGACTCTGACTTAGCATAGAATTCACTTCTAATGTAATTTATTTTCCATGCAATTAGTTTAATGCTTACATTTCTATGCACATTAATCATTGGTGGAATAGTGCAAGAAGTTTTGAGTGTAAACATGTATTCTCTTGGTAATCCTAATAGCACTATTGCTTGGTTCACCCAGTAGCATAACACTTGGTAATCCCATTGGTGGATATGTGAGTTCAAGATGTGTACAACAAGTTGAGAATCAAACACTCTTAGGGTAAATTAGGATTTACTTCACTATTCATTATATTATTTAATTAATTAATTTCTATATTTTTACTTAGTTTTATTAAGAGCTAAACAACATCAATCATCATGTATCTAAACTATACTTAACCATACATACTAAGGGCCACTACACGTATAGCTAGGAAGTCAGTGACCTACGATCTCACATTTAACTATCTAGATGTCATGATAGTCCTATCCATTGATTACGACATGGTCTATCACAACACTAATAAATTATATGATTGGGTGTTGGGAACACATGCTGCTCATCAACAAGGTGCTAAGAAATTAGATGCTCATGAACATAAATGCATTTTCTTAGGATATAGAGGTGATGAATGTGGTTATAGACTTTGGGATCTAGTTAACAAAAACGTAATTAGATCTCAAGATGTGATCTTCAATGAAGAGGTAACACAATATAAGCCCCAAAAAGAAAAACATGAGAATGAAAATTCTACTCATGTCCCAAATTTTGTTGAAAATTTTACTAATTCTAATAGCTTTGAACAAGCAAGTAATTTATGTCATAAGTCAAGCTCTACAAATGATTAAGTTGGTTTTAATTCTCCCTGTTGATGCATAAATTTTGGTCATGCCAACACCGGAAAAACTCGTTTGAGGAGACAATTGCCTAGGGTGCCTCCCGTATGGGTACGGAAACCCGGGAATAGTCTCAGCTGGAGAGAGCCATGTGACCAAGTGATAGAGAGAGAGAGAGAATACATAGAGAGAAATAAAGCATGAAAAGAAAAACTAAAGGAGAGAGAACCAGGAACCATCGACAGGATGCATGGTTGTGTTGCCGCAAGAATCATGTGTAGCTGCGATCAAACATCACCAATGCCCTGCGAACCGCCAACTGCATAAATATAAATCCACCACCACCACATGCCATTTGCTGAAATAAAAGAAGATGAAGAGAAGATCCATCGACAGGATGCATGGTTATGTTGCCGCAAGAATCATGTGTAGCTGCGATCAAACATCACCAATGCCCTGCGAACCGCTAACTGCATAAATATAAATCCACCACCACCACATGCCATTTGCTGAAATAAAAGAAGATGAAGAGAAGATCCATCGACAGGATGCATGGTTATGTTGCCGCAAGAATCATGTGTAGTTGCGATCAAACATCACCAATGCCCTGCGAACCGCCAACTGCATAAATATAAATCCACCACCACCACTTGCCATTTGCTGAAATAAAAGAAGATAGAAAGAACCACATGCCATCTGCTGAAATAAAAGAAGATAGAAAGAACCACATGCCATCTGCTGAAAATAAAAGAAAATCTGCCAACGTCCAACTGCCCAAATTGCTCAGAAAATAAAAGAAAATCTGCCGACGTCCAACCGCCCAAATTGCCCATTACTGAAAAAGAAAGAAAGAAAGAGAAACCATTGGCAACCACCCAGGGAGAGAGGAGGTTCAGTCCATGGCTTCATGGCCCTGGCCTCATTGGGCTAGGGCTTCCTGGCCTAACTTCTCCTCTCTCTCCCCCTTCTTCTTGCCTCCAACTTCATCACCTTGATGGCTTTTTATAGCCAATTTTAGGGTTAGGGTAACCCATCTTTTTATATTTATATATATATTTTATTCTTCTGTCTTTTTTTTTTTAAATAAACAAAGGTCCCATGCCAAGCAAGCATGGGCGTGTTGGTATCAACACTCCCAAAGAAGCTTCCAATTCACCTAAGATAAGAAGATCTTCAATGGTTTCTTGATTACTAGCAAAATTTAAAGATTATGTTTTGTTCAAAAGTAACAATGAATCTAAATCTTTTCAAAAGGCGATCTCTTTTATGGTAAGCTTCCATAAAAGAAGAGTTGGAAGCCTTTAAAAAGAATGATACTTTGGATTTGATGTCTCTTCCTCTAGGAAAATATGCATTCACTAGTAAATGGGTTTATAAAATAAAAACTGAAGTAAATAGAATCAGCTTGTCTTTGGCTACCACTTTAGATTTAGAGTTGAATTCTATTAATTTTAATGAGAGTTTTTTCTCTATTTGTAAAACATGTTTCTATTAGAATCATCTTGTCTTTGGCTACCATTTTAGATTTAGAGTTGGAGTAATCTTGCATGGTAATCTACATAAAGAAATCTGAATGAAGTTACCTCAAGGTTTTGAATCTTTAAACAAAAATGTGATTTGCAATTATTTAAAAAAGGTTTAAAATGTATTTGGATTGGCTAGGTTTAAAACAAGGGGAATATGTTATATATTGTAATAGTAAAAGTACAATTCCTTTAGCTAACAATACAGCTTTTCACTCTCAAACTAAGCATATTGATGTTAATCATTACGTTATTCCTCAAGCACTACAAAATAAATAATTTGTTTTTTGTAAGATATTTGCTCAAAGTAATATTACAGATTATTTCACAAAATCTGTTACAAAGGCTAAACATTATTATTATTATTATTTTGTGATAATCTTTATTTAAAAATCCTGAATTTACCTTAATGTGAGAGATTTTTGGTGGTGAAGCCGAATTCAATATTCAAGCATTATTGATAAATTATTTTCGAATCATTATTAGTTGAGTTTTCGATGAGCTTAGTGGCTGCATTATTTTATTTGTAAAATAATTAAGGCGCATGATTAAGCAACCTCTCCCTCTTATATAAGTTGGGGCTGCCATCTGTAAGTGGAGTTGTAGCATAAGGTCTCAGCCTCTGCAAACAGCGTTTCCAATTTCAGCAGCAGGTTCTGTATTGTATTTATTTAGTCTGGTTGTGTTTGTTCTAGTGGGCACCAGAGAAATCTGTTTTTGTTTATTTCAAATATTAGCAGAGAACGTTGTAAATCTGTTTGGTCCGATTCTGTTAAAATTCTTGATGCTTTTTCTTGTTCTCTGGGTCGTTGTTCTCCAGTTGCTGCTTTGTTTTATTAGCTGCTACTGCATCAAGTTGCTGCTTTGTTTTATTAGCTGCTACTCAAGGGCATGATGGGTTACTATCCAGCATAGGATGGGCCTGTTGTCAAATTTCCTGCTACAGATTGCTTAGTGGAGCCTTCCAAGGCGTAGTGAATCTTGAAAACTTTGTTAATAGTATAGTATTAATTTATACCAATGAGTTAATGATAACTAGGCTTCAGCATCTCTCAGTAGCAGTAGCTACTTTACCATGGAATCACAAAATCTAGTTATTGAGACAAGGTTGAATAAGATAAATCGCTCTCCTATCCAATCTTCATTGTACATAATAGGAGGCTTTGGAGCAGCTTTACCCTCCAAAGCTAGCTCACAATCTTTCTGGAATAGAGCATCTTGCATCAAAGTTTTATAAGCACCTCAATTCTCAGCTGCAACAAATTTGTCAGTAGTCTCTAAACTCTCTTCGTAGCAGAGATCCGACCAAGCTCTGATACCACTGGTAGGAACGGAGAAAATTTGAAAAACAAAAAGAGAAATAATACAAAATTCGTTACCAAGAATTGAAAGAAATTACAAAAATTAAAAAGAAGAATCTCTCAAAAATTATAAGGCACTTGAATACAGGAACACTTTCAGCACCAAAATGAAAAAACAGGATTTAGATAGTGTAGGAAAATGATGCAAAGAGAAAACCAGAACAGATTTGCTGCTATTGATCTTCTGCTACTGCCCCTTGCCAAAACTGAAGGACAATAAGCATATATATATACTCTCAGAATAAGTTGTTATAACTGGGGCAATCATAGCTACCAAAAAGACACCAATTATACGCTTTCAATCATGGCACCATGTGCCAATTATAGCTACCGAAAAAGGCACCAATAATGCAACAAGAGTTTAGAGAAGTTAAAGCTCTTAAACTAGACTTCGAGAAAAAATCAGCTTCATATCCAACAGAAAAAGTCCTCAAGATTTTTGAAGGATCAATGGATTATCTATACGAAAACACAGGAAACAGTGCTTACATAATTTTTGATTTGTCCAGCAATCATAATGTAAAATAAATATATATATATTTATACATCATTTTATAATTTTGCAATGAAGGTGTTCCGGTTCACCAATTGTGGAATACTGGCACACACTGTCCAACACGATACAACTGAAGTACTAATTTTTATCACCGACTCAGTGCTTCTGAAATTCAGCTGTAAGAAACTTATCAACTGCCAACATTAATCCACCAGAGGTCACCGACTCCTTGAGATCACCAGTTTGAATGGAAGACTGTCAAGAAGACAAAATCATTAGAAAAAACTACAGATAGTTAGATGAGGATTCTAAATCTGTGTAGAGTTTGTAAAGGAACTATGTGCATACAGCTCTAGATCGTCTTCCATGGCTTCCACTACTCTTCTTGAATGTATTACCAGATCGGCTTCCACTACTCTTCTTGAATGTATTACCAGATCTGCGTACAGATACTGATTTCAATCTCGAAGAAGAAGATGATGATGAACTTGAACAGATGCATGACCTCCTTATTCTTTTAAGCTCTTCAACCTGTACAGAGCCGAAGGCATAATAAATTAAATTACTTCATGCTAAATATATATTGAAATCAAGTGAAGCTAATATTTTAGAGAACACTTTTTTTTAAGAACATAGAAGACTGTAAATAACACTTTATATGAAAATGTTGAAACCAGCTTCCAAGTACAAAAGGAGCAACATCAATGAAGAAATTTAAGCACGACCATCCTAAAATACATTATAAAGTTTCGATTTCCAAGACACAACGTAGATACCTATTATGCAGAGGCTACAATCTACAAAGAGAAAGACTGATAATTATCAATACTAACTGAACCTTTGTGGAAAATAAGGCCTATTTTGAACTTGATATGAATAATTTGATTTAAAGCTGCAAAATTTGCCGTTTGGAAAGGATCTTGTACATTAAAATGCCACATTTGATGCATGTTAGAGTAGAGCTTCTTGCAAAACACTAGTATCCTTACCTGTTCAAAAGCTTTGATAAGGGAGTGCTCATAGAAATCAAGCATGTGCTTATCATCATTAACGGGAAATTGTTGTTGATCATTAAAGGACATCATAGGCAGAGGCTGATCCAGGTGACCTATGGATGCTGCTTCAGATAAATTCTGCATTGTAGGCCTTACTCTTTAATTTCTTTGAATGAAGGACATTGCTGTCTCAAAACAATTAAAACCAAATAATCAACCAATGTTTAAGAAGCTGCTTAAGAAATCTCTTAAATAAACACATTATCATAGGCATACGTGGCACTAACACAAAACAAACCACTGAAATACACAGCAGTTTTTTTATAAAAAAAAAAAACATATTTTCCCTTCAATTGAAATGAAAAATAAGCTTAGCACATGGTAATGTATATATTTTGTATTAAAAGAATTACATCCAAAGCTGATTATTAAGAAACCATTTGACAGACAGATACTAGTATCTTACGTTATAACACGGCACAGAAACTTTCAAAGAAATTAGCTTTCACTCACTCATCTACTGGCCTCCAGACTGGTTAGCACTCCAAGTGATGACCCTTCTATACTAGTATCAGAGAAGCCAACATATATTTTGTTTTAATGTGATGAATATATAACATGGGAAAAAAAGGTTAAAAATTCATCTTTTGAAGTGTTACAAGTACCATCAACTGAGAGCTAAATGTTGAAATATTACAGGATGGACCTACTCATAAGTCACATGTAAAACAAATTTTCATAATGGTAAAAAAAATCAATTGAATCCGAAAGGGAGTGAGATCTATGAGAGTTAGAAATCGGTAAAATCATCGATAACAAATTGTGCCCACCAAAATAAACTCTTTATTGCATGAGCTTGATCTCCCTAGTTATCATTTGCTTTAAACAGGTATTATTGATTTATTGAATCCATAGCTCCTGAAACCATTGCAATCACCAGTAAAAATAAAGTATATTGATAATAACCATATCTTAGCTGTGTCCCTACAAAATAAGTCGGCTAAAATGCTATATCAGCGATATTTAAGAAATATTCTGTAGTTTGTCCTACTCAATAACGCCCTCCTGTCGTTTATCAAGCATAATAATGAATTCAGTTTCAATTCCATGATTATCGGAGCACATCCTCTCTCACCAATTAGCTGGAGAAGACTAGAAAACCATAACCTGCAACCTCAAAACCGAGCTTTTTAACCACAATATTACGGATATTCAAACAATGTAGAAGTGCCTCATTTCAAAATTGTCTAACCCACTGTTAGTCATTTAAATTACACGGTACTGAAACACAAAAAAAAATCTAGCCCATTTCAATGAGATTCATTGATTGAAAAGATAAAAGCAACCCAATTACTAGCATATGCTTCCTCTGTGGTACAGAGCAATCTTTTACCTATGAACCTCCCCTGTAAAATACATTGTTAAAAATTTAACAGCTCAAGGTAAACCAGTAGAAATTAATCTGTCGTTACAGAAGCGCGAGAATTCTTTAGCTAACAGAATGTCACAAGAAATAGAAAACCAAAAACTTCAACGAATTAAAGCTTACATGGTTCACTCTATTGTATTACATCTTATATATATATATATATGTTTGAAACGTGTAGGTAATGAAAAACGCACACATATACACATATATGCCTTGAAATGTGTCGGCGATGAAAAACCCAATTGAAGTAATGCATAACATCAGATAAAAAGGAGACAGTAAATTTCAGTCTACTCCTAAACCAAGCGTACAAACATATTACCAATTTATGAACAAATCCAATGTAATTAATGCATTGAAAGCTATCTTAATTTCCAGTAAAAACACTTACAGGTTCCAGATCTAATGAAACAAAACTGAAGTGGTTGTTGTGTCAGAACCACTCCAAACCAAAAGATGAAAATGCACTCCACTTGATTCTTCTCTAATTCCTGATCCTGCAACAATCCCCTCCTAGTCCAGCATTGAATGTCCTCTCCCAAATAACCCCGCCATTCACAAAAATGTTGTGGGCATATAATCCACAATATATACACCAGCAAGAATCACTGCCTGCAAATCTGAATTCAAGTTGCAATTTAAAACTGCTTCGTGATGGCCCTGAGTTTCTATAAAGCCATTATATAGAAGACTAGCGAATGACATGTATGCCCAGTTGGAGTTACCGAAATGATTTGAAACGGAAAAAAACAGCAAAAAGGAAGTTGAAAGCCATAACAGAATAATAATTACGAACTGTTATGAGAAGTTAAAATCAAGAAATTAATTACGAACTGTCATGAGAAGTTAAAATCAAGAAATTTGGACGCATCTCATATTTCTATTATTTGGAGGAAATTGCCGACAAAAAACTCGGAAGCCATGCGATTGCTTGACGGTTTTTCCGCTCTTTCCATGAAAGCGAAAAACACGGGCGAATCGATTGTAATAGATTTCCGTGGGTAGAATTGCAGTTACTGTCTTCATATTCTTTTGTGGAATCAATTTCCCCCTTGGAGATACAAACAATTGTGATGAGTTATATGCACATTATCTTTTTAACGTCACTTTGATTTAGAGACGTACACGTGAAACAAGATGATTATAATCCCCGATAAATATTACTAAAAGCTTCGCATTGGTTTCATTATATTGCATTTCATTAAATACAGTCTTATCATTTTTACTCTTGAACTTAGCATTTGATTGATACTTTATGAAATTTGATTTGAGACTCCATCTCGTTGTACTTTAAATTTTATTTTATTAATATATTAATTTAAATTCTTTCTTCAATTTAATTTATTTTATTAATATATTGCTTTAAATGAGGTGTTAGCTAACTAGTAAGAGCCTTGGTATTGTAACGACACTATTTTGGGAAAGCACCACTTGGCACAACCCAAGAGTCCTAAAGTAGCCAAAAGTTCCAATGCAAACTCAAGGTACACTACACCTCAACATCCTCAAGACCTACGAGTACAACATGAATACATAACTCATATGCCTTAGTTCAAAGTTAGGAGCATCACAAGGACACCTTTATAATCATATAAGCAAGCAAGTTGATTGATGAAGCAGTTACTCTAATTATTAGAGTGGTTATTATTGGAGTGGTTACTCTAACGGTTACTCTAGCAGTTATTCTAATTATTACAGCAGTTACTCTAATTATTAGAGCAGTTACTCCTAAATTTATAAATACGGCGCTCAAGCGCACAATTGAGATGAAGTTTTTTTAGCAGTCTGAAACTCTTGCAGTCTGTTTGAAAGTTAAAATATTTTCCAAGTACCCACAGTAGGAGGTCTAAATGTGGATGGATCTTTATTCAAGTATTGATGTACCTGAGCACACCATTGTGTTGGCAATAAAGATGAGCTCTTTGTTTCATCCTTGCAACACTTGAGATTTGTTTTCTTACGCATTTCTTTTATTTTATTTTCTTATGCATTTATTTTATTTTATACACTTTACATTTATGTTATTAGCACAACAATTCATTTTGATCAATGATGAAGCGGTTACTTTAATTATTAGAGTGGTTATTATTAGAGCGGTTACTCTACTAATTAGAGCGGTTATTATTGGAGTGATTACTCTAATTATTAGAGTGGTTATTATTGGAATGGTTACTCTAATAAGTAGAGTGGTTATTATTGGAGTAGTTACCTTAATTATTAGAGCGGCTATTATTGGAGTGGTTACTCTAATAATTAGAGTAGTTATTATTGGAGCAGTTATTCTAATTATTAGAGCAGTTACTCTGATTATTAGAGTAGTTGCTCCCAAGTTTATAAATACAGTGCCCAAGTGCACAATTGAAAAAAGGAGTCTTGTAGCAATCAAGTAGCAAAACTCTTTTAGTTTGTTTGAAAATTAGAGTATTTTCCAAGTGCCTGCAGCAGGAGGTCTAAATGTGGACGGATCTTTATTTGAGCATTGTGTACCTGAGCACACCTTGTGTACGGCAATAAAGACAAGCTCTTCGATTCATCCTTGCAGCACTTGAGATTTGTTTTCTTATGCATTTATTTTATTTTATTTTCTTATGCATTTATTTTATTTTATGCACTTTACATTTCTATTATTAGCACAGTAATTCATTTTGATCAATTAAGCAAATCGTTAAATTATACAAGCACGACCACTTCGAGCATGCATATAACACTTGGTAACCCAGTAACGATTAGCATTTGGTAATCTTAGCAGTGTTGCACTAGTTCAGGATGTATACAACAAGTGGGAACGGATGCTGGTGTTAGGATTAGTTAGAACTTAGTTAATGAGTAGTTAAGTTAAATTAGTCACTTAATTACCTCTCTCCTTCCCTACTAGCGCATGACATAAAAACATAAAAGCTATAAAAATCATATGCCTCAAGCTTACTTAACCATATAATCGTGACATACAGGTAAGCTTGGAAAGACAACAATCAACTAGCCCATCCTTATTCCACAAAGGCGCATAAGCACTTAGTCTTTGGAATTTGATCGGATCATGCATGAAATGCTCGTATTCGTATGGTTAAGTGTAGGGGTACCTCGTCGCTCATCATTGGTGTCGTTGCTAGGGACTTAGTTGTTTGTGTGCTAATTAGAACTTAGAAAATCATTCACATCATTGCAATGAACCCTTAGAGTTGGTTTAGAAAATAATAAACAAGAATACATTGCACACTGAATAGACAAATATGCCTCCTTCTTCGTATGAAAATGCCTCACCGCCTAGGTCTGAAACAGGAAACAATCGACGGCATAATACACATGATGTTGATCCACCAGTCCCTCAACAAGTTCAAGTGGTATATATTCATCTCGATGAGTATATACTAGACTTCACCTTTATCCTCCATCAAAATGAACAACTGCATTGCCGAGACTTAAAAGGTAACATAGTGTTACATCCCGATCATTCAGTCCCAAGCATACTTCTTCATGCTCTCACACGAATTGGCATGCCGCACTTACATGCAGAATACATTGTGCAAGACCATGACTCGAGAGAATATCATCCCACAGAGACACAACGTCAAAGGGACTTGCAATAGGAGAGACATCATAAGTCTTTGAAGGGTAAGTGGTCCCAAGATGCCCCACATGTCTTACGCGAAAATGAGGGTGGTGAACCTACCTCAGGCAATCGCCCACACAACAATGTTTCCTCCCTTAACTTTGGCCAAGGGTTTGTGTATTAGAACCTTCATTCCACTATTCATAACCCAAGTTTTGATACCCATGAGCACAAAGGGTCCGAAAAAGGGACACAGACTCATGATAAAGGTGGACATTCTGATCATAATCACAATTAGGACCAAGACCGTAGAAGAGAAGGTAGCAGACACTATCATGGTGATGGTTCTCCTTCTTCTTCACCTTCATCGTCTCCTTCACCCTCTCCTTCAATATCCGGACGTGGTCATAAAGAAAAAGACCATGGGAATAAAGGTAGGCAAAGTGAAAGTCATAGATGAAACAACCAGGAATGGGGACGAGGGCAGTCTAGAGAGTCACGACATAGAAGAAGGGAGAGTAGGGAACAACGTAGGCATCATAGACACCATCGACAAGACGATCATGATGAACCCATCCTCACTACTCGAAGTATGTTGGACATAACTAAAGCTATTAGAATTCCAACAAGGCACCAAAAAGATAGTAGGATTAAGAGATTAGATATGAACAACAGCCCACGATTTGAAGGAGGATACAACACTGATCCTCAGAATCACTTACAAGCATTCCATGATGCGTGTGCCTTACAAAACATAGAGAATGAATGACAAAAACTTAAGTTGCTCCCATGGATACTAGTTAAAGAACCAGAATATATTTGTAGATGGAGTACTATGTTAGAATTATTCAACGATAAGTACCAAACATACTCCCAAGTGTCTAACTTGCAAAAGCAAATCCAAGACTAGAAACAAGGAGGGCATGAACCCTTGGATGTTACCATGGGATGATACTATGCACTATTACATCGTTGTCCTGGCCATGGTTATTTGCAAAGGGATCAACTACGCCATCTCATGGATGGGCTTAGGCATGAAACGAGAAGAACCCTTAGGACTTATGCCCAAGGGAGACTATTCGAGCTTAGGTCCCATCAAATTCAAAGACTATTGGAGCAAGTTGCTAAGGAAGAAGGTGAGCTACATAAGAGAGAAAGTGCAAAAGAGTATAACCGAGATCCTTCCCTTCAGAAGAGGGGAGTAAAACTTTGTGAGGATGAAGAAGAGTCACCACTCAAAAAGATGGTGAATAGGAAAACTTTTTCTATCCAAAAGATGACATCAGAAGTTTCGGCAAAGGTAGACCAAATGTGGGATTTCCTAGATAATAGATTTCAAACTGTTCTTAAAATAGTAGAGGAGTCTAGAGAGCAAGGTAGTGAGAAAAGAAAAAAGAAAGAGGTTGAACATGCACATAGCAAGGGTAAGGGCAAAGTTGCCATCATTGAAGAGGTTGTGGATTCGGAAACAAATAATGATAGTGGATGTGACATATGTCAATATAACCATCCTAAGGGATGTTGCCCTATAATCTCACATCTACCAAAGTTTGGGGTGTATGCACTCAACCCATGATTAAACAAAAGGCAAACACCCCGAAGGTTACCTTATCCTCAAAGTAACCCAAGGAAGTTTTACCAACCCTTAACATATTATCCTAGTGGAACTCCATCACAACCGATTGAGCAATATCAACAGTGGCAGCATTCACAATCATGGGGAATGCCACCACCAAGGTAACAGTATCCTTACCAGCAACCTTACTCATACGGATATTACGTGCAGTAGCTAATCTCCCCACATGACTCTACTAGTCACGTCACTCTTCAACCTCACTACCAAGCCCGCGAGTATTATGGGACTCTCTCCTCTAGAGGCAATATTTTGCAAGCATATCATCCTTCTCATCCGGTCGCATCTCTTCCACCAATAGCTCCACTACCACCTACTCCCGTGATGCAAGGTGAAATCCCTACCCAACCACAACAACGTAATGCCACGAGGGTTGTTAACTCTCAACCTACTGTTGGTTCCAACAACCACATGAAGAAAAGACCTTTCTTTAGAACCAAAAGTCCAACCAAGCCCCGGCAATCACAAGCAGCTAATTTCTTAGACACCTCAGTATCAATCAAAACTTCAGAGCCCCCTTCAACCCAATCACTGCATTCAATGCATATAGTCATGCTAACACATGTCGTCACCGATTGGATCAAAGTTGGCCACCTTCCTAGAAAATTATTTGATCCTAGGAGTCCTCTAATATACTTACAAATCATTGGAAATGCACTATGTAAGGCTCTTTTGGATTCAGGTTCCGATGTCAACTTGATTTCTCAAGAAATGTACAAGGCTTGGAACCTGCCTCCATTAAAAAAGAGCAACATCCGTCTAGAGTTGGCCGACCAGTCCATCACTGTCCCATTGGGACTGGTGGAAGACATTGTTACCACTGTTTGTGAGTGGTCGTACCCAACTGACTTCCCAGTGATTTAGGTAAACAATGGTAAGGGGGACTTCCCAATCATAATGGGAAGAGCATGGCTAAGCACCATCGATGCATGCTTAAGAATCCACGATCTTTTTCTAGAAATATTAAAGGAAAATACATTCAGAAAGATCAAGAAGAAAAAAGTTTTGTGCATCGCATATAGTGACACAGGGTGTAATTGCGTGTAGAGGTCATGGTTTGTGCAAAGTTTAGCATTGCTTGCACGCAATTAGTGTGCACAAGTGATTAACATACAAAGATGCCTATATGCAGCAACCACATGACAAGAAGACACCCAGTGGCTGATAATTGATTAACAAAGCAATTCACTCATATGTATGAAACCAACTGAGGGTTTAACTTGTGCTTACATCGATAGCATAGATGCATTAGAGCAAGTCCACTACCAACTTCCAAGTCTTAACCTTGAAAATATCAACTGGGGGAAGTTGGAAATCCCTAATAAATTTAAGCAGGAGCCCCTTGAGCTAAAACCATTGCCCACTGATATGGAATACATGTTCCTTAAAAATGGAAAATTGATAATTATCAACTCTAAGCTTGCTCCTCAACAGAAAAAAGAACTACTAAAGGTAATAAATAAATGGTCTCGCTTGGTCATCTCTCAACTTAACTGGAATAGATCCTAGGATATGCCAACATAGAATTTACACTGACCCCTCCATGAAGCTTAGAAGACAACCACAGAGGCGATTGAACCCTAAGCTGAGGTAAGTAGTTAAGGAAGAAATCAAACAGCTTCTCAAGGCTGGGTTCATATACCCCATCGCTGATAGTGAATGGGTTAGCCCCTTAGTTATTGTTCCTAAAAAGGGAGGCAAATGGAGGATGTGCATAGATTTCAGGCTACTAAATATGACAACATTCAAAGATCACTTTCCATTGCCATTTGTTGACCAAGTCTTAGACACCATTGTAGAACATCGCTATTACAGTTTTCTGGATGGATATAGTGGATATAACCAAATACAAATAGCCCCAGAAGACCAAGCCAAGACTACGTTCACCAGTCCTTGGGGAACGTTCGCATACAAACAGATGTCATTTGGCTTGTGCAATGCCCCTGCAACATTTCAACGAATAGTTCTAAGCATATTTTAGCAGCAGATAGGGAATGGCCCAGAGGTCTTTATGGATGACTTCTCTAGTTATGGAGCAAACTTTGATCAAGCCTTGGACTGGTTGGAGAAAGTGTTAAAAGATGTGTAGAAACCAATTCAAGGCTCAAATAGCAAAAAATCCATTTGATGGTCCAAGAAGGTGTAGTGCTAGGGCACAAAATATCACACACAGGGATAGAGGTAAACCCCAAGAAAATCAAAATTATCCAAGGAATTACCCATCAATCGAAAACTATCAAAGATATTCAATCATTCCTTGGACATACTAGGTACTATAGGAAATTTATTGAGAACTTTTCAAAGGTTTCCAAACCATTGGTGGAATTAACAAAAAAGGACGTACCTTTCAAGTGGACGAGGGAATGTGAATTAGCTTTTCAAACTCTGAAATAGAAGCTAGTAGAAACACCCATTCTACAAGCTCTTGACTGGTCCAAAACATTCCATATGATGATTAACACATCCAACTATGCTTTAGGAGCTGTACTTACCTAGTTAGATGACCAGAAGGGTCCTTATTACATCCACTGTGCAAGTAGAAGTATTGTTGGTGCACAACTTAACTACACTACCACAGAGAAAGAATTAATGGATGTAGTGTTTGCACTAGAAAAGTTTAGACACCATGTATTGGGATATAAAGTATATATACATACAAATCATAGTGCAATCTGGTTCCTCATGAATAAGCTAATGGTAAGCCCTCGTATCATACAATGGCTTGTAATCTCACAAGAGTTTGATTTAATGATGATTGATCGCAAGGGCACCGAGAATGTAGTTGCTGATCATTTATCTCAATTGCAATGGGACAACAAAGAGGATGAGTATCCAATTCTTGATCATTTCCCTGATGAATTCCTCTTTGCTGGTGTAGCGAATAATCAATCACCCATGGAGACAAACTAGTACAGTAGCATTCTTACCTATCTCTTCACCCAACAAACACCACAAGAGTTAAACCTTAAGAAGAAACAACAGTTTCTTCACCAAGCTAAGTACTTTATAGAGATCAATGGGAAACTTTACAAAGTGTGTCTCGATGGCTTGGTTTGATGGTGTGTTCTCGATATAGATCAACTGCGAGTTCTCCAAGATGCTCATGAGGGTCCTTGTGGGGATCATTACTCTAGGAGACAAACGGCCATCAAGATCTTGCTTGCAGGATATTATTCGCCTACATTATTTCGAGATGCCCATCGTTTTGTCCAATCTTGTGAGTGCTATCAACATGATGAGGGAATGACTACTAGAATGGAGAATCCACAAGAATGGATTCAACTATTAGAACCCTTCGACATTTGGGAAATTGATTTTACGGGGCCAATTACACCAATGTCCAATGGAAAAGCTTATATTATTGTTGTTGTTGATTACCTAACAAAATGGCTAGAAGCAGTTGCTGTTAAGGATTGTACATCATCTACAGCTGCCCGATTTGTTCAACAACAAATCATAAATAGGTTTGGTATGTCGTGTGCACTTATTTCAAAAAATGGTACACACTTCACAGGTGCAACTTTTCAGAAATTAATGCAACACTTAGGGGGTGAACACAAACTAACAACACCATACCACCCCCAAGTGAACAGTCAAGTCGAAGTTACCAACAAGGAGATTACGAAAATATTGATAAGAATTATTAGCAAGTTTAGGTGAGACTAGAGCACTAAACTGAATGATGCTCTTTAGGCATACTACTACACATGGAAACTCCCTATAGGCTACTCTCCCTATGAGTTAGTGTACGGTAAATTACCAACACTTCCCATTCAAACTGAGCTCTGTACACTATCCACAGCATGTGACCTCAACCTTGACCTTGATCTACCATAGAAAAAATAGTTAGTAACCCTTAACTTGCTAGATGAAAATTGATTAGCTACCCTGTCATCTAATGAATTGCACAAGGCCTTCAATAAACAACGTCATGACCTAAGAATTAGGAAAGTTAAATATTAGCTAGGAGATAAGGTTCTCACTGGAATCCCACACATGTGCCACAACGCACAAAATTTCAAACACTATGGGAAGGACCTTATATTATTTATGCAACTTTTCCTTCAAGGGCCATGAAAATACGCAAACCTAAGAGCCCGGATAAGAAACTTTTGATCAACGTGCAACAACCCAAACCTTTCCAGGAGCTTAGGATAGCTAGTACACATGCTACCTCTCTTGATGGACAACCCTGCTCACAATTTTGGATCTCCTCCTTCCAACTAAGTCGTGGGGGAGATGGCCACCTATGTTAACCATTCTAGGCCCTCAGTTCTTTTTAAATTTTTTTTTTACACATTTTTTATTTTACACATTCTTTCAGCTTTTCTTATTTTTGTTTTACATCATCGTTCATGTTTTTACTGTTTCTTTGTTTACTTGATTGCTTTTATTTGTCATCCAATAAGTGCTCATGATGGTGGATTGAATTATATCATATTAATTGCTAATGTTTGGTTTTTACCTTTGAATTATGATGCAAATATTAAGGTATGGTTCTTTTGGTAAAACAAGCAATGAGTCCATGTTATCCACTCATCCATACAACTCTATGGTCTCCTTTCGCTTGGAACTATATAGTCCCTTTTTTCTAAGTAAACTTTTAATGAATTGGTGGCTGGGTACTTTTCAAACCAAAAAAAGACTCAAAGGATGAAAAGGGTGTGACTTCAAGGGGATTCGATGCATTTGTGCTAGCCATTCTCTTGGGGTGCTTGGATGCTTTTTCTTGGGTTTTTCGCCATTCTAACATTGTTCAAAAATTGGGAAACTGAGTGAATAAAAATAAGTCTTTGCATGTTGTGATTCTCACGCAAAAAAAAAAACAACCAAAAAAAGAGTGAGAATTCAAAGCACATCCCTTAGACATAATAAAGCAATATGGGCTACAAGCACTGGTTATGGAACTGAAAAGATATGTTACCCATGCCTGAAGGTTTCCTCTAACTAAGGCCCTTTCTCGCTTCCTACTTCTCCATCTCGCTCTCTTTGGAATGGTGGTAACGTTTTGTGGAAGGATTCTTGTTACTTTAGGTGGATGGATTGGTCAAGTGTATTTATGTGAGATCACTAGATGTGGTTTGTTTGAGTCTAGATTTGGGATGAGTTCTACTCAGTTATAGTAACCATAAAGTACACAAGGGTCTTTACACAACCTTGTTCTTGGGATTGCATTCCATTCTTTCCTCTCCATCTTTCTTCCCATTTTCCACTTCATTGCTAGTTTTATCATTAGTTCGTTCTGGGTTGATGCATTATTTTTCTTTGGTGAATTCTTGTGGGTAAGTTTTTAACTCTTACTTCCAAATGACATTCGTAGAGCCTATAGACTCTTTGGTTTGTGGATTTGTTAGGGCATAAAAGGCATGAGCCTACTTTGGGGAGGACCCATTAGCATTTCCTTTTGGTGCAATTGTTAACTTCTTTCCCTTAAAAATTTCCTGCAATCAATCATTTCTTGTTTCATCCCCATCCATGACATCCATTTTATTGGTGTTGCTATTAATATTTTTCGTCTTTCTTGTTCCTCATGTTTTTCCATCTTATAGCTACCAGAGGTTTGCTCTTAGTCGTGGGGGCCCTAGCACAAATTTTTCAATTTTTTCCATTTTACTAATTACCTAACCCCTACATCTTGGGTAATTTCCAGTGATAAATCTCTAAACCAGTTTTTACCATAACCACAACTTAGCCAATGCACTTCATATCGAGGCAAGGTATCAACTACATTGTGGATTATCTATCCTTGCTCATTTGTGACTGTGTTGTGTGTGCAGATGGCAATCATACCAACAATGAACTAGGCTTGGAGGAAGCACTTAGGATGGACCAGAATTGGAGCATTTATGAAAGGAAAAATTTTGGTGGCATGGCTATGGATAAACAACAGAAGGTGCAATCTTAGCATTGGTGGCAACATGCTCCATCTTCTTTCTCTCTCTCTTTTTCTCTTCAAGCTGTCAAATCAAGGCTTGGATGTCATTTATGTACGAGTGTTCACCACAATGGTCATGAACACTAATGTTGTAATATGCTTATTGATCTGTTCACTGAGCACATTGAGTCTATCATCCCATTCTACCATTAGTTGTCAATTAGTCAATAATCCCATACCTTCCCAATATTTTGTAAGGAACTCGAGGATGAGTTTTCATTTAGTCATGGGGGTATGATGAAGCAGTTACTCTAATTATTAGAGCAGTTATTATTGGAGTGGTTACTCTAATAATTAGAGCGGTTATTATTGGAGTGATTACTCTAATTATTAGA
>MNCI01001684.1:3859-38340 GCA_015680685.1 Gnetum montanum | reverse complement strand
AGTAACGATTAGCATTTGGTAATCCTAGTAGTGTTGCACTAGTTTAGGATGTGTACAGTAAGTGGGAATAGATGCTGGTGTTAGGATTAGTTAAAACTTAGTTAATGAGTAGTTAAGTTAAATTAGTCACTTAGTTACCTCTCTCCTTCCCTACTATCGCAGGACATAAAAACATAAAAGCTATAAAAATCATATGCTTCAAGCTTACTTAACCATACAATCATGACATACAGGTAAGCTTGGGAAGACAATGATCAACCAACCCATCCTTGTTTCACAAGTGTGCATAAGCACTTAGTCCTTGGAATTTGACCGGATCATGCGTGAAAAGCTCATATTCGTATGGTTGAGCATAGGGATACCTCACCGCTCATCAATCAATGAAGCAAATCGTTAAACTACATAAGCATGACCCCTTTGAACATACGTGTGACACTTGGTAGCTCAAAAACAACTAGCATTTAATAGCCCAGCAATGTTTGCACAAAGTTCAGGATGTATCCGAAAAGTGGGAACGGTTACTTGTGTTAGGCTAAATTAGACCATAGTCTACTTAGCAATTAATTACTCTCACTTTCATTCTTATTTAATTAGATTTTATTTACTTTAATTTTTGATTATTTATTGTTGTCTATCTAGTTAATATTTCCTTTATCATCAATTACACTTCCTATTGCTAATGTGGAATGAGTACGACTTAATCACGAACATTTAGGTGTAACTACTTGGTAACCCAATAGCGTATCTAGTAGTGCTCAAGTAATGTATGCTTGGAAATCCCAGAAGTAGTACACAACGTCCAAGATGCATATGGATGATTAAGGATGGATGCTCATCGCACTTAGGCTAGCTTATATTTTACTTTATGTTGCCTATTAGCTTAATCAAGATTGTTTCCCATTATCTCTAGGAGTAGCCTAGTTTAGAATCGCATCATACACCTCACTCTAGACTAAATCATACGTGAAAAAGAAAATACTAGTCCTAGTGGGAAGACAGCAAACTACAATCAACGTATGATTGTCTAGGTGTTGCAACTAGTCCATCCACGGAGTTTGACCAGATCACACATACATACTTGTATTTGTATGGTTGAGTGTAGGGGTACCATGCCGCTCATCATTGGCATCATTGCTAGGGACGGTGCTGGCTATCTAGATTAGTTATATCATACAAGATCGCTATAACAGGGTATTAACAATATATCTTTCAAACAAACAAATTAAATTCAATTAAGTCACACACAATTCACAACCATGTCTCTCTCGCAAGACAATGATAACACAACATCTAGTGAGCAAATTCATTGGAGAACCAACAAAGAAGTTTGGAGTACTCAATCTTATGCAGGAGTTTCATATGTTCATAGACACCCCAATGATACTTAAGGACTTTTATCATCCAACTGAAACACCTCTAGTGAAGATGGAACATCCCCTAGAACAAGGAGGCCTGTAAGGCCTAGAACCTTCTCAATGGGTAGTAAGAGTACATCAGAGGATGATTGGGAGACTTAAAAAAGTCATGACGAGTCTTTTAGTTCCCTCTCTTTCTCTACTCTTATAATGTCAAGTTGTGACACAGATAACTATTCCTTAAGGGGTCGACATAGAAATAAAAATAAAACCCATGGGCAAAGTTAGGAATGCCAACATGAACAAAGACAATATTGTCCCAACTCACAAACTCATAACTTACTTAGTGACGATGAACGCCTATTGGCCACTAAGAGCCTAATGCATATACAAGAGGCCATTCGAATTTTCCATAGGCATCACAAGGAAAGCTATCTACCTAAGCTTAATTTAAACAACTTTCCCAATTTTTTAGAAGGCTATGATTTAGATCAACAACATCATTTATAAGCCTTCTACGATGCTTGTGCATGGAATAATATTGATAATGGGTGGCAAAGACTTAAGCTCTTTCCTATGACAATTGTTGGCCAAGAAAAAGTATGGTACAAGTATTTAAAGCCGAAATCAATTCATTGTTGGCCCACAATGATAGAAATCTTTAATGCAAGATATCAAACCTATGCAAGAGTGTCAACCTTGAGGAGACAAATCTAAGAGTGGAAACAAGGGTAACATGGACCCTTGTACATGGCCTTGGAAAGATATTACTCTTTGTTAAACAAATGCCCAGGCCATGGGTTCTCTGAGGAAAGGCTAATGTATCACATCATGGATGGGCTCCGTGATGAAACAAGGGAGACCCTAGGGATGTATGCCCCAGGTCAACTATATGAACTACGAACCCATCATTTCCAAGAGCTTCTTAAGTGAGTAGCAAAAGAAGAAAGAGAAATAGCCAAATGGGAGAGTGTTGAAAAATCTCAATAGAACCAAACTCTTGAAGTAACAAAGGTCCATAATCATAAAGAGGAGAAATCAACTCACCCCAAGGAGGTGAAACCATCCTTACCTTGCCAATACAAAAATCACTAGATGAAATTGATGCAAAGATTAATAAGATGATGGAGTGGGTACATGAAAAATGTAGAGAATATGTAGACATTATTAGAGGGAGACTCACTCAAGATAAATTGATGACCAAAACAAACAAAGGATACCAAACCTAGAAATAGGAAAAACACTATTCGACAATCAGAAAGAAGGGCTGAACAAAATGAGGATAGGGGATCAACCACAAAACATAAGTATCAATGTGATGTTTGCCTATACAATCGCCCAAAAGGCCAATGCCTAATCTTGTCACATCTACATGAGCATTAGAGAAGAATGTTACATCCAAATTTTGTACAGAAGTACATGGTTGGGAGCATTCCTATTTGACAACTTTATGGGCAACCCCATAACTCATTGTACTATCCATGGGAAAATTCTTACTGGCCTTAGTATTGTGCTCAACTGCTATGGCAAAACCCCCAATTGTGGGAAAGGCCATTGCCAAACTGGCCACACCCTTCATATCATCCAAAACCAAGCGCTTATCATGTTCAACACTTTGTTTCTTCAACTAGATCAACATCCTCTACTTCACCTCATTGTTATCACTCTCCCAAGTATCATCAACCCATGTCCTCTCCTATGAGATCACCACCTCATATTCCTTATACTTCTCCTTGCTCTCAATACTCTCATCCTTCACCTCCTCCTACATCACCACCAGTAGTACTAAAAGGTTTTGCACCACAACACCAACCCACAAACATTACTTGTGCTGCTACTATCAACAACAGTGGGAGTCCTCCACAATGTCAGAAGTGTCCTTTCTTTAGGCATGGCCATAGAAAGAGATAGCACGATTCTAAAACCACTGCATCCTCCAACTCAACACAAGCCCAACACTATGATGCACCTTCCTCTTCAAACTCAATGCCTCTTGTTACCTTATCCAGGCCTCCACCTCACACTCCAACATCCAATGAATTCATCAATGTGAAGGGACACACAAATCTGTGCATACTGCCATCTAGTCAAGGGTGTCATAGTGGGTTATATTTCCCTCATAATGTATACATATCATCTAACCTGCACCACTATGCCTTTTATAATCAAGTGTGTGATCAACAATTTCTCTACCTAGCCACCATACCACCAATAGACACCCAGTGGTTGGGGCATGATAGACCCCTAACATTTCATATATGCATGGATCCTATTCATCCACTTATTAATCCTAGTCATGATCAAATGTTTAGTTATGGGGGTTATGCCCCATTCTAATTTCTAGGATTCTTAAGTATCTTTTAACTTTTTGTTTTACACATTTTTGGTTTTACAAATTTTTGATTTCATCTTCTTTTTTTTTACATTTTTGTATTTTCAAGGTTATTAGTCTTCTCTTAGTTTTTATTTACACCATTGTTAATATATTTATATTTATTATCTACTCTTTTACTTTCTTTTATGATTATTTTTACTTATGTTTGGTGTGTTTCTCTACATTTTTTGCTAATAAGGTGGTAGGTACAATGGTAATGTACTACTTGATGGTGGTATGCTTTATTTATAATTTGATTATTGATGTCTAGTTTCTAACTTTGAATGTCGTTACTGACAACTAGGACATGGCTTCTTTTCATGTAACAAGCAGTGAGTCCACATCATCCACCCATCCACATACTCTATGGTTTTCCTTGTTTTGGAAGTATGTAGTCTCTTCTCCATTAATGTAACTCTAATAAATTGGTGACTTGTGTAGTTTTTGAAATTGGAAAGGAATCAAAGGTTTGGATAGGGTGTAGCTTCAAAGGGATGCACTATTCTTTGTGCTTTTCTATTTTCTTGTGTGCAGGAGTGTTCTCGTAAGCTTCTCACCGTTCTACATCATTTCATAATAGGAAGTCAAATAAGTCCTTGCATGGTGTGGTCCTCATAAAAAAAAATAGAGAGAAAGGTGAGGATTCAAAGCACACCCCTTGAACAAAATAAATGTGAAAATTGCATGGGTCTTTGCATGGTGTGGTTCCCATTCAAAAAAAAGAGAAAAAAATATGGGAATTCAAAGCACACCCCTTAGACCAAATAAAATGGGCTACAAGCACTAGTTATGAGACTTGTCTTGTCTCCCCTAACTAAGACCCTTTCACACTTCCTACCTTTTCTCCTATTTGGAATGGTGGTTGTTTTATGGGAGCATTCTTATATCTCAGGGGATGGACTTGCCTTAGAATGTTGATGCAAAGTCACTGAAAGTGGTTGGTTTTAATCTGGACTAAGGATGAATCCTACCAAGTCATTTAATCACAAACTTCACAAGGGACTGTATGTGACCATAATTAGGAACTCCATTCCACTCTCTCTATCATCCATCTATGCTTTTCATGTCTCACCTCGCTACTAGTTTCATGTTTTGATTTAATGTTTTGGTTTGATGTGTCTGGTTTCTTAGTCAGTTACTTTTGGGTTTTTTCACTTAACCTTTTGTAATCATTAATCATCTATGGAGCCCATGAACTCCTTTGTTTGATGTTATGCAAGGGCATAAATGGCCTGTGCCTACTTTGGGGAGGACCCGCTTGCATATCTTTTGGTTTGGTTAAGTTAAGTTCTTTACCCTTAGACATTGTTATAATCAAATTCTTTTTATTTACCAAATCCATGTTATCCAAATTGTATGCACCTTCACAACTATTTGTAATGAATTCATTTTTATTATTGTGAATTCCCTCTTTCCACTACTTCTTGTGTCAAGCTTTCTCTGAATTGTATGGATCGCTTCTATTATTTAACCTATTCATTCGTCTTTCCACTAACAATATCAAGTAATCAATCTATCACAATCACAAATTGGCTAGATAAAATCATCAATGAGACAAGGTCTTCAACCATTATTTATGTACTATATATACTAATCCTTGGTTTTTTTGTGATTACAGTGGAAAGCATGGATTGGAAGCAAGACTGTCGTCACCAAGGAGGATGCAACCATACCACTCGTGGGAGATTGTTCATGACCGTTGGATCTCGTTTACCTCTCCCTCATTCTTCTATTGCCAAGAAGGGTTGGATGTCCTTTGGATCTGTTAGTGTTCTTTCCTAATTGTCATGGATACCAATTTTGTATATAATTGTAATATTGTATGCTCATGCACTTCTATATTTGTCTATTTTTTCTATGTCACTCTGCATGTCAGTCAAATAAGTCCACATCCCCCTAATATATTTTGTAAATAACTTATTCCTCTTCTTCTGTAGTCAAGGATGAGTTTTCATTTAGTCGTGGGGGTATGATGAAGCAGTTACTCTAATTTTTTGAGTGGTTATTATTAGAGTGGTTACTCTAGTGGTTACTCTAGCAGTTATTCTAATTATTAGAGTAGTTACTCTAACGGTTAATCTAGCAGTTATTCTAATTATTAGAGTGGTTACTCTAGCGGTTACTCTAATTATTAGAGTAGTTACTCCCAAGTCTATAAATACAGCGCCCAGACACACAATTGAGAGGAAGTTTTTTTAGAGTCAAGTAGCAAAACTATTGTAGTCTATTTGAAAGTTAGAATATTTTCCAAGTGCTCGCAGCAGGATGTCTAAGTGTGGATAGATCTTTATTCAAGCATTAATGTACCTAAGCATACCATTGTGTTGGCAATAAAGACAAGCTCTTTGATTCATCCTTGCAGCACTTGAGATTTGTTTTCTTACGCATTTCTTTTATTTTATTTTCTTATGCATTTATTTTATTTTATTTTATGTTATTAGCACAGCAATTCATTTTGATCAATTAAGAAAATCGTTAAATTACAAGCATGACCCCTTCGAGCATACGTGTGACACTTGGTAGCTCAGAAACAACTAGCATTTGATAGCCCAGCAATGTTTGCATGAAGTTCAGGATGTATCCGAAAAGTGGGAACAGCTAGTTGTGTTAGGCTAAATTAGACCATAGTCTACTTAGCAATTAATTACTCTCACTTTCATTCTTATTTACTTAGCTTTTATTTACTTTAATTATTAATTATTTATTGTTTTCTATCTAGTTAATATTTCCTTTATCGTCAATTACACTTCCTATTGCTAATGCAAAATGAGTACGACTTAATCATGAACATTTAGGTGTAACTACATGGTAACCCAGTAGTGTATCTAGTAGTGCTCAAGTAATGTATGCTTGGAAATCCCAGAAGTAGTACACGAGGTCCAAGATGTGTACAGATGATTAAGGACGAATGCTCATCGCACTTAGGCTAGCTTATATTTTACTTTATGTTGTCTATTAGCTTAATCAAGATTGTTTCCCATTGTCTCTAGGATCAGCCTAGTTTAGAATCACATCATACACCTCACTCTAGATTAAATCATATGTGAAAAAGCAAATACTAGTCCAAGTGGGAAAACAGCGAATTGTGATCAACGTATGATTATCTAGGTGCTGCAACTAGTCCATCCGTGGAGTTTGACCGAATTGAACATACATGCTCGTATTCATATGGTTGAGTGTAGGGGTACCTCACCACTCATCACAGATGTAACATACACAACATACTTGAGCACTAGCATGTACATAAGACATTATTCCCTTAAGAGAGCTCAGACACATTCCTACTATAATGCATCTAACCCTAAGCCTTGCTCTAGAAAAAATGGGTGGTGGCCTAAGCATCGAAGCCAAAGCTCCTTCACAAGCCTACATATCCTTGTAAGGTAGTACAAAAAGAAATTAGAGCCATGCAATCCTTTTGTGATTGTTAAGATAGCATGGAACTCGTAAGGATCTCCACACTCCTTTGAACTCTAATCAAAAGGAAAATAGCCTTCTATCCGCCAACAAGGCATATTTTCCTACACTCTCCCTCACTTGAAAGAAGCAATGTCCTTAGAGCAATGAGGACACCACATCGCCCATACCATGTGTCATCATCAATGAATTTTCTTATGTGTTTCTTGTTATTTATGTGTATTTTGGTTGTGTTTGTATGTTTTGGCATGATCTCCAAGTGTTAACGATCAAAGAGAGTTGGTTTTGGGGGCACCTAATGAGTGTGAGCTTCAACATGAATGTCTTGTTGATTGACAACTCTACCAGGAAGACATCTCCTCCTAAGGCAAGACATCTTTTCTAGAGTGTAAGCACCTACTACCAAGACCAAACATCTTTTGCATAGGCCAGTAATTCTAGAAAGACTTCTACATCACCTACAAGATGTATGCTTTTAGAACAAGATGTCTACTTTTAGTGCAATATATCTCCTTTTCAAATAGTCTCAATTTGGTAAAGACATCTCCTCTACCCCCAAAATGCCTTCTTTGATGGGAACAATGGTCATAATTTTGTATAGTGACTTCAAATGCTATAAATAGGTATCAAGCCTTACATTTGGCTAATAGAGTTTTGTAGAGAGAGAGAGAGAGTTCCAAGAGAGACCAAGAGAGAAATGTGGAGAGAGTGATATTGAGCTTATCTTGAGCTTCCATTTTTGTGAGGCTTATGAGCCATTATGTGTGTAAGAAAGATTAAATGTGATCTTGAGCCCTTGTCTATCCTTGAGCATGTTGCTTCTAACAAAATTTTGTATTTCTATTCTATTGCAAAGCAAGAATAAAATGTGATGTTTTCTTTTCTCCATTATGTGAGCATTCTTGTAGGATTGGACTTCAACTTTGGGTTCGATGAGGCTAGCTCCTCATCACTAAGCTTATGTCTTTATTTGCACACTTTCTTAAATGTGGAAAGCACATTGGATATTGAGGGTATTGAGCCACTCAAAGACCATCCAATAATTGTCAACAAGAAGGTTTAATGGCTAGGTTATTCAATTGTAGAGCATAAATGTTGAACTCAACTTGATATCCAATTGAGGTTTAGACGTACTCATGCAACCCAAGTCAAGGAAAAAAAGGGTTATCCTTTTTCATGCAAATGATACCAACCTTTCCACCTACAGCTAGGACTCACTTAAAATGTGAACCATTACTTTACGCATTGTAGCATTACAAGTATATAAACTTTTGAAGGCACTTATTCCTACTCTTGAAAATCATTAAACATTCCCTTTCCTTTAGAGAACCATTGGAAATTCTCTCCCCTTTTAAGAAACATGGGGTGTTTTCTTCCCTTTGAGAAACATAGGATATTCCCTTCACCTTTTGAGAAATGTGAGACATTCCCTTCCCTTTGAGAAAAAAATATGCTCTTTGCTCAAAGTTACTCCACCATATTCTATTTTTTCCCACATACTCATGTGAGCTCTCTCCCTTATTTTTTTCTCTCTCTTTTTAAAACCTATTTTACTTTCTTTTTCTTTCTTTCTTTTTTCCACATACACACACCCATGCACCTTAATGCTTCAACCATCCCAGAAGTGATAGCATTAAACTAGCCACATTCCGTCCTCTCTAGCACAAATTGTATTAGCAGGGATTTTGATTGTCCACTTCTATCAAGATGGTTAATATAAAATAGCATTAACTATCATAATCAACAAAGTGACTAGCATCAAAAACAACCTTTACTAATATCTCTTATGAAATAAAAACCACTATTTGTCATAATGTTCATACTTATCCCAAAACATTTCATTGCATAAGTAGAAAATAAAGTCAACTAGTGCTTAACCATGCAAGATATTGAACATAGGAGAAGGGTGGGGAATAAAGGGATAAATCCATCACTATTCTTTCAAAAGCATCATCACCTATCCCACGATTCACCAATTGCAAGTCACTAAATCAAGCACATAAGTACTTTGATATTTGAGAAATCACAAGTTGGCAACAATGGATTTTGTTGTTTCACACAAGGATGAATCACCATCCACATTCAAAAAAACTACTAAAATAAAATCAAATCCTCAATGAGGAAAATCAGAATGAAGGGACTAAGATATTGAAACATCCAAGAACAAAAACATAAAGACACTTGATGAACCATGATTTGTCAGGCTCTGATATCAAACTCATGATATTGGATCCACAATATCAGGTACACAATATTGTGGCCTAGCTAATGATATTGGATACACGATATCATGGTTTCTGTGTAAGCCTATAAATACCACATTTGGGCGCACAAGAAAAAAGAAGTCAGTTAGTGTTAGAGTAGAGTCTTTTTGTCATTTTTTAGTTCATCTCAACCCTTTCCCCAGTGCATGCCCGCAGTGTGATGATTGTAATTGTATAGAACCTTTATTTGAGTGTGACATACTTGGACATGCACATGACCAGCAATAAAGATTGAGATTACTCCATCATTGCAGCATTCAATTAGTTTTAATTGCTTACTGTTATTGTTATTTATTCTTTTCCTAATTAATATTTCTTACCCTTCATTTTCTATCCCTATTATTAAACACAGAATGAGTACAACTTAATCACGATCATTTAAGTATGACTACTTGGTAACCCAATAGCGTATCTAGGAGCACTCAAGTAATATACGCTTGGTAATCCCAAAAGTAGTACACGAGGTCCAAGATGTGTAGGGATGATTAAGGACAGATGCTCAGTGCACTTAGGCTAGCTTATATTCTCTTCTCCCACTCCCTCTTAACTTAAAACAAAGTTATTTTCCATTGCCTCTAAGAGTAGCACTAGCTTAGGACCACATCATACACCTCACTCTGGACTAAACCATATGTGACAAAGCAAATACTAGTCCACATGGGAAGACAATGAACTGCGATCAACATGTAACTATCTAGATACCACAACTAGCTTGTCCACAAAGTTTGACCAGATCGTGCATGAATGCTCATATTCATATGGTTGAGTGTAGTGGTACCTTGCCACTCATCATTGGTGTCGTTGCTAGGGATGATGCTAGTTATCTAGATTAGTTATATCATACATATCAATGTAACATTTTCCTGTACAATCATCCCAAAGGTCAATGCCCAATCTTATCACATTTACATGAGCATTGGGGAAGAATGTTACATCCAGAGTTCATACAAAAATACTGTGTTCAATCACAGTGGAAAAAATCCCAGTCATGGGGGAGGCCACCCCCAAACTGGTCACAACTTTCATATCATTCAAACCTAAGTGCTTATTAGGTTCAGCATCCTATTTCCCCAACTAGGTCAACATCCTCTATCTTACCACATCATTATCATTCTCCTAAATACTATTAACCCATGTGCTCTCCCACAAGATCACCACCTCATGTTCCTTATACTTCTCCTTGCCCTTAATATTCGCATCCTTCACCTCCGTCTACATTGCCACCAATAGTACCAAAAGATTTTGCACCATAGCATCAACCCATGAACATTACTTGTGTTGCTACTATCAACCATAGTGGGAATCCTCCACAACATCGAAGGCATCCCTTCTTTATACATAACCATAGAAAGGGACAACATAGTTCTGAGACCACTGCATCCTCCCACTCAGCACAAATTCAACACTGTGGTGCATCTTTCTCCTTGAACCCAACGCCTCATGTTACCTTATCAAGGCCGCCAATCAATACTCCAACAACTATGCAGCCCAATGAATATAGCCACGTAGGGAGACATATCGATCCTTGCATACCATCTTACAGTCAAGGGTGCCCTAGTGGGTCAACTTCGTATCAATTAAACTCATCTTCTAACTTGCCCCACTATGTCAACTTTAATACAATGTATGCACCCCAATTTGGGTACATTCCAACCACAACATCAAAAGACACCCAGTGGTTTGGATATGATGAGGCCTCAATATTTCCAAAATGCTTGGATCCAAACCTTCCATTTATTAATTCTTGCCATGATCAAAAGCTTAGTTATGGGGGATATCCCCCATTCTAACAAGTAGAATTAATAAATATTTTTCCTTTTCTTTAATTTTACAATTTTTTTTTTCCAATTTTTCATCTTTCAATTTATTATTTTACCTTTTTATGAGTAATCTCATCTATGAATAAAGCACTTATGTGACTCATTGGTTGAGGTGTTGTTCTTTGCTATCAAGTCTCAAGTAACTAATTATTTGGACAATGAGCCCATCACATCCACCCAACCACTTTATTAATAAGAGATTCTACTCTAGGTACAATGATATTCTTGACATCATTAAAACTTAAAGTAATTTTATGCTCATTATACCCAGAGTGAAGAAGGATGGACCAAGAGGGAGTGGCCAAGGTGTGACATCAAGGGGACTTGTGGATTCTCTTTGGTGACATCTGTAAGAGTTACCATGTAGCCTGGTTGTACTAAGATCCTTATAGATCTAATGAAAAATCAAAGTAAGATTAGTAAAGGCACTCAATAAAGAAATCCAATGCTATTCTAGGGGGTTCCACTAGAAAGACATGCACCCATGCTTGAAGGTAGATGGCTTCTCTAGATTACGCATCAAAAAAATAAAAAAAATAAATAAATAAGAAGAAGGAGAAGAGAAAGTGAAGCAACCAAACAAAAACAAATGTGCCACAAAGAAATTCCAAATCACTCCTCCCTTGAACAAAACGCCAAGTGATTGTACACCTTGTTGTCATGATGCTCTTATGGTTGTTCATCATTGGATGAAGTAATGCGATGTCACTTATCAAAGGAATGGACTTGGTCTTGATTTTGTAGCAATAGGCTAATGACACATTAATCATGTCCTACACTTAGGATTGATTTTGCCCTGGGTCAATTACCTCATGCCCCAATCTCTATCATCCCTTCTACAATTCGCCTCATCTCGCTGTTCATGGATTTGTGACTCGTGTCTTGTATTGCATAGAATTTATACCTCATTATGGTGATATCTACATGTGTCTATTTGTGGGATTGGTGTGGATTACATTTCACCCTTCTAGTGCCTACAAACATTTTCAGGGTGGTTACGTAAGGGCATCATAGGTAGGAACCTGCTTTGGGGAGGATCCACTTGCATAACCTTTGTAATTTACACTCATTGCACATCACCATCACATCATTTTATACCCTCCAAGTACTGCATTACCAATGCTATTCTTTCCTTAATCATCCTTCTAAGTTCAAATGTTCCTATGCACCATAACATGTCCTTTTTCCTCATTCTATTTACTAATTTTATTATCAAATTCTACCCCATCATACTTTTTGTACCTCCTGGTCTATTCAATGTTACCCTGGACCTTTTCATTTAACCTCAACTCCTTCATTTTTGGCCTTGGAAATTTAGAAATTCATTAATTTTACTAAGTACCCTATTTTCAATTAGCCTCAATATTGGGTTCACACTATCGAGTACGCGATATCACATCCATAAAAACTATATATATGGACCCCCCCCCCCAGTGCACGTCAACATCATTTTACACTATTCATGCAAGGGGAATTGTTCAAATTTTCTTCCACGAAGTTGCTAGCTTGCACACCTATCATTCAAACATCTATAACTTGCTGGTTAATGCTCTGATTCCCATTCCAATTGAACCTATTTGAACTCGGAGTGTTCAGCTTAGTTGTGGGAGAAGGGTACGCTCCAAGTTGAGCATAATTTTTCCAAAATTTTCCATCATTCGAAGGATATCATAAATGGTAAATGACCATAGAATTGTTAAACATGTTGCCAAATCAATTTTCTCTCTTCACTCATATCATGAGAATTAATTTTTGGAGCCACCTAATCAAATTGTACCTAATATCAAAACTTTTAGGGGACATTTTCATAAAATTTCCTAACTCTGGATCACACAAAACAAAAAAAACGAATTCATTAAAGGCAAGAAGTAAGGGTATAAGTCACATTTTGTAAATAACCTTACTAATAGTCAATCCCGTGTGATTGCAGATGACACCTAAACATGGACAGCAAGGAGGACCCTCTCAAGGTGAGTCCAAACGACCAAGGAGAGGTAGAGGCCAGGAGTCTCCTGGGGAACGTACAGAATACAAGGCACAATCATTCAGCATCCATCAAGAGCCTCCTATTATTGTGCAATCAGGACAAGCTAAAAGAGGAGCCACTAAAGCACTTGAACAGGGACAACATCTCACATTGTTCCCAGAATGTGTTCAGGCAATCCACAAAAGGTCCATGTCAGCAGCTGTGATCATGGAACTCAACTTTGGACCTTTCACTAAGTTTGCTCCTGAAGTAGTTAGGGACCAAATCAAAAGGTCCCCATTATGGCCTATCCTCTCTTAAAGTGGTGCTTGGTACTTGGGAGAGACGTATCAATTTTGACACAATAAAGAAGAAGGTACCATAGTTGATATTGATGGTGCTTCTGTAGATTTCTCTACCAAAGCCATTTTGAAAGTGTTAAATCTTTTGAATACAAGGCCAAAAATTTCTCACCTACCCACTCACTCTGATGCTAATGCATGAAAAATTTGGTTGAAAAGGGCATATGGCAAGGAAGACAAGGCATATGGAGAGTTGACCTTGGAGGAGAGGATCTATTTCAAGATTAGTACTTATCACATCTTCCCCACAAAATGATTGAACAGAATCTCCACGTATGCAGCCAGAGGAAGTGCTATATTGATGGGCAACGTTAATGCTAACCTACCCCATCTGTATCTCACGAAGATTCTAAGGTGGTTTGAGGAATGTAAGATAGGGAAGTTCGTGTTGCCCTTCCCTTGTCTCATTAGGAAGCTATGTCAGTGTGCTGGAATTCTAGGGTGCACCAATGATGTCCCCAAAAGAACCCAAAATGCTTCGTTTGCTGAATTATTAAAGCCACCAACCCCAAGGAAAAGTGCTGGTGAGACACTGGAGCCAAAACAAGAACGAATGCTGGGGCCCACTGTAACTCAAACTGTAGGGCCTAGCCATCTTCCAAGCACAAGGCCTGGTCAACAACAAGAAGAAGGGCCTAGCACACGCCAGCAAGACCAACTGCTGCCATTGCCATAGGATTATCGATCGTCGATGAGCCATCTTAGGGACATCATTGAGACGGTTAGTTGGTGAAGTCGTGATGATGCCAATCTCTTTCGGGTCATCAATGATACCATATGATCCATGATCTCCATCAATCATGCATGGGACGAGGTGTCAATCCAAACAGGAGAAGGGGAAATGCACTGGTCACAAAAAATCTCAGGGAATGTTGCATCTTTCTAGGTGTAATTAGAAATTGGTGAAGGGGACACAGTAGTGATCATGTAGAACCAAGATGCAGTGAGAGCCACAGAAGTGGTCACAGACCACATAAAAGAATCATTCAATGTCCCTATTGTGCCATCGGTAGACTTTACAGGAGTGTGCGATGCTCAAACTTTGGTTGGTCCCTTGATGACTCCTACAGAGCATGAGGATATTCTTGATCAGTTGCTACAGATAGGACAAGTGATGATGTCCCTATTTGACATCCCTCAAGATGTCACAGCAACTCAATTAGACCTCATCTCCACCAAAGGGAAGCTGGTCATGGTAGAGATCAAGGTTGAGCATGCAAAAATAGAGTTGGAAAGACTCCAAGAGGAGCTCATCACCCTGAAAGCTGCATAGCGAGATCCATATCGATTTATCCTCATAGACTAGCTAAAGTCTTTTAGGACAGAGCAAATTACTAAATTGTTGGCAGAAAATAAGAAAGTGGTAGAGGAAAAAGACAAGGCCGATTGGGATGCTTCGAAGGCACAAGCGTAGACATATGTGCATACCAAAGAACTCAAGGCCTTGCAAGAGGAGAATAAACAGCTTGCTGCAAACAATCTTTGGTTGACCATTGTGGAAAAACAAAAGAAGGTTCTCAAAGAAAACCTTCAGTAGTTGTGAGAACAATTAGTGAGGTCAACTAGGACATAAATCACTTGGCTAGAGAAAATAGAACCCTTTCAATGGAGAAGGTGCACGCAATCCGTCAAAAGATGGCAATTGAAATAAGTGCATGGTAAAACGAGGCCAAGCGACATGAAAAGCTGAGGAAACACTTAAGGGACCAGGTGGGGATGTACAAGCAAGTAGTTGAAAAAAAATCCATATGGCCTAGACCCATATCCACACTCTCAGTGCTCAAAACACTAACTAGTGGGCCATATTGGATACCTATGCATTTGCCCACCAAGTAGAGCTTAAAAGCCGGGACTTGCAGATACAAGATCTTACAAAGTACATGGAATTGGCAAACCTGTGGTATGCCAACTTAGCCATGTTAATAACATGATGCCGGAGAACAAAGCTAGAGAAGCAGGTAGCTACCACCTATGCAAAATATGAAACAGAATTTGCTGAGCACAAGAAGACGCTGCAGAAACTAGAAGTGGCAAATTCTAAATTAGAGGTGGTCAAGGCTAGCTACCAAGGACAAAAGGATGTTGCAGCAGACTTGGCTCGATGCCTTATGGATTACTAGGAATACAAGGACAAAGCTAGAGCCTATGAAGAAGAACGATAGCTATTTGCGGCTTGGTATGTCAAGGCCAACCAAATGTTCCTGTAACCGCCGTGTCCATGGGAGGTGCTGACTCCATCAAACATTGGAGCATCAACATGGATGGCATAGGACCCCCAAACCAAAGAGGAAAAGCTCCAGGCACTCATTCAAAGCCATCAACTTCCAAATCCAGAGCACAAAACAAAGGGAAGAGACCCATGGAGGAGCCACTGCCACCAGGAACCACATGAGTTCCAATAAATTCTACAATTTTGTGTTTGTGTCCTAATTTTGTCATGTTCAATTGTCCACTATGGCATGAATAAATTTCTAGTCAGTCAACAATCCCATACCTATCCACTATGTAATCAATTGGGCTTGTTCTCATTTTGTTCGACTTAAGGATGAGTTTTCATTTAGTCATGGGGGTATGATGAACCATGATTTGTCAGGCTCTGATATTGGACCCACAATATTGGATCCACAATATTGGGTACGCGATATTGCGGCCTGGCTAACGATATCAGATATGTGATATCGTGGTTCCTATGTAAGCCTATAAATACCACATTTGGGCACACAGGAAAAAGGAAGTCAGCTAGTGTTAGAGTAGAGTCTTTTTGTCATTTTTTAGTTCATCTCTTTCCCCAGTGCATGCCCGCAATGTGATGATTGTAATTGTACAGAACCTTTATTCGAGTGTGACGTACTTGGACATGCACACGACTAGAAATAAAGATCGAGATTACTCCATCATTGTAGCATTCACTTAGTTTTAATTGCTTATTGTTATTGTTATTTATTGTTTTCCGAATTAATATTTCTTACCCTTCATTTTCTATCCTTGTTATTAAACGCGAAATGAGTATCACTTAATCATGAGCATTTAAGTGTGACTACTTGGTAACCCAGTAGCATATCTAGGAGCACTCAAGTAATATACACTTGGTAATCCCAAAAGTAGTACACGAGGTCCAAGATGTGTAGGGATGATTAAGGACAGATGCTCATCACACTTAGGCTAGCTTAGATTCTCTTCTACCTCTCCCTCTTAGCTTAAAACGAAGTTATTTTCCATTGCCTCTAAGAGTAGCACTAGCTTAGGACCACATCATACACCTCACTCTGGACTAAACCATACGTAACAAAGCAAATACTAGTCTAGGTGGGAAAACAGCGAACTGCAATCAATATGTAACTATCTAGATACAACAACTAGCCCATCCACGGAGTTCGACTGGATCGTGCGTGAACGCTTGTATTCATATGGTTGAGTGTAGGGGTACCGCGCCACTCATCAACACTCCCCTTAAACATGAGATCGCAAATATGATAATTTGAAACACTATCATTTCTCTTCTATAGTTCATGAGCTAATCCATTAAAGCAAAATTGGCAATAGATCCTTGAATGAGAATCCAAGTATAGCTCAACAACACATGAATGTAGAACCATCACATTGTAACATCAAATTATGAAGTCCCTAAGACATTTAAGTCAAAGACTCATCACAGGATCAATATATATATAAACAATTATCCAACAAAATAACACATTATGGGAAAAAACAAAAAAAAAAAAAAACAATCCCATACATTGTTGCATATTGGATGCATGATAGAATCACCATATTAAACAATCACAAGGATCAACGAGTAAGAGAGATTGTGTTTCTCTCAAAATTCCCCAAAACAAACTTGGGCACATACAACTATTTTGCACAAACTAGAGATCATCAATAACATTCTCTTGGCACATCACATGATTTCTTAATACAAAATTTTGAGCTAGAGCACATTGTGTTTTGTGCTATAACTTACCCTAACAAGAATGAAATTTTCTTGAAATCAACCAACACTTAAAACATTCAAAATTTCTTTTTCAAGTAGAAGACACATAATTGCATCACCTACTTGTGATAACTACTGCAATAACCAACAAACTTAAGAGTCATTTGGATTCCTTTGGCTCAAGGTAGACAACACATGTATATGTCATCTACATGTAGTAGTTGTTTCATAATTTTATCCTCTACAAAAGCATGAGCAAGATCTGTTTACTCATCTTTTGTCATCTCATCTATCACTTGTAACTGCTTTACAAAAATGTCTAAATGAGTAGTCTAAATTATCACCTCCAACTAGTCCATTGTGAGGATTAGGACCAAATAGGGCATCACCAAAATTTCAATTTCTTTTGCTCCTCTTCTTGGGCACCATAGCAGCACATGAATCGTGACCAACAAAGCATGCTCTTGAACCACAAACCAAAAGCACCAATGACAAGTAACAAACCTTGATCTACAGCCTAGCTCTAATACCAAGTGTAAAGACTTAGCATCATCCAAGAGTTCCAAAGTAGCCAAAATTCTTAGAGCAAATTCATTATGGACTATACCTCAATGTCCTCAAGAACCTGTGAGCAAAACATAAGTACATAGCTCACATGCCACACATTAGTCCAAGGTTAGGAGTGTTGCAAGGACACCTTTATAATCATACTAGCATACACATAAGATATAGCTTTCTTAAGAGAGCTAAGATGCATTCCGCCTTTAACTCATTTAGCCCTAAACCCCACTCTAAAAAAAGTCATAGCCTCATAATCTCCGTAACCAATTGTTGTCAACTATGTAACTAGTGTTGTAATATCTTGGTTACTAGGGTATCAACAATGTGACTAGTGTTTGTTTTCTTTGGATGAAAGTGGTGTACGCTGCATAAACCATGTTGCAATCTTTGTATAACCTCCTAAATTATATGTAGAAGACTATCAACTAATAATTAAGTACTATAAGAAATGTTAAATAAATAATGTAAGCTTGGATTTGTTATGAAATATATACTAATAAAGCAATACAAGATAGTCTCAAAGCCGAAGTTCTTCCACAAGCCAACATATCCTTATGACACAATACACAAAGGAATCAAGGCCATGTAGTTCTTTTATGATGGTTAAGATAGCATGAAACCCACAAGGATCTCCACACTCCTCCAACCCTCAATTTGGAGGAAAATAACCTTTGATTCACCAACAAAGCATGTTTTTTTATGAGCATGAAACCCCAAGTTATAGGTTGGATTCTAAAGCAAGGAAAGCACTTATTTCTCAAGTCAAGAGGTAAGCTCAAATCTAGATGCAACACTTGAAGATGCTATGCTTTGGCTCATCCACTAACCCTCCCAACACCTAGTGAGATGTGAATTAAGACTCCAAACAATTGTCCTTCATCCTCTATTTGCTTATTAAAAAAATCCCAAGTCCTAATTATTTTTATTGTGTACTATTTTTGGAATCCTTCTTAAGCCAAACTTATAAAATAAGGCTTCATGTATTTGCTTTTCAATTTTGTAATTTAATTTTATAATCAATGGTAAACTATATAAATTGTAAGGGTTAAAAACAATAAAATTAAAAGTAATCAAATCTTAGTAACAAACACAACATACTCAAAGCCCACAAAGTGACTTCTCGAATGTTCCAACAAAAATTAAGCAACACCATTGGCCAATTGGTTAAGTCACATTGAATTGCTCTTCAAGGTGTTGGGTTTCAGAACCTATTACTCACACCTTAAGCATACTAACTTGGATTTGTGTCATACTAAAATGCCTTACCCTAAAAAAATTTTCATTCCTATTTATGTTTTTACTGAAATTGCATTCCGTATATAGTCTTATCTTGAAATTTACAATTGTAATGATTTGTTAAAATTTACAGAACTATGCTGCACAATTTTAATGCTCTTTTTACAAGATAATAAAACTCCTACCAGCAAAATGGATTGGCTAAATTGTAACATTTATTTCACTCTATTTATGTTTCTATTGAAATTGCATTCCATATATATTCTAATCTTAAAATTTACATTTGTAATGACTTGTTAAAATTTACAGAACCAGCCTGTACAATTTTTATGCTCTTTCTAAAAGATAATAAAACTCCCATAAAAGAAAAATCGGAGCCATTCCCTCTGCTAAAAATCTTCCTCAGTGTCTTCCGTGTCAATATTTTCATCTTCCAATTCACTGTCCAGATCATCTATAACTTGCTGGTTAACTGTTTTACGAGAAGCACGACGATACCTCTTCTGGTCAAGCCTTGGCTCTGGTTGTTTAACGCCTTTTTTGTTGTACTTGTACCTGCAGAATTATCCTCCCTGTTAGAACCAAATAACGACAAACTAAACAGTAAGTACCTGCAAACTTTTAAGATTAAGAAACAGTTCATCATTACAAATAAAAACAATCACAGATTTCCGTTTTCCAAGCTGAAAATACTGGATTCAAAGTTCAGCATGCATTCATTCTTTTCATGTCCGCAGATAAACTTCCTCTTTTCCCTCTTTCCCTTGATCGATGCTAATGGGTTTAGAACGGAACGGTCTGTGGGAGTGGAATACAATTTACCTTAGATCAAACTAACATTTCGTGTCACCAATCACATAGGTTTAAACCAAATAGACAATGAACACTACATAATGGACCATCATTTAGAACCATAGTAAGGTGCTGGTCTTTTTAGCACAACCACTGGAAAAGAGGTTAGGCTTTTGTTCTATTTACCCTTCAGGATACCACTTAATTAAATGGACATTGAGCCTCAGAGTGATGACCCTTTTTAGATGATGAATAGTACAGGACACAGAATTTATCTGAGATGATGGATTCACAACTAAATTGCAACCGTACCTGAATTCTCCTTCCCGTTTTGTACCCACCAACCTTAATTGTATCTCCTCACGGACTTTGATCTCATCAAGCAACTGAAGATAGAAAGGATATCTTTCCCAGTCACCCTTCACAGCACAGCCTGGTTCTCCAAGGTGAACACAATTATTAAAGGCACATCCATCAGATTCTAGCATACGCCTTATCTGATCAAATCCACATAGCAAAAGTGAATGCTTCTGAAAAGATCTCTAAATTGCCGTGTTTAAAACCCTGAGAAGCTCCACCAGAATGGATAAATCTTCTCAAGAGTTCGGAATGTCACTTTTCAAAAAGGATACTCTCTCTTTCTGATATGATAATACGAATATATTAAATATCAAAGGTGGTACCTCTGGAAACATATGACCAAGAGAACTCTTTGTGACTTTGATTAGACCAGGCTGGTTAAAACCTGGCGTGTCTGTCAAGTAGCCTCCATTAGGCAAAGGAAGCAAAGTCACATTTCTTGTTGTATGCTTTCCTCTTCCACTTCTTGCAGAAATATCTCCAACACGTTGTTCATGAAACCAGGTGCTGCCTTCCATCTGAACATTAGACCATGTTAACCAACATTGCAAAAATTAATAAGCTTAATGTTGGGATAAGCAAATCACTAATCAGGTTGAGGTTGGGGATGTTAGGAAACGAATCAAGGGGAAAAAAAACAAGAACAGGAAAAACAAACACACATAGAACACAGAATTTTCGTGGTTCAGCAAGATCACCACTCATTCATGGCCGCATTGGAGTTTCATTGTATATTTTGCAGATTACAGTTACAAGAGAGTTTCAAAATGTTACATTAATATGCATCAAAAAACCACCCATAACTGAAACTGGCCCATGACCCAATAATCCAGATCAATCGCCACATGACTCCAACAATTTCCCACTTAGAGACTGATTTAACAAAAAAAACCAAAACAAAACAAAAAAAAAAAACTCTTGCAACCTTGCTTCTCTCACGTACACCATCAATCTAGTGCAGCTCCTCCTCATCACTAACCATGGAAGCCTACTAAGGTCATGCAGAGCCTCAGCTTAGTAGTGGTGACCACCTTGGTCAACATGTCTGCAAGGTTCTTTGACCCAAGAATCTTCCTTAGCAGTAAAGTCCCATCATCTATCAACCCACGGATATGATAATACCTCAACTGAATATGTTTAGATCTAGAATGAAAAATTGGATCTCTAGCCAGATGTATGGCACTCTAACTATCACTGAAAAGCTCATTGTTGTCTTGTCTTACCCAACTTTTTTAGAAGACCCTTCAACCAAATCATCTCCTTTCCAGCTTCTGATATAGCCATATATTTTGCTTCTGTGGTTGAGAGAGCAACACTCTTCTAAAGTTAAAACATCCAACTCATAATAGTACGACCCATAGTGAAAATATAACCAATATTTCTACTGTCCAAATCACCTCTCAAATCTGCATCAGAAAAACCCTGTAGAGATGCTGCTCCTTTTAAAACAAAGTGCCATACTTGAAGTTCCTTTCTGATATCTCAAGAGCCACTTTACAACTTCCCAATGCTCCCTTCCTGGATTAGACATGACCCTGCTAACAACTCCCATTGCATGTGTTGTGTTGGGTCTGGTGCAGATCATAGCATACATCAAACTTCTAAATGAAAAGGAGAGAAAACAATGTCTCTTCAACATTCGACCCTTCAAATTTTGTAATAGTCAACCCTTCAACTTCTGTAACAATTGACCTTTCAACTTTTGTATCAGCTGACTCTTCAACTTCTGTAACAATTGACCTTTCAACTTTTGTATCAGCTGACTCTTCAACTTCTGTAATGGTTAACCTTTCACGTTCTGTAACGGTTGACCCTTCAACTTCTGTAACAGCCAACCCTTCAACTTTCGTAATGGTTGACCCTCAACTTCTATAATGACCAACACATCAACTTTTGTAACGGGTGACACTTCAACTTCTGTAACAGTTGACCCTTCAACTTCTGTAATGGTCGACCCTTCAACTTTCGTAACGGCCGACCCTTCAACTTCTGTAATGGTCGACCCTTCAACTTTTGTAACAACCGACCCTTCAACTTTCGAACCTTCAACTTCCAAGGAATGGCTAACCCTTCACCTTCCAGGGAATGGCTCTTCAACTTCCAAGGAATACAAAGGAACAAGAGCAACCAAAAAATGAAATTCAGGTCACCATGCAAAAAAGCAGTTTTGACATCTAATTGCTCTAGATGCAAATCATCAGTAGCCACAATACTCAGCACTAATCTAATGGTAGTCAACTTTATTACAGAAGAGAAAATCTCTATGTAGTCAATTCCTCTTTTTTGTTGGAAACCCTTAACTACTAACCTTGCCTTTATCTTTTGCTGCCATCAGGTTCTTCCTTGATCCTATACACCCACTTATTCTGCAATGCCCTCTTTCCTTCTAGCAACTTAGTCAGCGTCCATGTCGTATTCTTCTAGGGTGACTTCATCTCATCTCTCATAGCCAACTCCCACTTAACACGATCTGTCGCCTACATTACTTCATCAAAACATTCTGGTTCCCCAGCATCAGTCAAAAGTAAATAATGTAACGAGAGAGAGTACCTATCTCTGGGCTTTGGTGTTCTAGTAAACCTTCTCAACTAAGGCTCTGGTGTAACTATTTCTGACTCAACTTTAGCTTCATCTTCAGCTATCCTATTTCTAGGATTTTCTTGAATCCTTTTAGCTACATCCCTCTTAGATATCTCTTCCAATTCAACCTTCTCACTTTCCTTTTCCTACTTCCCTACACTGTTAGATTCTTATTAGGACCTATCCTTGTACACCACATGTTCATTAAAAGTGACATCCCTGTGCCTTATAATTTTTCTATTTTGATCATCCCAAAAACAATAACCAAAATCATCAAAACCATAGCCAATAAAATAACATTTCTTGGCTTTAGGGTCAAGTTTATCTCGAACATCAAAACCTAAGTACACATATGATACACAACCAAAAAATGTGAGAAGTTTACTGCCTTTCTTAACCATTCCTCTTTACGTATCTTAAAGTCCAACCGAATTGAAGGTCCTCAATTTATGAGATAGGTTGTTGTGCTAACTGCATCTACCCAAAACATATTTGGTAGTCCATAAGATATCCTCATGCTTCTAGCTCTCTCATTCAAGGTCCTATTCATTTTCTCAGCAACACCATTCTACTCCAGTGTTCCAAGAACTATCTTAATCATTCTAATCCCATTCTCAAAACAGAAAGCCTTGAACTCTAGACTATCATACTCCCCTCCATTATTAGACTTCAAACACTTGACTTTCAAACCAATTTGATTCTCCACCTCTACCTTCCACCTTTTAAATGTAGGAAACATATCAAATTTATTTTTAAGAAAATAAACCCATACCTTTCTAGTGAAATCATCAATAAATGTGACATAATAGCACAAGCCACCAAGGGAACTCATTGGGGCTAGTCCCCATACATCTGTATGTACTAGTTCCAACTTCTTGGTCTTTGATGTTCTTCCAGCTTTTGAGAAACTGACTCTTTTCTGCTTCCCATAAACACATCCTTCACATAAACTAACATCAACAAACTTCAAGTCCGGTAATCTCCCCTATGGCCCAGCAACTTCATTCCCTTTTCACTCATGTGACCCAACCTCTGATGCTAGAATGCTGACATTGATTCTGAATCAACCACTGACACTATGTTGTTTATTTCTGAAGTGGTGTATAATGTTCCCACCTTATTTTCCCAAGCAACGATCAGATTTCCTTTAATTATGTTCCAAAATCCACACTCCAAATATTGTATTGTACCCTTCAACATCTATCTGACCCATAGAAATAAAGTTTTTCTTTAAACCTAAAACATGTCTAACATTCTGTAACTTTAGTTGCTTCCCGTGGGCAGCCTTTATATAAACATCACCCTTCTCCACAATGTTCAACAGTTCATCATCTACAAGATAAACCTTTCCAAAATTCCCAACAACATAGTTGTGAAATAGTTCTTTAGAAGTAGAGTGAAACGATGCACCTAAACCATGAATCCAAGATTCAATACCGCTGTCCACACAACAAACTAGGGCATCAGCAATTTCTTCAGCAGTTGCATTCATTGAATCATCATGCTGATTTTTCTTTTCTTTCTTTGGTGTCATGCACTATTTTTTGAGGTGACCTTTCTGATTGCAATTCCAATAGGTGACATTCTTGCAACCCTTGGATCGACTTCTTCCCTTGGACTTTGGTTTTCCATGGCCCTAATTTTGTCCTGGCTCAAGACTTCTACCTCTGCCTTCATTACTCAAGGCAAAACTCAAAGATTCACCTGACTCCCTTCTATATATATCCTCATTGAGAATCAGATCTCAAACTCCAGACAACTTCAATTTTTGATCTCTTGATTTGCAAACCAGCTATCAAGCAGTGATGATAACAAGATCAATGCTTTGATCTCATCATCAAAGTTGATTTTAACAAAACTCAATTGACTGGTGATCACATTGAACTCATTGATGTAATCTGTAACCAACGCACCTTTAGACATCCTCAGATTGAATAATTGGTGCATCAAATATACCTTGTTTGAAGCGGATGGCTTCTCGTACATATCTGATAAGGCCTTCATCAAACCCTAAGTAGTCTTTTTATTGACGATATTGAATGCAACATTCTATGATAACGTCAAATGAATCATCCCAAGAGCCTGGTGATCTAACAGTTCCCAATCCTCTTTGCTCATATGATCTAGCTTCTTCCCCAACAACGGTTCATGCAACTTCTTCTGGTACAGATAAGATTTGCATCTTCCAAAACCTGATGTCCATCCCATCCAACTTGTCAATCTTGACTTTCCCATCCACAGACACCATCACTCCCACTGATCCTTTGCAAACCTAGTGCTCCAATACCAATTTGTTAGGAAACGAATCAAGCAAAAAAACAAGAACAGGAAAAACAAGCACACATAGGACACACAAAATTTTCGTGGTTCAGCAAGATCGCCACTCATTCACAGCCACACTAGAGTTTTATTGTACATTTTGCATATTATAGTTACAAGAGAGTTTTGGAACGTTACATGAATATGCATCAAGAAGCTGTCCATAACCAAAACTGGCTCATGACCCAATAATCTGGATCAGTGACCACATGACTCCAACAGGGAATACTATCAAGCTTTGATCATTGTTAAAACAACAGCATTGTTTTTAACCTTTTAGTCTTTTTCGACAACTGTCTTTGGATTTTCTTAAATAAGCCAAGGAATTTAGAAGACGGCAATATATAAAAGCCAACATTGTCAATGAAATTATAGATAATAGATTACATAAAACTTAGAAAACCAATAATTCTCTAGTCAAATCCTGAGCATGGTAAATTGATTAGTATTGAAATGTGTCAATCTTGAATATTTCCAGAGCATTTGCAATTCCCGTTACATTTTCTTTCCTTCTCAACAAATTTTCATAATAAATTAATAAATTTAATATGTCATAGATAAAAGATGAAAAACTTCATATATAAACTCCAACAGTAAGCTTTCCTGTTATGTTTATTACCAAATGTACATCAAACAGGAGTCCATAAAACTTTTATTGACTTGTGCCAGAAAATTGTCATTATTCCTACATTTACAAAAAAGAGCTCTGCCTATCAAATAGAAAATCATCACTATCATTACCGTCATCCTACTAAAAGAGGTATCCAGTTAGGGTAGGCCAGTGATTTCACAAAAGTTTATGGACAGATGCCTCACCCGTTGCTGTCAAACTCAGACTTGTTGTGAACTTGTTTTTACCCTTCTAAGTCAGACTCACCAAGTACTTGCAAGTTTGCTGCAAGTTCAGATAACAGAAAATTCAAAATACAGTGTATTTTTAACTGCAACTCGGAGCTTGTTAAAGAGATTACGTAACTCGTTTTGTCTTTTGCAACTCAGACTCGGCAATTACTTCCCGAGTTTAAACGACTGACAGAGATCTCATCAACCTGACAGTATAACCCTGTCATGCTCCACAGGTGTTACACATCTCAATATAACCTGCTGAAATTGAATCTGTGACTTGTAGGATCCAATTCACAAGCAAAAATAAACAACCTACATCTCATTGACATGTAGAATTGAAAATGCAAAAGAAAAGTATTATAATTATTAAGTATACTCAAAGCACTTGTTTTTGAAATGTCCATGGTTTGCAGTGGCTGTTACAAGCTTGTCAAAGGTAAATTTAAGTGTATTCCATAATCATTTAACAAAAATACCTGTGGACTAAAAATTACATGGAAAAGCAACTTGATTTGCAAAACTGCATTGAAATGATACATCTGATATAAGGTCCGAGTAATGTAACATATACATTGGTTCTGTGAGATTAACAAGAAAACTCTTTAAAAATATATATATTGTGAATTTTTACATGGCTTTTCTTAGTCTATACGAATTAGTACAACTTACAATGTTCTAAAACAGCAAATCATATTTTCTGTCTCCAACATATTTTTAAAAATTAACTATGTAAAAAGAAATCTCGTAATAAGTTTTACCTCTACTCCAAGATTGTTTATGTTGCTCAATCCAGGAATATTGAAAATACGATGCAATGCATTGATCAAACTAGACTTTCCAACACCACTAGGACCAACAACTACAGAAGTTTGATTTTTCAGAACATTAGCAATGGCTGTCAATCCCAAGTAAGAATGAACGCTACAGAAAAGGGGATTGTAGCCCCAACTGTGAATCCTCTGTCTCCACTCCCGCAAAACCTTATGTTACAAACAACAGCCATTACTTCAAACTGTAAGAACAAAAGCATGCAACATCGTGAAAACATCATCGTGCTGTACAAGATGAAATTAAGACACGAAATTTTAAGCATTCTGTAACCGTTTTAGACAAGTCTTATATCAGTTCCTGCTTTTCTGACAGTATTTTGTTCTTTCTGTTGAAGCAGACTTAAAAATGGAAAATAAACATAAAAGACAAATTGAAACTTTAAATACCCTGCAGTGATTCCTAACCTATGAAATAAAACATTCCTTCTTCAGATACAAGTATTCAGACAACAAAACATATGTTGAACGAAACATTGAATGTAGGCATACCTCCACTTGAACAAGATCCATCTTATTAAAAACCAACGTGAAAGGTATGCCTGTAGACTCTGCATCTACTAAAAACCTTGTCAAATTGAAGGCCTCTGGCTTCGGCTGGTCCAGCGAAAAGAGCACGAGCAAATGATTCACATTTGCAACAGGAGGATCAGATAATTCTGATGTTCTCTCAAAAACATTTTCAATCATGCCCCTTTTGCTTGCCCAATCAATCTTCCCAACCAAAACCTCGTCACCAACCATGACTCTCATTTTAACCTTCTTAAGCACAGCCCGGACTACACAGAGCAGCTCTGTTCCTGCTCGTTCATCACGAATTATCCTTGCATTTTCAAGTCTCATAGCCCCTTTTGCATCATCTGAAGCCAAATCTTCTGTATCCTGACATTTTAGGCTAAAATTGTGTCAATTAAGATAAAGTGTCAAACACTAAATTACGTTTCTTCAAATGAACAAATGATCTAACAAAATATGAGGCTACAGCTTCTAAATCCTGATCATTAATATCGAAGCTTAAATGTATAATATTTCTATGAGAAATAAACAGGGAATTACGTTGATTCAGAGCAAAAGGGAATAAAAAAATAAATTGCTAATTCCCATATCCTAAATACTTAACAAACAAATCAAAAAACAAAATACTAAATGAGGTTCATAAAAAAAAAACAAATGATTTAATCCTCGAGCACTCAATTGTGAATCATGAAGAAATGGGATTCAAGACGTTTTGAAAAACAATGCAACAAAAAGGAAAATGCAAGCTCTATATGATACACCAAATAAATGAATAAATAAAATACTACAGCTGCAGCCTTCAAATCCTGGTCACTGACATTGTGAGAATAGTTCGGTTACAGTAATTATCTTCTTTCAACGGAATGAAATGCATTATTGCAACTTCAAGCTCTTGACTGTTAATGTTCGTTTGAAAGGTCAAAAGGCAAAGCACAGAAAAGACAAAATATCCAGTAAATTACTTCCAATTTCAGGTCCAAGATACCGATTATGAATTTTGGGGGCTAAACTCATTCTATTAGCATTAGAAATAAATCCACAAAAATGTGTCCAAAAAGGAGAAGTATTAACCCGATATACAAACTCCTGACATTGTAAACTAAAGTACAAAACACATTCCATCACTGATAGCAAAAAAGCACAGTGAATGTACCCAATAAAAACTAGAATTAATGCCCAAAGAAAACCAAAACATATGTTCGATACCTCTGCCTTATCAAAACCTTCAGCATCATTGTTGACCCCATCCTGCAATATCTCAGCATACTCTGACCTCCTAACAATAACCCTCAAAAAATTGGCCTGAGCTGCCACAACCAGCCCAACAGTCTGGTTTTCAGCCAATCTGAAATCTCCATCAACAGGCTTCTGCAGAAATGTTGAACACTCGTCAGAATGAATCCCAAATTGCTTTACAGATTGCTTGGCTTTCAAATAATTCTTGCCCTGGTCGACCCCCTTAGTACTGTATGTTCTACGTTTACCGGCCATGATCCTGAACGGGGATACATTTTCCCTACCATGACTGAAATGGGTTTTTGAAAATCTATGAAAATAACAAGACCTTGGCCACTTTTCTGCAACTGAGGGCCTTCTGAGCATGCAAAGAGAATAATGGCAGATACTGCTCATCCTGGAGCGAATGGCGTAGCATGAAACATCTAGTTTCATGCTTCTTCCGGAGATTTTCTACTTCAGAACTTTTGCAGAGATTAACGAGATTTCAGAAGAACGTAGAATTTTACCCAGCTGACAAATCGTTCTATGATACAGAGGCGAGGAGATCTTAGTAACGAAGCTTTGTGAAGCAGAAATTTTGGTGCAGTGCAAATTCAGGTGCTGGGATTCAGACCAATATCCTGTATTACAATCCCAGCAGCTTTCTCGGCTGTGAGTTTCCATTTAAAATTCATAAGATGAATAGAACCATGAAACTAAAAGAAATGTTCTATGGTTAATGTTCCGAGTTCTGCCCGATTGTACGAATAATTTAAATTTCTCTTTTATGGTTCTTTATGAGCGTATTTATCCGCTTCGGCTAAAATATTATAGTAAGCCTTAAACGTGTTAATGTACATTTCTCTGTTACGAAGCCACGCAACCGCTGAACAGGGTTTAGGCATTTGGTAGCTTGCCGATAATCATAGAAAAACCAAGCAACACAAGTTCGTTGTTATTTTTACCATTTTGTAATAGTTTTTTAAGTTAAAATGTTGAGACACACCATCGTCATAAAATAAACTCGTAAACTTTCATACATAGATCTGGATAACGGTAAGAATTTAGGATAAAGATCATGAATGAATGGATCCAAAATATGTAAATGGTATCGTTCATCATTGGTTTTGAATATTTTGAATGTTGGTACTAGGCTTTGAACCCAGCACTTTTGAAATCAAAGCTATGTGAGCTAACCAATTGGCCAATAACTTATATGATGAAGCATTAACTAGTCGATGTGTCAACTAAACTGTGTATATGGGGCTCCATATACGCGGCCGCATTGACGCATCCCTCCATGCGTCGACATGCCCCGTTTACGCAAAACCTGTTTTAGCCTATAAATAAGTAGCCCTCCGCCACACCTAAGTATCTTTCTAGTAGTCATAGCGAAGCCCTTGCATTTTGTTTCCATAGGAGTTAAACTATTTTCCCAAGTGCATGTCTGCAGCGTGATACTTGTAATTGTACGGCACCTTTATTCGAGTGTGACGTACTTGGATGTGCACGTGATCAAAAATAAAGATCGAGATTACTTCATCATTGCAGCATTCACTTAGTTTTAATTGTTAAATTGTTATTGTTAATTATTATCGTTATTTATTGTTTTCTTAGTTAATATTTCTTTATCATCATTTACTATTCCTGTTGTTAAATGCAGAATGAGTACAACTTAATCACAAGCATTTAAGTGTGACTACTTGGTAACCCAGCAGCGTACCTAGGATCTACGCTTGGTAATCCCAGTAGTAGTTGTGCACGAGGTCCAAAATGTTTACGGAACGGATGCTCATCGCACTTAGGTTAGCTTAAACTTCATTTCCTATTGCTCATTAGTTTAATCAAGATTATGTTCCATTGTCTCTAGGAGTAGCATTAGTTTAGGATCACATCATACGCCTCACTCTGGACTAAACCATATGTGACAAAGCAAATACTAGTCCAGGTGGGAAGACAACAAACTACGATCAACGTGTAACTATCTAGATACCACAACTAGCCTGTCCACGGAGTTTGACCGGATCGTGTGTGAATGCTTGTATTCGTATGGTTGAGTATAGGGGTACCTCGCCACTCATCACCATGCCACTAATTTTGAATTTCTATTGTAAAACTATTTTATTAATTGTATGCTTGAAAATGGATTATATTCTCCACTCGATTCTCCATGAGACAAATTATCCCAAACTAATGGTTTTGAATTTTTATGGTAAGATTATTTTATTAATTTTATACTTTGAAAATGGATTATATTGTCCATTCCATTTTCCAAGTAGATAATACAAATTATCCAAATTAGATGACTATGTGAACACATTTCATTAAATATAATAATGTGTGAAATAAGCATACCAACAAGCCACATGCTTTAACTATCATTTGTTTAATCTTGCCAAAAGGGAACTTTCAAAAGGATTCATAGAATGGAGGAAAGTGAAAGAAGAAAGAACATAAGGCTTTGTAGCATTTTTGGATGTAAAATGTAATATAGTAATTATGATAGCTAAATATTTAAAGAACTTCACAAAGAAGATATAAAATATTTTCAATGTGGATTTTATAAAGTGAAGGTGTTATATAATATATCTTTTTATCATAAATTTGACATTTTTTTATGTTGCTAAGACATGGGAACTAAAGATTCTCTAGAAATTTCTATTGAAATTTTTTCTATTTTATCTTTTCCTTATAAAACAAATGCGTATCGCAAAAGACCTTTTCGAGATTTGGTATTTTGATTCGAAATTCTCTTCATAAGCAAGTTCAAAATAGAAAAGGTAGATAAAAACAATTAGTAGGTTTAGCTAAAAATTTTACAACAAAAATATTTTTTATTTTTAGTTTTTTGGTATTTTCTATTTAGAGAAGCTACTTTCTATGAAGGATAAGATTTATCATGGGATTTTTTCTTTTAATCCCTTGGCATGGATATGTGGTGACTTTAATGCTAGAATTAGTTTTAATCAAATCCCTATTAATTACTAGAATCCTCAAGGCTTGTTAGAATATGAGAAAACTATAGAATGGAATTAGTGCTTTGAAAATAAACAATTTAATTTCAAGGGGGACAAGGACTAGATCTATTGGTTTTAAATGACATCAATAAATATCCAAAATTAGGCAGTTTCATTTTTGTAGGACCACAAGGCAACTGCAATATTGATTTTCTCCTTTGTAACCTAGACAATGTTAGTAGCATCAAATGTTTTGAGGTAGATGAAGAAATAATTAAATCCTACCATCGTTCATTATACTTCATGTTATTAATAGTGATGAGACGCGATATCGTGGTCCGTCGCCAAATCTATAAATAAGAGGCAGCACTCCCCTCATTTGACATCCTAGGCGTAAAGTAGCGAAGCTCTGGCAGATTGATCACCCCAGAGATAGAATATTTTCCATGTGCCCGTAGTAGGAGTCCCCCAAGTGAACGGTTCTTTATTCGAGCAGCTTTGTACCTGAACGCAAGTTGTGTACGGCAACAAAGACGAGCTTTGTGGATAAACCTTGCAGTACATGGATAGGTTTAATTAATGTTATTTATTGCTTTCCTAGTAACGCGGCATGAGTACGACTTCATTACGAGCATTGACGAACGTGTACGGCTAGCCAAGGAATCGGCTACTCATCGTGATTAGATTCTCTCACCCTTTCCTCCTAGAACGTGGGACAAGTACGACTTGATTACGAGCATCTACGGATGTGTACGACTAGTCAAGGAATCGGCTGCTTGTCACACTTAGGCTAGTTAGGTGCCTCAGTACGACTGCTTCGAGCACGTGCATTACGTGTGGTAATCCCAGTAACGATTAGCGTTTGGTAGCTACAGTTGCACAGTTCAGGGTGTGTACGGCAAGTGGGAACAGATGCTGATGCTAGGACTTAGTGCTGTAGTTAGAGTTAGTTTTAGTCTCTCAACCCTTCACCCTTTAGCATAGGAGATAAACCAGAAAATACCAAAAAAATCATATACCTCGGACTTACTTAACCATACACCGTGACAACAACAAGTAAGTCTGGGAAGACAACGATTAATTAACCCCAAGTGTTCCTTGCGGCGTTTAGGCATTTAGTCTGCGGAGTTCGACCGGATCGCGCGTGCTACGCTCGTTTCGTATGGTTGAGTGTAGGGGTACCTCGCCACTCATCATTGGCACCGTTGCCGGGGACTAAGTGTTTGTACGCCAATTAGAACATTAGGAAATCTTTCACATCGTTGTGAGCCTTAACGAACCTTTGGGTTAATTAGTTAAATAAGAACATATATAACGGTGAATAGCACACCAATAAAATGGCTTCTTCTCATAAGGTTAACTCACCTAAGGATAACACGGAAGATAGTTAGCATAATATACATAACCGAAATCAGCCAAGTCCTCAGCAATCTAAGGTGATGTATACTCATCCCGATGAGTATGTGTCTGATTTTACTTTTATTCTCCATCAAGACGAACAACTGCGGTGGAGGGATTTGCAAGGTAACATCGTGTTACCCCCGGATCGATCAGTCTCTAACATGCTTTTTCGTGCTTTAGCACAGATTGACATGAAAGAACTATTTGCAGAATACGTTCTGGATAAATTTGACACAAGGGATTATCATCCCACAGATGCCCAACGTATTCGGGACGAAAGGCAGAAGAGCCAACACTCATTGTTGAAGGGCAAGGTCCCCCATGTCCTTAGTAAAATAGGAGACGAGGAACCCCTCACAATGGGTTTCTTAGAAAATGATGTTCCTCCTCCTCACAGTGGTGAAGAGGTTAAACATCAGAGCCTTCAATCAACTATACATGCTACGGGCTCTGATCCCTGTGAACACCAGCTGTTCACGGCAGGAACAACCACTCACACTAAGGACAGACACTTTGATCGTCACAACGATCGGGGCCGAATAAGAAACATCACCATGGTGATGGATCCCCTTCCTCTTCTCCTTCATCTCACCATTCACGCTCTCCTTCCACATCTGGGTGCAACCATCGTGAGCACAACGGAGAGGGTAAAAGTAAGGAAGATGAAAGACCTCGACAGGAAGGTTAAGAGGAGTTAGGACAAGGGCAAGGATGTAGGTAGAGTAGGGAACCACCACGAAGACATCACAGACGTCATGACAGAGATGATCATGATGAACGTCTACTCGCAACTTGAAGCATGCTAGACATCACAGAGGCAGTTAGGATCCCCACAAGGCACTTAAAAGATAGCAAGATCAAGCGTTTGGACATAAATAATATCCCACATTTTGAAGGAGGATACAACGCTGATCCTCAACATCATTTACAGGCATTCCACGATGCCTGTGCCTTGCAGAATATAGATAATGAGTGGCAGAAGCTTAAGTTGTTCCCAAGGACACTCACTAAAGAAGCAGAGAGCTGGTACCGGTCCTTAGAACCAGAAACCATCAGGAGGTGGAGTACGATGCTCGAACTATTCAACAACAAATATCAAACGTACTCCAAAGTGTCCAATCTATGTAAGCAGATCCAAGGTTGGAAACAAGGTGCTTATGAACCCTTGGATGCTGCCATGGCCCATTATTATACATTGTTACATCATTGCCCGGGCCATGGGTACGCTAAGTGGGATCAACTTCGCAACATCGTGGATGGGATAAGGAATGAAACGAGAAGAACTCTTGGGACTTACGCCCAAGGGAGACTTTCCCAACTAAGAGCCCATGAAGTTGAGAGTTTGTTGGAACAAGTAGCGCAAGACGAGGGTGAGCTAC
>MNCI01001683.1:525148-665845 GCA_015680685.1 Gnetum montanum | reverse complement strand
CATTGCTGCTTCACCTATTGGTCGCAGGACTGGAATTTCACGCTAGCCGAGTAAAATCGGGCGAAGTTCGCTGCCGATTTATCTGTTGGTCGCAAGATTGGAATTTCCGTCTACCCGGGTTGAGTCGGAGGAACTTTTATAGGAACATCAGTGGTTTAGAAACTTATGTCTCGATACTTTTTGTTACGATCCTGTTCGATTCACGAATAATTTTGGAATTTTTTTGAATCTGCAGACCAAACATATGTTCCGACAAATTAAATACCGTCTGAAAAAAAAGCCTCATAGGTTTAATACATTAACGAAAAAATTCGGTTGCAAATAAATAATGTGTTCAACCTGCAACATTCAGATTTGATATTACTTAACCCAAGAAAAGATACAGCTGAGCAGTAACACTCGATAGACAGATGTAAATAAATAAAAGCTGAATGTAGCTTTTGATAACTTTTTAGTGTCTGCGTTGACGTAGATTTGTTACGCTCGCTCAGTTTACCGTCTGGTTTTCTTCCCACAGAATGAAGTTGGCTCATTGCATAAGTAATCTTCAATGTGCATCCTATGTGGGTTGTATAGAAACCTGCAACAATTCTCCTGAGGAGACAGCATGCCAAGTATGTTTTCCTTAGCAGCAGAAATTTACCCAGTTCTAGGATAATTTACTGTTATTAAATTAATTTAAATTAGTGTTGTTTTAATTTAACTCTAACGGTAGGGCCATAATGCATAATTGCAGATGAAATGCGGAGATTTATTCGACAACTTATTCGACAACAGTGCTGTACAGGGACTTAATGAATGTGCTGTGTCGAGGAAGAAATGTGTCCCCAAAAAGCTTGATGATGGTTTTTTTTCCCAAGCTTCAATCGAGTGCAACTGTTGAAATTTTCGATATTGCAGACTTTAAAGGAATTTGGTACATAAGCAGCGGCCTGAACCCATTATTTGACATATTCGATTGCCAAGTACATGAATTTTTCCCTGATAAAGCTCAGCTCATGGGCAAGTGGAAATGGAGAATTTCGACACCTGATGGAGGATTTTTCACTCGTTCAACGGTTCAAACATTTGTGCAGGACAAGTATCAACCAGGCTTACTACACTACCATAACCTCGGATACCTGCACAATCAGGATGACTGGTAATTTCTTTCATTTATCCTAATTTATAACAGAAAACAACAATACATACCGTTTCATTTGCTCTGGCAGGTTCAATTTTCATTGGTTGCAGGGAAGTTTGTAAAAGGAAAAGTAGCTTTAACTGACTGTAACATTCTTAAGGCTTGGGATTTTTATAGAAGATTAAAGAGGAAAAAAAACTGATTTTAGGTGTTAACTGCAGGTACATAATATCGTCTCAGATCGAGAACAAGGAAGACGATTACGTATTCGTGTATTACCGGCGCACTAACGATGCGTGGGACGGTTACGGAGGCGCCGTTGTTTACACGAAGCCCTGCAATTCCGGCGAGCATAGTTACACGTCTACAACAAGCAGCAGCTTCCAAAATTGATGATGCGACTCCAAACTAACTTAAAACAAGGGCAACAGTTGATTGGCAGCACTCTGCAACATTTGGCCCACGTCTTCGCTGCCGACGTCATGCACCTGTTCTAACTTAGTACAGAAGTTGTATCTAATCATATTGTGTTTCAATGTTACCTTCATTTCCATTCTTGGTTTCATGGAATCTGTGAACCAACAAGTGTATGACTCCTTTTCTTTAGCATGATTAGGACGAATTTTAAGTGTTTGAAAAATATAAATACTATCCAAAAATATAAATTGCAGAGCTTATTGCAAATTATGTTCTGAACTAACAATATTTAAAATAAAAAGTTATTGCAAATTATTTTCTGAAATAAAAATACTTAAGAAAAGATTATCTTAAATATCTCTCCTCAGGTAAAATATAGGGATACCTGTTTTATTACACATTATTTGACTTTTTCATTGAGAAATTAGAAGAGTGAATAAAGTCAACTATAATGACGTTTATTAAGGTTGATTATCCTCTTGTGAATATTTCATTTTTTGCTAACAATATCATTGTAATAGCAATAAGTCAAGCTCAAATCATATGTATATTGTAAATCTTAGATCGTTTTTATACTATTTCACGATGAAAGTCAATGTTACCAAAACCAAAATGATGATATGTGGTATTGTATAGAATAAATATATTTTTTAATCTTGCTTTTAAACTAATTAAAGTTGTTATCTCCTATAAATATTTAGACATCATATTTTTAAATGTTTAAGATTTAGGTTCAAGCCTAGGCATAACCACTTGAAAGAGGTTAGGCTTTTGCTCATTCATTGCCCTCCTAAGTCTTTGCCTTGGTAGCATGAGTATTAAACCTATGAGTGATTATCCTTTTTTAAATTTTCAAATGCATACTCAATTTTTAAATACATACTTAAAGGAAAACTATCTCTCAAAGGAACTCTAGCAATATGCATATTTTACTAATTGTTCATAATAGGCAATATAAGCACAAATTTGGACATGGAATATTGAAAGCAAATGTGCTATAAGCTTATTCAACCAATTTTATTATATCGTTATTATACTTCAAGACCATGACTTTTAACAAACAATGAAGACATCTAGAATATGTTTGGATTTTTTGTTTGTTTGTTGGTTTGTTTTTGTTTGTGTGCTTTTGTTTTTTGTTTTTTTTTTTGTTTTTTTTTTTTTTTGGTGTTAGAAGAGTTTAGGATAAAAGTTTAGACTTTGTATGATATTATGTTGGCTAAAGATGAAAGAAAAAAAAAACAAAAAAAAAATAAAATAAAAAACTATAAGAGAATGAATTGCCAAATAGCTATGCAATCAGCTACTACAAACCGTCTACTCCAAATGATCTTCTCGTACACATTTTGTACATAAATTATGGGAGGGCAATCCTTAAAGGGTAGGGCAAAAACATCAAGGTCTTATAGAAGCATAGAATCTCCAATCTCTTGTCGGGCATGGTATGGTGCCTAGAGATCATGCTAAAAGATTAAACTAAATATTATAAACCACTAATACAAATTTAGATAAAAATATGATTAATGTCTACTTAGGCAATTGCAAACATTATTATGAACTAAAAGGAAGCTTTATTACGATCAAAGACCCATAGGATCTATTGGATAGATATTACATTTGCATGAAAAAATAAAGATAGACTCTACAAATTGACCAAGTGCCAATGGAGGCTTAAAAAATAAATCATATATACTTTTTGCTATAACATTACAAAGCTATCTCAAGTGGGTAGACATAGCACAAGAAAGAAACACATGTAACTCATCTTCAAAAGCTCTTAATGTGCACAACCTACAAATGCAATCTTGTCAACAGAGTTGAATCCATCTTTTACTTTCAATTCTAAGATAATGAAAACTTAAATGAAGCTTGCCAATAACACTATGATAATCTATAGAAATAAATGAGTGATAGTGAGCTTCTACATCTAGTTTATTAGATCTAATGTGGTGTAAATAAAATTACCTTTTTCCTTCAACATTAGTCCATATTTGTGTTAACATCTTTTGTTTGACTAGTTGGCAAATATGCATAGAATTTTGTTGCATGTCCTCTCAAGAGATATTCTATTTTCTCAACCATTGCATCCCCTAAAAATACCAACTACTATAGTATCACGCGGATCCTCAAGAACTACTTTAGAGTATTTATCTTGCCTTGAGATATTAATCAATAAGGGACCATCTTTTGAAGATGTTAAGGTGCTTGTTTCTGAAGTCATAAGACCTATGTTTGAGCTTGGGTGCAATTACTCAGAAAAGGTTAGCTTTTATTCATCCACTGACCCTCCTAGGACGTCACTTTAGTGCGATGAGCATTGAGCCTCTAAATGATAATCCTATTAGTATTAATCGGTAGATTAATCTTTGAAGAGAGCAATATACATGTAGATTCGAAGCATGTCATTTGGTCCATTTTTAATTTATTGAGACTTTGATATTGTATTCAAGCAAAACATATTTCTTATAATTTTTTGAACTAGAATTATCAACCTTAAGCACAACCTTAACCAAGATTAGAAGATACATCAAAACCTTGTAAATGTTTTTTTTCCTAATTTTATTTTATAAACATTTCTAATCTATTTGGATTTTCCCATTTTTTTGGTCTAGTTAAGATTTTTTTTTCAATAAAAAATGAAACAACTTATGTTATTGAAACTGAATTGCTGCCAAAAGAAAGAATAGATCAAAATTGCTGCCAAAGGCCAGAGGGCAGGCAGGGAAATAAAACAAACCAGCTCAAACGAAATCTTTGACATGAGCCTTTACAGGAGCCAAATTAGAGGAATTTAAACAAAGGAAGGATGCCAAGACAAACAAGAAACCAAACATGAACTAGAAGACAGACTGGAACAAAGAAGCCCCAAGCAGGCTAAACATCCTCCGTCACCTTTTTAACATCCTAAATGTATATTTTTGTTTGTATTTTTAAGTAGTATATAGTCCAAGGATGTACTACAGTGTAACAGTCAGGCACTCATCTCTAAAGTCATAGATTTGATACATACCTCCACTTATATAAATTCAAGTGAAGTAAAGTAGCCTTAGAATGATATTTAAAATATAGTATTTTAATGATAGATCATCGGTTCAACGATTATTGGTTGAACTAGAAATTTTGTGAATCCCAATTGAGTTAGCATGACTTTTATAATAAATCTTATTTTTAGAAAGAAATCTATGGTGTTAGATGTGATTTTTCTAACTTTTAAATTTGAGTGCCCTCCACTTATCAATTTATGGTGATTCTTGAAACATGCGGAACACTAATTTAAAAGTATTTCAAAGTAAAGTAACCTTAGAATAATGTTCTTGTAATTGTGAGCACATAAGCAGAAAAGTTGTGTTGTATCACAAAGTGTGTATATATGTATTTGTTAATTTTATTTTTAAAGCTTTTCTGCAGCAATGAGAAATGTCAAGGGTGGAGTTTGCCATCAAATATCTTTGGTCACGTTGTCAGATGTTGAAGTTTCTTGACTTTATTCTCCTCTCCTCGTATGCATGCATGGACGATCTTCTTTTTGTATAACAGCACATTGAACATTGCTATTATTCTCTGGTTGTTGTTTAGTTATACAATCTGACGATACTGTCACGCAGAGTAACAGCGCTAGTGCAAGAATCCATGCCTTGTTTGTCTATTACTCGTCCTTGCTGCTGTCATCCAACAATTGATTGCACCATCCACAAACCATGATAACAGTCTCGTATTATTATAAGATATTTCTGTCCCATTATTTTTTTCTTGTATTGAAAGGTAATTAAGCAGGAGACTTTTACTCTTGCGATGGACTTCATCAAGGTGATCCTAACTGTATGTTTTTTCTATGGGTATGCAAGACTTGCGGCTTATTGCATCATTATCAAGGTTTATTGCATCATTATCAAGGTTGGAATTACTCATGGGAATCACGCCTGCTTATGAATACTGAAAGTTCATGTACTTCCAGTCATGATGATACTTTTCTCTTTCTTCGAGGAACTTCCCAATTACAATTTCTTGTTGTAGCATTGAACTTCAAATTAATTTTAATTTGGTACTTTAGAGGCTGTTTTCAACATTTTCACCGAAAGTTGCATTGTTTGAAGGGAAGTTTCTCACTAAATACTTGGGTATTCCTCACGTTTGGAAAGTTTGCTAACTCATTGTGGGAAAAGTTTGTTGAAAATCTTTTAAGGTATGTAATTAAATTAAATAATATATGAGGTGTTAACTCAATGGTTGAAAATTTCGTTTAATAACCCTAGGTCACAAGTCCACTTCCATATTGGTTTTGCACTAATTATAAAGTATGCATATTCTTAAATTGGATAATATTTATCAATATCCAAAGGTAAGAAGTTGGAGTCTTCATGGTCTTTGAAGTATTAATCAAATTTTACTAGACAATTATAGACTTCATCCAAGCCTTGAGCTACAATGATGCAAGCAAAATGCTTTGATAGTGGGGTTATGTTTTATGAGGCATAATGTGTCCTAGATGGCATAGCTTCCAAAAAGTAAAATTATAGTTTAATATGTGATGAGTGGTGCGGTAATCCAATACCCAACCATACAAGTTATGAATATTTACATATAGCCCAATCGTAATTCATGGATGAGGTAATGTGATTATGCTAGTCATTGGTTTAAGTTCATGATTGTTGTTTTTCCACATGAGCTAGTGAAATCTATGAGTATGGTTGAACTCACCGAGGTGTATAATAATTGATTTTGTGTAGGCCATCTTACTCCTAGTAATAATTGATTTTGTGTAGGCCATTCCTAAATATATACATCTCTAATGTATATTTTTGTTTGTATTTTTAAGTAGTATATAGTCCAAGGATGTAATACAGTGTAATAGTCAGGCACTCAAGTCATAGATTTGATACATACCTCGGCTTATATAAATTTAAGTGAAGTAAAGTAACCTTAGAATAATATTTAAAATATAGTATTTTAATGATAGATCATCAGTTCAATGATTATTGATTGAACTAGAAATTTTGTGAATCCCAATTGAGTTAGCATGACTTTTATAATAAATCTTATTTTTAGAAAGAAATCTATGGTGTTAGATGTGATTTTTCTAACTTTTAAATTTGACTTCTCTCCACTCATCAATTTATGGTGATTCTTGAAACATGCGGAGCTGATATATTTTCTAGTTATTTAAACACTGATTTAAAAGTATTTCTAAGTAAAGTAACCTTAGAATAATGTTCTTGTAATTGTGAGCACGTAAGCAGAAAAGTTGTGTTGTATTACAAAGTGTGTATATATGTATTTCTTAATTTCATTTTTAAAGCTTTTCTGCAGCAATGAGAAAAATCAAGGGTGGAGGTTGCCATCAGATATCTCTGGTCTCGTTGTCAGATGTTGAAGTTTCTTGACTTTATTCTCCTCTCCTCGTATGCGTGACTTTATTCTCATCTCCTCGTATGCGTGCATGGACAATCTTCTTTTGCATAACAGCACATTGAACATTGCTATTATTCTCTTGTCGTTGTTGTTTTGGTATAGCAATCTGACGATACTGTCAGGCAGAGTAACAGCGCTAATGCAAGAATCCATGACTTGTTTGTGTTGGTGTGTATTACTCGTCTTTGCTGCTGTCATCCGATTGCACCACCCACAAACCATGATAACAGTCTCGTATTATTATAATGATATTTGCAATGATAGATCTTTATTGCTGCTGTCATCCAATAATTGATTGCACCACCCAAAAACCATGATAACAGTCTCGTATTATTATAATGATATTTGCAATGATAGATCTTTATTGCCTTTCCAAAAGCTGCCCAGTGTCCTGTCCCATCCTTTATTTTTTTCTTGTATTGAGAGGTAATAAAGCAGGAGAGTTTTACTCTTGCAACGGACTTCATCAAGGTGATCCTAACTGTATGTTTTTATTAGACTTGGGGCTTATTGCATCATTATCAAGGTTGGAACTACTCATGGGAATCACGTCTGCTTATGAATATTGAAAGTTCACGTACTTCCAATCATGGATGATACTTTTCTCTTTCTTCAAGGAACTTCCCAAATTTTTATAGTGGTTTACAATGTCTCGTTGTAGCATTGGACTTCAAATTAATTTTAATTTGGTACTTTAGAAGCTGTTTTCAACATTTTCACCGAGAGTTGCATTGTTTGAAGGGTAGTTTCTCCACTAAATACTTGGGTATTCCTCTCACGTTTTGAAAGTTTACTAACTCATTGTCGGAAAAGTTGGTTCAAAAGCTTTTAAGGTATGTAATTAAATTAAATAATATATGAGGTGTTAGCTAGCTCAGTGGTTGAAAATCTGGTTTAATAACCCTACGTCATAGGTCCACTTCCATATTCATTTTGCACCAATTATAAAGTACGCATATTCTTAAATTGGATAATATTTATCAATATCCAAAGGTAAGAAGTTGGAGTCTTCATGGTCTTCGAAGCATTAATCAAACTTTACTTGACAATTATAGACTTCATCCAAGCCTTGAGCTACAATGATGCAAGCAAAATGCTTTGATAGTGGGGTTATGTTTTATGAGGCATAATGTGTCCTAGATGGCATAGCTTTCAAAAAGTGAAATCATAGTTTAATATGTGATGAGCGGTGGAGTAATCCAATACCCAACCATACAAGTTATGAGTGTTCACACATAGCCCAATCGTAATTCGTGGATGAGGTAATGTGATTATGCTAGTAATTGGTTTAAGTTCGTGATCGTTGTCTTCCCACATGAGCTAGTAAAATCTATGAGTATGGTTTAACTCGCAATGAGGTGTATGATAATTGATGTTGTGTAGGCCATCTTACTCCTACTAAACATAAGGTAATTGAAAGTGGTTTCTAAGTCTAAGTAAATCCTAGGTGATGGATATCCATTCCTAATCCTTTGCACATGTCTTAGACTTATGTAATCATTACTAGGATTACCAAGTACTACGCTATTGGGCAAACCAAGCAATAGTACTACTAGTTACCAAATGATCACACTTTCTGCTCAAAATTAGTTGTATCCATTCTGCTTAACAGTAGTAAAAGCAATGTTCTTGGGAAAGTAAATAGTAACTAAGAAAATAGTAATTAGTAGGTTAAGTGAGAATAGTAAACATTATTATGGGTAAATAGTAAAGAAACTAAGTGGATTTTGCAATGGTGAAAAGTAATCTTGATCTTTATTGCTATTCACACTTGTGTCCAAGTACAAGATGCTTGAATAAAGACTCTATACAATCACTCCACACCGCACCGCAAGCACATGCTCTATCACTAAGCTACAAAAATAAAGTGCAAGAGTTTCAGTAAGGTTGGAATGAAATTGTTATTTGGACCATGTTCCTAAGTGTCGTATTTATAGGCCTACACGTGTCCGCAATATTAGATATTCAACATCGTAGCTTATGCCCCGATATCGGTTATGTGATATCGTGACTTTGATATCGAATGCCCAACATCATAGCTTGTGCCCCAATATTGGTTACGCGATATTGTGGCTCTGATATTGAATGCCTGATATCATAGCATTTCAAAAATATGATTTATCATACCCCCATGAATAACTAAAAACTCATCCTCGAGTTAAACCAAAATGAGGATAGAGTTCCTTATAAAAATATGAGGTAGATTTACATGATACTGACTAATTATATACATGACTCTTCAATATCGCAATGGTGTTTATAAAAATGACACAAGATATGACATGAAAATCTTGACAAAAAACAAACTCTAATGAAGCTCGATGTAGTCTAGGTAGTTCCTAGTGGTAGTGACTCCTTCATTGGCTAGTTCCCTTTGTTGTCAAGCTTTAGAATTTGTATCGGTTCAGGAGTGCTTGAAGCTTTTCTTCTTCTATTCTTGGCTCATGTACCATCCATGCTTATTATGCAATTTTTCATGAAGCGGGTATATCCCATGGGCATGGCAATTACAAAAACATCTGATTAGCCTTGACATACTAGGTTGCAAACTGCCTCCTCTCCTCTTCAAATGCTCTAGACTTTTCACATAATTCATGATAGTCAATCAATCTTTTGGCTAGGTTTACTGCTACATCTTTTGCCCTCAGTAGCCAACCTTCAATACTTCTAATTCAAAGTTTGCCACTTGAAGTTTCTGTAAGGCATTCTTACGATCTACAAATTCTTTTTCATACAAAGCATATGTGGCTACTACTTGCTATTTTAATTCATTTATGGACCTACCTACTGTTAACATGGCCAAGTTAGCGTAATAGAGGTTCGCTAATCCCATGTATTCTTTCAGGTCCTCAATCTACAAGTCTTTATTTTTAACTTTTGCTTGGTGGACGAGCACATAACTATTCAAGATGAGTTGCCAATCAAGATTCTATCCTAAAATAGAGCTGATTTTGGCCTTTTCCATATGGATCTATGTTTCATTGATATGCTTGTACGTTCCCACATGATCTTGGACATGTTCCTTGATACTTTCATGTTTCTTTGCCTTATTCTACCACATGCTTATTTCAATAGCTAATTTTTTTCAGATGATGTGTACCTCATTCATTAAGAGGGTTCTATTTTCTCAAGCAAGGTAGATTATGTCTTGGTTGATCCTCACCAATTTTTCTATTAATTTGTGGGTGCTTTCTTCTAGGATGTTTTTTTTGCTTTTCCACAGTGGTCAACCTCATTGTTGGCAACAAGTTGTTTATTCTCTCCTTGGATAGTAGTGAGTGCCTTAGCTTGTGTTTACATTTGGGCTTCAAATACTAAGGTATTTCACACCACTTTCTCCTTCTCCATTACCATGTATTTGTTTTGCTCAATCAAGCAATTCATTTTTTTAGTTCTAAACTACTATAGCTAGTTAGGAATAATGAATTACAGAGGGTCTTTGTGTTCGGCTCTCAAGGCTGTAAGATCTTCTTGGAGTCTATGAATTTTTTCTTTTACATGCTCTGCCCTAGTCTTTGCCATGACTAGTTTATCTTTGGTAGTAATTAGCTTAGACTATACTGTAGTAACATCACTTGGGATGTCAAAAAGTGTTTTCATTACTTGCCTAGTCTTTAGTAGTCTATTGAGCACATCTTTGTGGTCAACAATAGTCATTGAAGTTCCGACTAACATTTGAGCACCTCTAGCTCCAATTGGATCTTTTGGTGACACAATAGGTGCATTGAAAGATTCTTTGATGTGACTGATAATCACCTCTTCTACTCTTGCTACATCTTGGTGTTGCATTACCATAACTGGGGCCCCCTCTCTAGTCTTAAGCACTACTTGGAACGATGTAGTGTTCCTAGAGATTTGTTGTGACCATTAGGCCTCTTCTCTTAACTAAAGTGAGATATATCCACTTGTTGGATCTATTGAAACTATGGGCTAGATGGCACTAACAATAACTCTATAAAGTTTGGCCTCCTCCCATATTCCCTAGCTAATGGTTTCTATAATCTATTGTACATGACTCATTGATGACTTGTAATTCTATGATGACAGTGGTGGAACATGCTATTGCTGCTATTCTTGTTGTTGCTACTACTACTATTCTTATTATTGTTGTTGCTCTTTCTCTTATTCTTGTTGCTCCTAACTTTGATCCTTTCTAGTTGGTGTTGGCTTGAGTAGTTCAACATATGAAGCATTCTAGACTCTCCTGAGAACGTCATTGGTGTATCCCAGTGATGAGAGCGGTTACTCTAGCGATTTATTCTAATTATTAGAGCAGTTACTCTAGCAGTTTATTCTAATTATTAGAGTAGTTACTCTAGCATTTTATTTTAATTATTAGAGTAGTTACTCTAGTGGTTTATTCTAATTATTAGAGCAATTACTCTAGCGGTTTATTCTAATTATTAGAGTAGTTGCTCCCAAGCCTATAAATACAGTGCCCAGGTGCACAATTGAAAAAAAAAGTCTTTTAGCAGTCAAGTAGTGAAACTCTTATAGTCTGTTTGAAAGTTAGAGTATTTTCCAAGTGCCCATAGTAGGAGGTCTAAGTGTGGATGAATCTTTATTCGAGCATTGTGTACTTGAGCACACCTTATGTACAACAATAAAGACGAGTTCTTTAATTCATCCTTGTAGCACTTGAGATTTTTTTCTTATGCATTTCTTTTATTTTATGCACTTTATATTTATGTTATTAGCGTAGAAATTCATTTTGATCAATTAAATAAATCATTAAATTACACTTAGTACAATCACTTTGAGCATGCGTGTAACACTTGGTAACCTAGTAACGATTAGTGTTTGGTAATCCTAGTAGTGTTGCACTGGTTAAGGATGTGTACGACAAGTGAGAATAGATACTGGTATTAGGATTAGTTAGAACTTAGTTAATAAGTAGTTAAGATAAATTAATCACTTAGTTATCTCTCTTCTCCCTTATTAGCACAAGACATGAAAACATAAAAGATATAAAAATCATATGCCTCAAGCTTACTTAACCATGCAATCATGACATATAGGTAAGCTTGGGAAGACAATGATCAACGAACCTATCCTTGTTCCAAAAGGACGCATAAGCACTTAGTCCTTGGAATTTGACCAAATCATGCGTGAAATGCTCATATTCGTATGGTTGAGCATAGGGGTACCTCATCGCTCATCATTGGCACCATTGCCAGGGACTTGGTTGTTTGTGCGCTAGCTAGAACATAGAAAATCATTTACATTGTTGGAATGAACCCTTAGGGTTGGTTGAGAAAATAATAAACAAGAATACATTGCACACTGAACAAACAAGTTTTTCTCCTTCTTCATACGAAAGCACCTCATTTCCTAGGTCTGAAATAGGAAATAGTTAATGGTGTAATACACATGAAATTGATCCGCCAATCCCTCAACAAGTTCAAGGGATATATATTCATCCTGATGAGTATATACTAGACTTCACCTTTATCCTCCATCAAGATGTAAAACTGAGTTGGCAAGACTTAGAAGGTAACATAGTGTTGCCTCCCAATCATTCAGTCCTGAGCATGCTTCTTCATTCTATCCCATGAATTGGCATGTCGCACTTACATGTAGAATATGTTGTGCAAGATCATGACTTAAGAGAATATTGTCCCACAGAGGCACAACGTCAAAGAGACTTGCAACAGGAGAGACATCATAGGTCTTTGAAGGGTAAGTGGTCCCAGGATGTCCCAAATGTCTTAAGTGAAAATGAGGGTTGTGAAGCTACCTTAGGTAGTCACCCACACAATGATGCTCCTTCCCTTGACTTTGGCCAAGGGATTGTGTATCATAACCTTCATTCCACTATTCATAACCCAAGTTTTCATACCCATGGAAAAAAAAGGTCCAAAAAATGGACACGAACTCATGATAAAGGTGAACATTCTAATCGTAATCATGATCGGGGCCAAGACCACAGAAGAAAAGGTAGCAGACACCGTCATGGTGACAGTTCTCCTTCTTCTTTACCTTCATCATCTCCTTCATCCTCTCCTTTAGTATCTGGACACAGTCATAAGGAAAAAGACCATGGGAATAAAGGTAGGCAAAGTGGAAGTCATAGACGAAATAGACAGGAAAGAGGATGAGGACACTCTAGAGAATCACAACATAGAAGAAGGGAGAGTAGGGAACAACATAGGCATCGTAGATTCCATGGACGAGATGATCACAATGAACCCCTACTTACTACTCGAAGTATGTTATACATAACTGAGGTTGTTAGAATTCCAACAAGGCATCAGAAAGATATTAGGATCAAAAGATTAGATATGAACAATATTTCATGATTTGAAGGGGGATATGACGTTGATCCTGAAAATCACTTACAAGCATTCCATGATCTGTGTGCCTTACAAAACATAGAGAATGAATGAAAAAAACTTAAGTTGTTTCCACAGACACTAGATAAATAAGCGGAAAGCTAGTACCAGTCTTTAGAACCAGAACCTATTTGTAGGTGGAGTATTATGTTAAAACTATTTAATGACAAGTACCAAACATACTCCCGAGTTTCTAACTTGTGAAAGTAAATCTAAGGCTGGAAACAAGGAGGACATGAACCCTTGGATGCTGCCATGGGTTGCTATTATGCACTATTACATCATTTTCCTAGCCATGATTATTCGTAAAGGGATCAACTGCACCATCTAATGAATGGGATTAGGCATGAAATGGGAAGAACCCTTGGGACTTATGCCCAAGGAAGACTATCCAGGCTTAGGTTCCATCAAATTCAAAGACTATTGGAGCAAGGTGCTAAGGAAGAAGGTGAGCTATAGAAGAGAGAAAGTGTAGAAGAGTATAACTAAGATCCTTCCCTCTGGAAGAGGGGAGTAAGATTTTATGAGGATGAAGAAGAGTTACCACTCGAAGAGATAGTGAATAGGAAAACTTTGCTTATCCAAAAGATGACATCAGAAGTTTTAACAAATGTAGACCAAATGTGGGATTCCCTAGATAATAGATTTCAAACTATTCTTGAAATAGTAGAGGATTCTAGAGAGCAAGGTAGTGAGAAAAGAAAAAAGAGAGAAGCTAAACATGCACGTAGCAAGGGTAAGGGCAAAGTTTCCATCATTGAAGAGGTTGTGGAGTTGAAAATAAACAATGATAGTGGATGTGAAATATGTTAATATGACCATCATAAGGGATGTTGCCCTATAATCTCACATCTGTAGAAGTCTAGGGTGTATGCACTCAATCCATGATTAAACAAAAGGTAAACACCCCAAAGGTTACCTTATCCTCAAGGTAACCCAAGGTAGTTCCACAAACCCTTAACATATTACCCCAGTGGAACTCCACCACAACCAATTGAGCAATATCAACAATGGTAGCACCCACAATCATGGGGAATGCCACCACCAAGGCAACAATATCCTTATCAACAACTTGACCCATATGGATATTATGTGTAGTAGCCAATCTTCCCATGTGACTCTATTGGTCACATCACTCCTCAACCTCACTACTAAGCTCACGAGTATTATGGGACTCCCTCTTCTAGAGGTGATATTCTGCAAGCATATATTCCTTCTCATTTGGATGCATCTCTTCCACCAATAGCTCTATTACCACCTACTCCAGCTATGTAGGGTGAAATCCCTACCCAGCCATAGCAATGTAATGCCACAAGGGCTATTAACTCTTAACCTACTATTGGTTCCAACAATAACATAAAGAAAATACCTTTCTTTAGAACCAACAAACCAACCAAGCCCTTGCAATGACAAGCGGCTGATTCCTTAGATGCCTTAGTATCAATCAAAACTTCAGAGCCTCCTTCAACTCAACCACCACACTCAACACATATGGTCATGCTAACACATGCTATCATTGATTGGATCAAAGCTAGCCACCTTCCCAGGAAATGCTCTAATCCTAGGATTCCTCTGATATACCTACAAATCAATGGATATGCACTATGCAAGCCTCTTTTGAATTCAAGTTTCGGTGTCAACTTGATTTCTCAAGAAATGTACAAGGCTTGGAACCTGCCTCCATTGAAAAAGAGCAACATCCATCTAGAGTTGGCAAACCAGTCCATCACTGTTCCATTGGGACTAGTGGAAGACATTGTTACCATTGTTTGTGGGTGGTCGTACCCAACTAACTTGTTAGTGATTTAGGTAAACAACGGTAAGGGGGACTTCCCAATCATAATGGGAAGAGCATGGCTAAGCACAGTTGACATGAGCCTAGAAATTTGTAATCTTTCCCTAGAAATATCAAAAGAAACTACATTTCGAAAGATCGAGAAGAAGAAAGTTTCATGCATCGTATACAGTGACATAGGGTGTAATTACATGCAAAGGTCATGGTTTGTGAAAATTTTAGCACTGCCTGCATGCAATTAGTATGCACAAGTGATCAACATACAAATATTCCTATATGTAGCAACCACACGATAGGAAGACACCTAGTGGCTAACAACTAATTAAGAAAGCAGTTCACTCATATGCATGGAACCAATTGAGGTTTTGACTTGTGCTTACATCAATAGCATAGACGCATTAGAGCAAGTCCACTGCCAACTTCCAAGTCTTAACCTTGAAAATATCAACTGGGGGAAGTTGAAAATCCCTAGGAAATTTAAGTAGGAGCCCCTTGAGCTAAAAATATTGCCCACTAGTATGGAATACACATTTCTTAAAAATGGAAAATCAGTAATTATCAATGCTAAGCTTGCTCCTCAGTAGAAAGAAGAACTACTGAAGGTAATAAATAAATGGTTTGAAGCTTTCGCTTGCTCATATCTCAAATTAACTGAAATAGATCCTAGGATATGCCAACATACAATTTACATTGACCCCTCCATGAAGCCTCGAAGACAATCGAACCCTAAGTTGAACCAAGTAGTTAAGGAAGAAATCGAACAGCTTCTCAAGGTTTGGTTCATATACCCCATTATTGATAGCGAATGGGTTAGCCCATTAGTTATTATGCCTAAAAAGGAAGGCAAATAGAGGGTGTCCATAGATTTCCGACTACTAAATATGGCAACATTCAAAGATCACTTTCCATTGCCATTTGTTGACCTAGTCTTAGACACCATCGCAGAGCATTGCTACTACAATTTTCTGGATGGATATAGCAGATATAATCAAATACAAATAGCCCTAGAAGACCAAGCCAAGACTACATTCACTAGTCCTTGGGGAACATTTGCATGCAAATAGATGTCGTTTGGCTTGTGCAATGCCCCTACAACATTTCAATGATTAGTTCTAAGCATCTTCCAACTGCAAATAGGAAATGGTGTAGAAGTCTTTCTGGACGATTTATCCACCTATGGAGTAAACTTTGATCAAGCCTTGGACTAGTTAGATCAAGTGTTAAAAAGATGTGTAGAAACTAATTTGAGGCTCAACTGGCAAAAAAGCCATTTGATGGTCCAAGAGGACATAGTACTAGGATGCAAAATCTCACACACAAGGATAGAGGTAGACCTTAAGAAAATCAAAATTATCCAAGGAATTACCTATCAACAATAAACTATCAAAGATATTTGGTCATTCCTTGGACATATTGGCTACTATAGGAGATTTATTGAGAAATTTTCAAAGGTTTCAAACCATTGGTGGAATTAATGAAAAAGGATGTACCTTTCGAGTGGAATAGGGAATGCGAATTAGGTTTCCAAAATTTGAAATAGAATTTAGTAGAAACACCCATTCTACAAGCTCCTAACTGGTCTAAACCATTCCATATCATAACTAACACATCCAACTATGCTTTAGGAGCCGTACTTACATAGTTAGATGACTAGAAGCGTCCTTATTACATCCACTATGCAAGTAGAAGTATCATTGGTGCACAACTTAACTACACTACCACAGAGAAAGAATTAATGACTGTAGTGTTTGCACTAGAAAAGTTTAGACACTATGTATTGGAATATAAAGTATATATACATACATATCATAATGCAATCTGGTTCCTCATGAATAAGCCAATGGTAAGCCCTCGTATCATATGATGGCTTGTAATCTTATAAGAGTTCGATTTAACAATGATCGATCACAACGACACCGAGAATGTAGTTGCTGAACATTTATCTCGATTGCGATGGGACAACAAAGAGGATGAGTATCCAATTTCTAATCATTTCCCTGATGAATTCATCTTTGCTGGTGTAGTGAATAATCAATCACCCATGGAGACAAACTAGTATAATAGCATTCTTACCTATCTCCTTACCCAACAAATACCATAAGAGTTAAACCTTAAGAAGAAACAACAGTTTCTTCACCGAGCCAAGTACTTTATGGAAATCAATGGAAAACTTTACAAAGTGTGTCCCAATGGCTTGGTTTGATGGTGTATTCCAAATATAGATCAACTGCAAGTTCTCCAAGATGCTCATGAGGGTCCTTGTGGGGGTCGTTACGCTAGGAGATGAATGACCATCAAGATTCTACTTCCAAGATATTATTGGCCTACATTATTTTGGGATGCCCATCATTTCGTCCAATCTTGTGAGCACTGTCAATGTGATGGGGGAATGACTACTAGAATGGAGGGTCTGTAACAATGGATTCAACCGTTAGAACCCTTTAACATTTGAGGAATTGATTTTATGGGGCTGATTACACCAATGTCCAATGAAAAAGCTTATATTATTGTTGTCGTTGATTACCTAACAAAATGGGCCAAAGCAACTACTGTTAAAGATTGTACATCATCTATAGCTACATGATTTGTTCAACAAAAAGTCATAAACAGGTTTGGTGTGCCACATGCACTTATTTTAGACAATGGTACACACTTCATAGGTACAACTTTTTGGAAATTAATGCAACACTTAGGGGTCGAGCATAAATTGACTACACCATACCACCCCTAAGAGAACAGTCAAGAAGAAGTCACCAACAGGGAGATTACAAAGATATTGACAAGAACCATTAGCAAGTTTAGGCGAGATTGAAGCACTAAACTGAATGATGCTCTTTGGGCATACTTCTCCACATGGAAACTCCCTACAGGCTACTCTCCCTATGAGTTAGTGTACAGTAAATTACCAATGCTTCCCATTCAAACTGAGCTCTGTATACTATCCATGGCATGTGACCTCAACCTTGACCTTGATCTAGCATAGAAACAATAGTTACTAATGCTTAACTTGCTATATGAAAATCGATTAGCTGCCCTGTCATCTAATGAATTACACAAGGCCTTCAATAAACAATGTCATGACCTAAGAATTAGGAAAGTTAAATATCATCTAGGAGATAAGGTTCTCTACTGGAATCTCATACATGTGCCACAATGTGCTAAATTTCAAACACTGTGGGAAGGACCTTATATTATTTATGCAACTTTTCCTTTAGGGGCCATGACAATATACAAACCTGAGAACCTGGATAAGAAACTTTTGGTCAACGTGCAACAACCAAACTTTTCTAGGAGCTTAGGACAACCAGTACACATGCTACCTCTCTTGATGGACAATCCTACTCACTATTTTGAATGTCCTCCTTCCAACTTAGTTGTGGGGGAGATGGACACCTATGATAACTGTTTTAGACCCTTAGTGCTTTTTGAATTTTTGTTTTACACATTCTTTCAACTTTTCTTTTTTTTTACACCATCGTTCATGTTTTTACTGTTTCTTTGTTTGCTTGATTTACTTTTATTCATCATCTAATAAGTGCTCATGGTGGTGGATTGAATTATATCATATTGATTGCTAATGTTTGGTTTTTACCTTTGAATTATGATGCCGATATTAATGTATGGTTCTTTTGGTAAAACAGGTAATGAGTCCACACCATCCACTCATCTATACAACTCTATGGTCTCCTTTGGCTTGGAACTATATAGTCCCTCTTTTTCTAAGTAGACTTTTAAAATGAATTAGTGGTTGGCCATTTTTCAAACCAAGGAAAGACTCAAAGGATGAAAAGGGTATGACTTCAAGGGGATTTGATGCATTGGTGTTGGCCATTCTCTTGGGTGCTTGGATGCTTTTTCTTGGGTTTTCCACCATTCTAACATTGTTCAAATATCAGGAAGCTAAGTAAATAAAAATAAGTCTTTGCATTGTGTGGTTCTTATGCAAAAAAGGAAAGGTGAAAAAAAAGTGTGAGAATTCAAAGCACACCCCTTAGACATAATAAAGCAATATGGGCCACAAACATTGATTATGGAACTAGAAAGATATGTTACCCATGCTTGAAGGTTCCCTCTAACTAAGGCCCTTTCTCACTTCTTGCTTCTCTATCTCACTCTCCTTGGGATGGTGGTCACTCTTTGTGGAAGCATTCTTGTTGCTTCAAGAGGATGGATTGGCCAAGTGTATTGATGTGAGGTCACTGAATGTGGTTGGTTTGAGTCTAGATTTGGAATGGGTTCTACTTAGTTATCTTAACCATGAAATACACAAGGTACTTTACACAACCTTGTTCCTAGGATTCCATTCCATTCTCTCCTCTCCATCTTTCTTCCCATTTTTCACCTCATTGCTAGTTTCATCATTAGTCTGTTCTAGGTTGATGCATTATTTTTCTTTGGGGAATCTATCCTTAAACATTTCCTATAATCAATCATCTCTTGTTTCATCCCCATCCATTACATCCATTTTATTGGCGTTGCCATTGTTATTTTTTCCCATCTTTCTTGTTCCTCATATTTTTCCATCTTATAGCTACTAGAGGTTCACTCTTAGTCGTGGGGGCCCTGGCACAAATTTTTTAATTTTTTCCATTCTACCATTTGCCTAACCCCTACATCTTGGTTAGTCGCCAATGATAAATCTTCAAACTAGTTTATGCCATAACCATAACTCAACCAATGCGCTTCATATCGAGACAAGGTATCAACTGCATTGTGGTTTATCTATCCTTGCTCATTTATGACTATGTTGTGTGTGTAGATGGTGATCATACAAATAATGGATTGGGCTTGGAGGAAGCACTTAGGATGGACTAGAACTAGAGTGTTTACGAAAGGAGCAAGTCCGGTGGTGTGGCTATGGATAAACAATGAAAGACGCAACCTCAGTAATGGTGGCAATACAATTCATCTTCTTTCTCTCTCTTTCTCTTCAAGCTACCAAATAAAGGCCTAGATGTCATTTATGTACAAGTGTTCATGACAATGGTCATGAACACTAATGTTATAATATGCTTATTGATCTGTTCACTAGGCACGTTGAGCCTGTCATCCCATTCCACTATTAGTTGTTAATTAGTCAATAATCTCATACCTTCACAATATTTTGTAAAGAACTTAAGGATGAGTTTTCATTTAGTCATGGGGGTATGATGAGAGCAGTTACTCTAGCGGTTTATTCTAATTATTAGAGTAGTTACTCTAGTAGTTTATTCTAATTATTAGAGCAGTTACTCTAGCGGTTTATTTTAATTATTAGAGCAGTTACTCTAACTATTTATTCTAATTATTAGAGCAGTTACTCTAGCAGTTTATTCTAATTATTAGAGTGGTTACTCTAATTATTAGAGTAGTTGCTCCCAAGCCTATAAATATAGTGCCCAAGTGCACAATTGAAAAAAAAAAGTATTTTAGCAGTTAAGTAGCAAAACTCTTGTAGTCTATTTGAAAGTTAGAGTATTTTCCAAGTGCCCACAGCAAGAGGTCTATGTGTGGATGAATCTTTATTCAAGCATTGTGTACTTGATCTCACCTTATGTACGGAAATAAATATGAGCTCTTTGATTCATCCTTGTAGCACTTGAGATTTGTTTTCTTACGCATTTATTTTATTTTATTTTCTTATGTATTTATTTTATTTTATGAACTTTACATTTATGTTATTAGCATAGCAATTCATTTTGATCAATTAAGAAAATCGTTAAATTACACTCAGTATGATCACTTCGAGCATGAGTCTAACATTTGGTAACCCAGTAATAATTAGCATTTGGTAATCCTAGTAGTGTTGCACTAGTTCAGGATGTGTACGACAAGTGAGAACGGATGATGGTGTTAGGGTTAGTTATAACTTAGTTAATGAGTAGTTAAGATAAATTAGTCACTTAGTTAACTTTCTTCTCCCTTATTAGCATAGAACATAAAAACATAAAACATATAAAAATCATATGCCTCAAGCTTACTTAACCATACAATCATGACATACAAGTAAGCTTGGGAAGACAACAATCAACTAACCTGTTTTTGTTCCACAAGGGTGCATAAGCACTTAGTCCTTGGAATTCGACTAGATCATGCGTGAAACACTCGTATTCGTATGGTTGAGTGTAGGGTACCTTGCTACTCATCATCCAAGATTCTAGCTTGCTTGCATAGCTTCCTTATGAGACAAGGGAATTAAAATGTTGGCTTCCTTACCTTCCTTTCTTCAACCACCTTTGGATTTTCATGAAGTAGAGTTGTGCGAGGTGGACATTATATTTGCCCATTAGAATTGTACTTCCTCTAGCCACATAAGTGGATAGCTGGTTGAGTCATTTTGTCAAGAAAAATTCATAGGTGTGAATTTTAAACTAGATTATTTCCTCTAGAGTTAGTTCATTGTAGCCTTTATCTGCTTTGCCATATGCCTATTTCAACCATAGTTTTCTAGTTTTAGTATCTAACCTAGTAGATAGATGTGCTATCCTTTTTCCTTCATTGGGTATGTTTAGAGCTTCTACGATCACCTTAATTGAGAATGAGATTGTGACTTCTCCAATGTTGATTATGGCACTATCTTCTTTGTTATGCTAGAACTGATAGGTTTTACCATGGTATCATACACCATGTGAAATTCTAGGCCATAATGGTGACACTTGAAGTTGCATCCTTACTACTTCCAAAATGAATTCCATGAATAGGCCAAAGTTCATCTCCACAATTATTGTGGTCAAAATTGATCTCTCTTGAATAGGTTGGAGACAATCTTGTAACAACGTGAGGCATTGTCCTTGGACTTGTGGTTCTTCTACCTCTCCTTGGGTCAACTGTCTAGTAGCAGGAGTTTCTTCATGGATACTGAATTGTTGGGATTCCTACTCATATTCTAGTTCTTGTCCTTCTATTCAGCCTCTACCTCAGTAATTTCAAATCCTTAATGATTAGTTTTGTGTCAATTTTTTAAGGTATCACTTATTTTCTCTTAATTCAATTTTTTATTAGATCTACAAGGATATAAAACAACCTTAGCAACATGATAGAACTCACAATAGTTTTCCAAAAGAATACACAAATTACCTTGATGTCATACCCTTTTCATTTCCTCTTGGTTCATCACTCTTCTATCAAGGCATAGTGATCACAAGTTTATTCTTTGTATGATGGAAAAGAATATCATTATGGCCATTCACACTTGTGTCCAAGTATAAGATGCTTGAATAAAGACTTTGTACAATCACTTAACACCACACTTTGGGCACACACTCTATCACTAAGCTATGAAAATAAAGTGCAATAGTTTCGATAAGGTTGGAATGAAATTGTTGTTTGGACGATGTGCCTAAGTGTCATATTTATAGGCCTACACGTATCTACAATATTGGATATCTGGCATCGTAGCTTATGCCTCAATATCAAGACGTGATATCATGGCTCTAATATCGAATGCTTGATATCGTAGCCTTTCAAAAATGCGATTTATCAATATGTATATTACTTTATCAAATGATCATAATTATTGGAATAATTTATCCAACTATACCCTTCATAATGCACATTTCACACCCTTCATAATGCACAATGAGGTTAGGAATCCTCTCAAATGTTATTGGTGGTGATTTTCATTACTACCTGCCATTGCATCTTTACAAATAAATGCTTAAAAGAGAAAGTTCTAGTTAATATAATCATTACCATGATAATACAGTGACTCTGGATCACTAGTTGTTAGAATAATCTTTTTCCTAGCATTGTTAATCACTATTAGGCTTTTTCATTATAGCACATGCAACTTTAGGAAACTGTTGGTCCAACCGTTGGAGCTCTCCCTCAAAATGATAGAAAAGACAAACAATCAAAGGCCTTCTTCCTTGTGTTCTATCAATGGTCAGTTGTGAGGAATAAATATGTATTTATAAATGTGTAGATAAATTTTGAAGCTCCCTTCTTTCAAATATTGGAGGTGTGACTACAAGAAAGGTTTCATAACAACTTTGAATTTGAAAAAATTAGAGGAATTCCTAATTTCTTCATAGAGTTTGACCTCATATTGCCCATTTCTTTATTTTTGTCTTTGTCATGGTTGGTCATTAATTTGCTACTTTTTTCCATTTCATTTTTATCTATTTTGTAAATTTATTTTACTTAGTTGGTAAGTATAACAAATGATATTTGACTCAAAAGGTTCTTTAAACTATTGTACTGGATTTCCTTAACTTATTGAAAATATAGTGTTAGCTATATATCTTAGAGTATACTTATAATTATCTTTTGGGCTGTCATTTGATTCTTATAACCTTTTTCTCTAAGAAAACATGGACTTCATAATCTCCCTTAACTATGCAAATCTTTTATTTGTTTAAAAGGATAAAAATAAAAATAAAAAAACCCATTCAGATATTCAATAAAGGAATTCTTTGGAATCATAATTTACAAAAAGAGTTCCACCAATGCTATAAATGTGTTATTTCTGGTTTATGTGAGGACAACCAAATCACTGCAAAAAATTACACTGTCTGAAAATCTTTATTCATAAATATTATCAGCTCAAGAAAATAATATAATATGAAATAAACCTGCAGAATAGAGTGGGAGAGAAACAAGAAAGCAACTTAGCAACCTTTTTTTATATCTTCAAAACTACAGAGATGTTTACAAATATTACAATTGCTTCTACACAACAACCTTTACACAAGAGACCACGCTCTCTCACACACTCTCAACTCTCAACTCTCTAATCAACCCAAGCTTCCACACAGCAACCTTTACACAGGAGAAAAGTATCATCCATAACATAGAGTATGAAAACTCTCAATTCAGAAGCAGATGTGATTCCTATGAGTAATTTCAACCTAGATAGTGATGCAAATCAGTCCCAAGCCTTGCATAGCCGTATTAAAAACATAAGGTGAGATAGGCTCACCTTGATGAAGTACGTTGCAGGATTGAGTCTCCTGTTTTACTGCCTTTTAATACAACAAAAATAAAGGACGGGACAGGACACTAGGGCAGCTTTGGGAAAACTCTAAATATCGATAATTGCAAATATTATATTATTATAATATGAGAGTGTTCCCATGGAACGTGGGTGCTGCAATGATTTATTGGATGACAACAGCAAAGAGCAGTAAGACACAAGCAAGGCATGGATTCTTGCATGAGCATTGTTACTCTGCTTCCGTGCACCATTACAGGAACATTATTCTAAGGTTACTCTCTTCTTCCAGGTACTTTTAAATATTATTTTAAGTTTACTTTGCTCTTATTTTATAAGCAGAGGTATGTATCAAATCTACAACTTTAAAGATGAGTGTCTGACAATACACTGTACTACATCTTTAGACTATGCATCAAAATTATACATTCAAGATGTTAGAATCTGATACCTGGAAGCCTAGAATCCAGAATTCACGATTCTATCTAAATGCATTGTGATTTGTGTAATGCTAGAAAAGATGGATTGGGGATATGAATTTAAAAAGTTAAAATATATTTGTTAAAAGAAAAAGATGGCAACTCTTACTAATTTTTATAGACTAAATGTATTTTTGCATTTGTATTTTTTGTAAGAATGTAAAGGAATTATGTTAGATTTTTCTATTATTAATATCTTTGTTGCAAAATATAAATATTTGTCTAAAAAGTAACTGATGCCAATTTACTGCACTTCTGTATGTGAATCGGTGCCCACCACCAAAGGTTCGTGCAATTTCTGTCAGATTGGTGAATCCCCGGCACATAGTAAAAAGGTGATGGACCATGGTTAGTTTGCTTGGAGCTTCTTTGTTCCAGTTTGTCTTTTGGTACATGTTTGGTTTCATGTACATCTTGGCATCCTTCCTTTGTCTGTTGGTTCATGTTTGGTTTCATGTACATCTTGGCATCCTTCCTTTGTCTGGATTACTTTGATGGGAGCTCCCATCGAAGATTTTGTTTGAAGTGGCCTGCCTCTGATCGGTTTTTCCAGTTTGTCTCATTGCCTACTTTATTTCATTCTCTGCCTATGCTCTGGCCTTTAGTAGCAAGTTTGATATATTCTTTGGCAGCAATTTCAGTTTGAGTTTTAGTTTTAATAACAGAAGTTGTCTGACTTTTTATTAGAAAAAAAAAGAAAAAAAAAAGCTTAACCAAGTGAGAATGGAAATAGAATAGAAGGATTTAATACCATCCAAATAAGACTTCAAATTGTAGGATAAAATAATTTTTTTTTTTAAAAAAACTTTTACAAGGTTATTTTGTGTGTATCTTGTAATTCTTATCAAGGTTATGCTCAATGTCGATAATTCTTGTTTAAAAAATTGTAACAAATGTGTTTTGCTTGAATACAATATCAAAGTCTCAATAAATTAAAAATTGGCCAAAGAGAAATGACATGTTTAGAATCTACATGTATATTGCTCTCTTTAAAGATTAATCTACTCATTAATATTAATAGCATTATCACCTAGAGGCTCAATGCTTATCCCACTAAGTTGAGGTCCTAGGAGGGTTATTGGATGAATAAAAGCCTAACCTCTTTTGACTAATTGTGCTCAAGCTCAAACCCAAGTATTATGACATGAGAAACAAACACCTTACCATTACCCCAAAAGATGGTTCCTTACTAATTAATATTAATAATAATGTTAATAATGATAATGATGTTTATAATTGTTTAAGATGGTATTGATCGTAATTTTGATTTGAATGTGCATTAATAGTTTCTAATATTTAGTTTAAGCTTTTAGCATAATTTCTTGGCACCCCATCATGCACGAGTGTAGATTCTATGCTTCTATGGAACCTTAATATTTTCTCCCTACTCTTTGAGAATTGACCTCTTGTAAATTATGTGTAAAATGCATAGTTGAGGATAATGATAATTTGATAATTTTTCAACTAACCATATATACTACCTTGACTTTCTTCTTTTCTCATTGTGATAACTATAATTTAAATTATTTTTCTATCAAAGATATTTGGTACCTTGACTTTTCTCCTTTTCCCCACCTTAATATTAATGGTAAATATTATTTTATTACTTTTTCTACTACCTTGCCTTTCCTCCTTTTTTTTTTATTTTAATAGCAATAATTTAATTAATTTTCAACCAAACATATCTACGACCTTGAATTTCCTACTTTGTTCATCAATGATCATGTTTACTGTTAGTAATGTTGTTACTCTAGCATCTAAAAAGATGTCTCCTTCCTTACCTCAAAATTAATGGTAAATATTATTAATTCTTTAAGAAATAAAAGAAGAGGATCACTTTGCTTTTGTTTGAAGGTTCATACTGGATGAGCTTGAATTATTATAATAATACTTTGATCATTTTGTGTGTATGTTTTATGTTAATGGGATGACAAGAAAGGATAATAGCCATTAATGAAAAAGAATAAATTGTTTGGACTAGCATCACTACTTCAAGTTTAAATGTGAGGAGTTGTTGTTTGGATTATGTTGTAGGTGTGGAGATGCAACAAGGACTACTACTAAGGGCTATGGAGCAAGGTGGCATGGTAGATATTCTAAGATTGTATGACTTAAGAAAACATATTGTATTTTCTTCCATTAGTTGAATGTAGATAAGTACCTATTACTTTGGGGGTTGATTTTTCTACCTTCACCTATTTTTATATGATAAAGAAGACATCCTTGTTTACATTTTGATGATTGGATTTTCACCAACAATTTTGATTTCAAAATTTAATAAGTTTGATATTTACTATCAATTAAAAATCATTTGAGTATTTTTGTTAAATTTGTGTGAAATTGTTAGCAATTGCAATATTATGCTTGGGTTACTTTATTGTTTTTAAAGTCTTTGAACTTTGTTTTAAATTTTAGCACATGTGAATAATAGTAATATTTATTTCTTGAAAGAAATGTATAGACTTGTTGAGAGAGAACTAAAAAATTAGTATTTAAGTAGCAAATGAAACCTTAATCATAAATATTAAATCAATCATCATTGTTTAAAAACTATAAAAATTTGATATTGATGAGTGGCAAGGTACCCCTACACTCAACCATACAAATACGAGCATCTCACACGCAATCCGGTTGAACTCCAAGGACTAAGTACTTACGCGCCCTAATGGAATACTTAAGGTTAAGCAATCACTGTCTTCCCAAACTTACTTGTGTTGTTATGGTTGTATGGTTAAGTAAGTCTGAGGTATATAATTTTTATGTCTTTTATCTTTTTAACGCCTTATGCTAAGAGGGAAGGGTGAAGAGACTAAATGACTAACTTTCATTAACTATTCATTAACTAAGTTCTAATTATCCTAGCACCAGTATCTGTTCCCACTTGCCGCACACACCTTGAACCAGTGCAACGCTACTGGGATTACCAAACACTACTCATTACTGGGTTACTAAGCATTACACACATGCTTGAAGCAGTCATACTGAATGCACTTAACTAGGAGAGTCAAGGGTTGAGAGAGATTAATTATCTAGGAAAGCATTTAAACATTTAACAATAATTAAATCCTATTTAGCTTAGTCCATATGTTGCAAGGTTTATCAAAAAGTTCATCTTTATTGCCATACACAAATATGTGCTCGAATAAAGATCCATTCACTTTGAGACTCCTACTATGGGCACACGGAAATTATTCTAACTCTGGAATAGTAAAACTACTATAGTTTGGCTAAGGGACTAACTCTAAATGAGTGAACAAGGGAAAGTTGCCTCTTATTTATAGACATGACAGTAGGCCGTGATATCACATACGTGATATCGCAGGGGCCGACGCGATATCTTGTACGCGATATCGTGGCTCATCATACGCCCATGACTGAATGAAAACTCATCCTCGAGTTCTTTACAAAATATTGGAAAGGTATGAGATTATTGACTTGAATGATACTAATGGTGAATGGGGTGACATGTGAACATATCATCATTACAATACATGATAAAATTAGTGTTCATGACAACAAGAGTGAACACTATACACATTTGACATCCAGCCTTATTTGGTAGCTAAGAGAGAAGAGAGAAGAGGGAGAGAAAAAAAGAAGTTTATTGCTGCCGATGCCAAGATTGTACTTTTTGTTGTTCATCCATAAGCGCGCTATCAATCTCGTTCCTTACATAACTACTTCAACACTAGTCCATTCCAAGTGTTCCCTCCAAATCCAATCCATTATTGTATGATTGCCATCTGCACACATAACATAGTCTTCTATTAGCAAGGGTAAATGAATCACAATGCAATTGATACCTTGCCTCAGTGTAAGGTCCATTGGTTGAGTTGTGATATGGCTAATTGTGGATTTTGGAGATATAACACTGGTGACTACCCGAGGTGTAGGGGTTAGGAGAAAATTAAAAAAATTGGACTAGGATCCCCATGAATGAGAGCAAACCTCTGGTAGCAAGAGAATGGAAAAGGAGAAGGAATAAAAAAGATAAAATGGATGTCAAAGATGGAGTTGAACAAAATAAATGATGAGTGCGAAAATGTTTAAGGGAAAGAAATTAACGGATGTACCAAATAGGAATGCCAGTGGGTCCTCCCCAAAGCAGGCTTAGGTCCTTAATGCCCTGACAATCCCATATTCAAAGAGTCTATAGGCTCTAGAAATGTCATTTGGAAGCAAGAGTTAAATTCTTAACTACAAGAGTTTACCAAAAAGAAAATAATGCATCAACCAAAATATAGACTATTGATATAACTGACAATTAGGTGTAAAATGGGGAAAGAATGATGGTAAGAAGAGAATGGAATGGAGTCTCAAAAACAAGGTGGTGTATAGCCCCTTGTGTATTAATGGTTAATGTGACTTAGTAGATCTCATTCCAAATCTAGCCTCAAAAAAACCACATCTAATGACTTCACATTAATACATTTGGCCCATCCATCCACTTGAAGTAGCAAGAATGCTTCCACAAAAGATTCACCACCATTTCAACAAAATAAAAGAGGAGAAAGTAGGAAGAGAGAAGGGCCTTAGTTAGAGGGAACGTGTTTATTTTAGTTCCTTAACTAGTGCTTGTAGCCCAGATGATTATTTTGTCTAAGGGGTGTGCTTTGAATTCTCATTTTTTTTTCTTTTTTTGTGTTTGCGTGAGAACCACACCATGCAAAGACTTATTATTTTTATTAGCTTAGCTTCCCGATAATGGAGCAACATTAGAATGGTAAGGGAAACTCAAGAAGAAAACATCCAAGCACCCAAGAGAATGGCTAGCACAAGTGCATCAAGTTCCCTTGACGTCACACCCTTTTCAGTCCTTGAGTCTTTCCTTAGTTTGAGAAATACCCAGTGACCAATTCATTAATAGTTCTTATTATTGAGAAAGGGACTATATAGTTCCAAGAAAAGAGAGACCATAGAAATTCATGGATGCATGGATGACATGGACACATTGCCTGTTATACCAAAAGAACCATACCAAAGTATCAACATCATCACTCAAAGGTAAAAACCAAACATTAGCAGTCAATGAAATATAGTTCATACCATCTTCAAGAGCACTTATTAAGTGACGAATCAAACAAAATAAATAAACACAAAAATGAACAAAAAGGTATGAACAATGTTGCAAAAAAAAAATAAGAAAAGTTAAAGAAATTTGTAAAACAAAAATTTGCAAAACAAAAATGTGTAAACCAAAAAAAAAACTTAAAAAGAAACTGAGGGCCTCAAATGATTAGCATAGGTGCCCATCTCCCCCATGACTAAGTTGAAAGAGAGAGATCCAAAATGATGAGTGAGGTCGTCCTTTCTCTGATGTGCTATGTGCATTGACCATTCTAGGTTCATGATAAGGTTTGGTCTGTTGCACATAGACTAGTATTCTCCTATCAGAGCATCTGTTTGAATCATTTAGGAGTTTCCAACTTCCCTCAATTGATGTTTTCAGGTTAAGGGTTGGAAGTTGGCAACACTCTTGCTCCAATGCATCTATGCTTTCTATGTGGGCACAAGTTGGTCCCCCAGTTAGTTCCATGCATGTTGGTGAGTTGCTCTCTCGATTAGCCATCAACCATTTGGTGTCTTCTTGTTGTGTGGTTGCTACATATAGGCACCTTTGTATGTTAACCTATGGTGCACACTGGTTGCATAAAGGCCATGTTGAACATTCTTGTACACAATCACATCTTGTATCATTGTATGTGATGCATGGAAATTTCTTCTTCTTGATCTTCCCACAAGTGTTTTCCTTAGATATTTCTAGGGAAAGATCACGGATTCCTAGGCATGCATTCATGGTACTTAGCCATGCCCTTCCCATTATTATTGGGAAATCCCCTTTTTCATTGTTGACTTGTATCACTAGGAAATCAGATGGGTATGACCAACCACACATAGTGGTAACAATGTCCTCCACCAATCCCAAGGGAATAGTGATGGACTGGTCAGCCAGCTCTAAGAAAATATTGCCCTTCTTTAGTGGAGGCAGGTTCTAGGCTTTATACATTTCTTGCGATACTAAGTTGACTCTAGAACCTAAGTCCAAAAGAGCTTTACAAGGTTCATTCCTAGCAACTTAGAAATAAATTAAAGGGCTTCTAGGGTCAGAGAATTTCCTGGGATGGTGGCCCTCCTTAATCCAATCAGTGACAGTATGTGTTAACATAACTATGTGCTTTGAGCTCTACTTTTGGTTTGAAGGGAGCTCCAAAGACTTATTTGATGGAGAAGCATTCAGAGGCTCAACCGCTTGTGGTTGTGAGAGCTTGTTTGGACTATTGGTTCTAAAGAAAGGTCTTCTCCTTGTACGATTGTCAGAACTAGTAGTGGGTTGAAGGTCTACAGCTCTCATAGCATTGCATTGTTGCGGTTGAGTGGGGAGTTCCCCTTGCATTGCTGGAGTGGATGGTAATGGACCTATTGGTGTAAGAGTTACGGATAGAATTAGAGGATGATATGTATGTGGTGTGTCTCTTCTAGGAGAAAGATTCCTATAGTACTCCCGAGCTTGGTAGTGACGTTGTGGTGTCACGTGATCAACAGAGTCACGTGGAGAGATTGGCTGCTGCACGTAGTAGCCATATGGATCTGGTTGCTGGTAAGGGTATTGTTGCCTTGGCGGTGGCATCTCCCATGACTGTGGGTATTAACATTGTTGGTGATGCTCAATAGGTTGTGGTGGAGTTCCACTTGGATAATACGTTAACAATTGGTGGAATTGCTTGGATTACCTTGGGGATAAGGTAACCATCGGGGTGCTTGTCATTTGTTAAGTCGTGGGTTAAGTGCATACACCCTAGACTCTTGCAAATGTGAGATTATTGGGCAACATCCCTTAGGATGGTCATACTGGCATATCTCACATCCACCATCATTGTCCATATCAGAATCCACAACCTCTTCAGTGATAGCCAATTGACCCTTACCATTGTTACGTGCATGGTCCAAATCCCTCTTTTTGTTTCTATCATGGTAACTACTTCACTCCTTAGACTCCTCTATGATTTTGAAAACGGTTTCGAATCTACTATCTAAGGAGTCTCACATTTGGTCTACCTTAGCCGACACTTCTATTGTTAATTTTTGGAGTGGCAAGGTTTTCCTATTCACCATCTCTTCTAGTGGTGACTCTTCCTCCTCCTCATAGAATCTGACTCCCCTTTTTTGGAGGGAAGGATTGCGGTTGTACTCTTCCGTGGTTTCTCTCTTACGTAGCTCCCCTTCTTCCTTAACTACTTTCTCCAACAATCTATGGATCTGATGAGACCTAAGCTTTGATAATCTCCCTTGGGCATACGTTCCAAGGATTCTCCTAGTTTCATGCCTAAGTCCATCTATGAGATGACGTAGTTGATCCTACTGCAAGTAACCATGGCCCGGGCAACGATGTAACAGTGCATAGTATCGGCCCATGGCAGCATCCAAGGGTTCATGAGTTTCCTGCTTCAATCCTTGGATTTTCTTTCATAGGTTGGACACTCTGGAGTACGTTTGATACTTATTGTTAAAAAATTCTAGCATCGTACTCCACCTTCGAATGGGTTCTGATTCTAAGGACTGGTACCAGCTTTCCGCTTCTTTTACTAGTGTCCTTGGGAACAAATTTAATTTTTTCCACTCATTCTCAATGTTCTGCAAGGCACATGCATCGTGAAATGCCTATAAGTGGTTCTGAGGATTAGTGTTGTATCCCCCCTCAAATTGTGGGATGTTATTCATGTCTAATCTCTTGATCCTGCTATCTTTCTAGTGCCTTGTAGGAATTCTTACGACCTCTGTGATGTCTAACATGCTTCGGGTTGCAAGTAGGGATTCTTCGTGGTCATTTCTTTCATAGCTTCTATGATGTCTACGTGGTTCCCTAATTTTCCTTCTTCCATGTTGTGATTCTCTAGAATGCCCTCATCCTTGCTCTTAACTCTCTCGTCGAGGTTTCTCACTTTGTTTAGCCTTATCCTCACAGTTAGGTTCCTTATGACTACGTCTTGATATTGAAGGAGAGGGTGAATGTGACGATAAAGGTGAAGAAGAAGGAGAACCATCGCCATGATGTTGTTTCCTATCTTCTCTTCAGTGATCCCAGCCCTGATCGTGATGATGATCAGAATGTTCACCCTTATCATGTGTTTGTGTTCCCTTGTTGAACACTTGGTGTTCGTGGGGATCAGAACCAGGGTTGTGAATCGTGGAGTGAAGGTTCTGATACATCACCTCCTCACCATTGTTAGGAGGGGGAACATCATTTTGCGGAGAACCTATTGAAATAGGTTCACCACCCTTAATTTCACTTAAGATGGGTGGAGCATTATGGGGTCTTTTGCCCTTCAACGATGTATAGTATCTCTCCTGTTGCAAGTCCCGTTGACGTTGTGCTTCCATGGGATGGTAGTCCCTTGCGTGGTTCTCACATGCAACGTATTCCACATACAACTGTGACATGCCTATTCATGTAAGGGTACGAAGAAGAATGTGGGGGACTGCTCAATCTAGAGGTAACACTATGTTACCCTCCAAATCTCTCCAATGCAGTTGTTCATCTTGATGGAGAATAAAAGTAAAGTTAGGTACATATTCATCGTGATGAATATATACCACATGGAATTGTTGAGGAACTGATGGTTCTTGGTTATGTGTGTTGTGCCACCGACTATCTCTAATGTTGTTCCTAGGCAGTGAAGTGCTTTTGTGCGAAGAAGAAGATATTTTAGTCTTGTTCAATGTGTTGTTTACCATTATATTATTTTTCCTTTGATCAACCCTAAGGGTTTGTTCTAGCTCCCAATGATATGAGTGATTTCCTATGTTCTACATAGCGCATAAAAAACTAAGACCTTGGCAACGGTGCCAATGATGAGTGGCGAGGTACCCCTACACTCAACCATACGAATACAAGTGTCTCACGTGTGATTTGGTCGAACTCCAAGGACTAAGTGCTTACACGCCCTAATGGAACACTTAAGTTTAATCAATCATTGTCTTCCCAAACTTACTTGTATTTTCATGGTTGTATGGTTAAGTAAGTTTGAGGTATATGATTTTTATGTCTTTTATCTTTTTAATGCCTTATGCTAAGAGGGAAGGATGAAGAGACTAAATGACTAACTTTCATTAACTATTCATTAACTAAGTTCTAATTATCCTAGCACCAGTATCCATTCCCACTTGCCACACACACCCTGAACCAATGCAATGCTACTAGGATTACCAAATGCTACTCGTTACTAGGTTACCAAGCATTACACACATGCTCTAAGCGGTCGTACTAAATGCACTTAACTAGGAGAGTCAAGGGTTGAGAGAGATTAATTATCTAGGAAAGCATTTAAACATTTAACAATAATTAAATCCTATTTAGCTTAGTCCATATGCTACAAGGTTTATCAGAAAGTTCGTCTTTATTGCCATACACAAATATGTGCTCAAGTACAATTTGCTCGAATAAAGATCCATTCACTTTGAGACTCCTACTGTAGGCACATGGAAATTATTCTAACTCTGGAATGGTAAAACTGCTATAGTTTGGCTAAGGGACTAACTCTAGATGAGTGAACAAGGGAAAGCCACCTCTTATTTATAGACATGACAGTAGGCTACGATATTGCGTACGTGATATCGCAGGGGCCAACACGATATCGTGTACATGATATCATGGCTCATCAGATAACTAGGTACAACTATTTGAAAACCTAAGGCTTGTAATTTTGGTTATACTTTCAACGAGGCACCAACTAGGTAAACTCCTTTTGAAACCTTATAAATGCGAAAAATATCAAACTTTGCCTCATGTGTAAATGATTGTCCCTTTCTTTGTCTTTATTTATGTTAGAACTTGCATGCACAATAACCAAGTTAGGGAACCATCAAAAAAGTTTAATGCCATCTAGAAATTAACTATGAATAATAAAGTATTTTCTTTTTACACAAGCCCTTTAAAAATAATAAAGTTGACATTAGAAGACCTTTAGAAGAATAGTCAAACACTCTAAATTGTTGATGCTTGAGAGTATCTATTTCTAAGAATGCAACTCATATTTTCAAATAAACTCAATCATAATAATAAATGCAAATGTCCAAAAATGACTCTTTCTTCTATGGGATCTTCAAATTATCCTAACTTTTGTATTTTCATCAACAAAAGAAATTTTTTTTTGACTTGGATGATATCTAAGAGCCAAGCAATATGTTTACAATGGGCTACCTATGATGAGCATTATTAAAAAAAATTAAAGCAGTGCTTATCTTTCATGAGACTTGTTCTTTCTTTTAATGTAACTCCTTAAGTGTTACATCCCATCCAGAGACAGTAGGTAGGGTCATTTACTTATGATTTATACATTACATGTGGAGTCCCAGTGGGTTTTTAGGAATGAGTGAAAGTATTTTATATGTTATGATACTTTGTCTTTATGTTACGATTATGTCATCCTTACATGCTTAACTAATGTGATTATGTACATTAGCCCTATGTGATGTGTTAGACAAGTGATGTTGCTAGCAAGGGTATTAGATTGGGGTACAATTACACCTATTTGGTATGTTTTTATGCTTTATATGCAATTTTTGTATTTTGGCATTTATACTACACTATGTTGTGTGAATGGTTTTGGCATGTGAATGTGTAGAGTGTATGATAAGAATCTTGTAGGTTCAAACAAATTTTGATTTGGAGTCTTAGTGTGTCTGTTATACATGATTAAAGTTTAAGGTAGTAGCGGTGAAGACAAAAAATAAAAATAACTTATGAAAATATTTCTATAAAAAAATAATACAAGTTAAAAACATAAAAGCCAGAAAGTGAAGTGATGTGTGCTACCTCGGGGTTGTATTTTCCTTTTATTTTATGCTAACATAAGCATAAAGTATGTTGGCCTAAAACCTTGTTTTTTTTTTCTTATTTAACCATCAGAGACCACCCCCTTTTTTTCATTGTGACACTTGGGTTTTTTGTTTTTTTTTTCTCTTTGTTTCATGTATACAGAAATAGAAATGCATAGGATTCTATTTTCTTCCATTTTTCTTTTTGCTCTCTTCTTTTTCTGGATTTTGAACCTTGTGGATGCTTTTTGCTTGTTCTAAACTTAGATTTGGGATTGTTGTGGTTATATCTACGTGGGTGCAAAGCTTGTTGGGAGTGAAATAGAGTCTTGTGGATTTTCAATGATTTTCTCTTTGTTTTAGCCTTTTTGCCCCAACAATTTTAATTAGTGGGTTTTCTTTACCTTTTCCTTGTATTTTTGTGTTGAATTAGTGTATATGATTATGTGATGGGAGCATGTGGGGCAGAAAGCTCAAAGTCTAAGCATAGGCATGTTATTTTGCATGTTTCTCAAAATTGTACAATTTTGGTTATGAATTGTTTATTATATAGGGGATGTATGATATGATGTGGACTTTTAGACTATGATATGTGGTGTTGATGAGACTCATATAATTGGAATTTGCTATTTGTGGGGCCTATTGGGGTGCAAGCATTTTTAGGCTTTCTAATCCTTTTTGGTGATAATTAAATATTATTTTATTAATCAAACTTTGAATGCACTTAACTTTGCTTCTAGGAGTTCGATTTATGTAAAATTAGTGTCATGGGGATCATTTTGAAAAGTACTTTGTAATTGTGGGATTAGTTTTCTCTTTGGGCATATATCATTTTGAAGGTTATTCTAGTAGTCATTTGTATGGAAGTATGTGTCTTTTGAGGAATATGGTATTATTTTGTCAAATTGAAGTCTTCATGTTGTTTTTTTGCATTGTGGTACTGCTTTCATGGAATGACTGTAACTCTTAGGGGTGGATATGTGTAGTTATGTTTGTTTGGGTGTGTTGTGCTTATGACCTATGTTGGCTTAAGCTAGTCAAACTGTGTCTATGTTTTTGTGATGACACTTGTGATGGTCATTTGACGGGTGATGCTAGCATGAGGGTGTGGATCGATTGGTGATGAGGCACCTTAGAGGTAGTATGGACTGACCTCCACTGTGATGCATCAGTTAGGCTCCTATCTCAAGTCTCATCCTAAGAGTAGGAGAGCATAGTTGTGTTCGTCCCTATGGCTGGTCCATGACATAGGTGTGTTCATCTTTATTGCTAGTCCTCTAGAAGGCTAGTGGTTGCAGGTCATAGGTTGACGGACCCTAGCACTGGTTGGATAAATAAAAAACTAATAAAATGCTTACAAACAATGGTTGTTATGAGTGCTCATGGCAGTGTTTCCCATGCGGCACTAAGCACAGATATGCTAGCAACCACGTGGGCTATGTATGTGATAGTATTGGTTTGTGAGTCATATCGTTGACAATAGGTGTCCTATTTGGATTATGATTGTGTGGATCATAGACTATTTATGGTATATCATGGGTATGATGACATGGGCATGATAGATGATGTTGGACCATGGCTTTGTTTGTGATTGTATAATAGTATGTTAGCTTTATGGGTGATATGATGTGTGTTGTTTTAAGCATGCATAAGACTAATAGTGGTTGTAAGTTGCCTTGTACCCCACTCCTCTCCTTTAGTGGAGCACTTGTCGACCATTTAGCAAGGAAAGTGTAAAGGCTTCCCACTCAGTTGTGACTTTATTTAATTATACGTGAAAGGTGCAGGAGCCTAGATGAGCATGCAGAGAGAGAGTAGAGGAGGGGAAAATCCTTTAGTGCTTGTTTAATATATATTTTCATGTACAATAGTGTGGACTAGATATCCTGATATGAAACTCTCTATCCTCTTCTATATATGATGATGAGGTTTATGTGTTTTTGTATTTTAGCAGAGCAGTGCATAGTTTGATTTATGTAAAGGCATGCATTTTTATAAATTGATACATATGTTTAGTTTTTGGTGTGGTAGGAAATTTTTGTACCGTTTGACCTTCTTGGATATCATGTATTTTGCACATTATTGGTTTTAGTTATCATGCTTTTGTGCTAAAATTACTTGATCCTAGGCATCACGCTGCCCTCGCTAGGATGGGGTGTTACATTAAGATTGCTAAAGCTGCTAATGTATATCAACTACGTTCAACCTGGAACACTCTATATACTTGTTTACTAACTATGGCACTATCCCACTAGAGTACTAGGGCCTTAGCCTTAGTGATAGGCTTTAGGTAGGAAGAAGTATCAGAGAATTCCATCTAAAATCAAGTAAACCAAGGAATGTCTTTCTCTTATAGTTATCTTAGTTAACGCTACCTTTTTATTCTAATGGCCCATTATGGCAAATAACCAAATTGGTGATGGGTACTACACCTGGTGTTTTAAGTTGTTCTAGTAGAAGCATCCATGGGAAATAAGATGACCATAAAGGAAGCAACTTAAGGAGGAGAGTGTTCACCTTGAACTTTTTACTTTAGATAGAGTAACTTCAAGGTCATTCACTTACTATAGCCCCTCTTGTTTTGGTATGATATTGATGTATTTCTTTAACTTGGCTAGGGATGTTGGTACATATCGTTAACATGTTCGTATGGAGGTTCATGTTCGTGTTTACTATTGATAGCTCACATTCACTACTAAATCATGTTTAATTATGGTTTTTGTTCTCTTCATGTAGTTGTTTAGGCTTAACATTTAGATTGCTAAATCATGTTTATCTTTCCATTATGTAGTTGTTAGGTTTAACATTCACATTGCTACAACGTTGGTATTGCCAATGATTTAATAATAAGCATTGTAAGTATATGGTGTCATCACTCAAAGAGGAATACTAGTTTTAGATTCTTAGAACCCTACCCCTACAGCTAGTTGTTGTTGTTGCTGCTATTGGAATTGTTTACTTCTAGTCTATACCATAAAATTGTATGGTGATCTTGACATGGAGATTAGCCTTGTCTTTTGGACCTTATTGGGTGCTTTGTTATGAGACTCCCTGAATTTTTGTGAGTACTTGCAGAATCTCAAATGTTTTTCTAGCTGGCTGAGTAACTCACGATTTACGAGCTCGGTCAAAAATCTATATATTTTTAAGGTGTCAAAGAAATAAAAATTCTAATTTCACCGTCAATGAGTTTGCCAAGTAACTCGGTGAATCTGAGTTTATACACACAGAAAAATGAATCATTCAGAGAGTCCATAACAATAACTGGGTGTGACTTTAAATAGTGAGAGATGTTGGAAGAGGGCTGTAAACTTATTTTATGGTGTTAGAACTTAATTCTGGTTGGCAAAAATTTCAATGCAAGTTATTGGTTGAAAGTGATTTTGAAAGTGATTTTGATAAGTGAAACATAGGTACACCCTAAGATTCATAGAAATTTATAACTCTCAATGCTACTTAGTAGAATCAAAAAGAGTTAAGACTCCGTTACGCGACTAATTATAATTAAAAGTGATTTCGACACCGGACAGGGATACAGGAAAGTGAATAGAGATGTTAAAAAATCCTGTACATGCACCCCACTTTCCGAAAAAGAGTCAAGGCTTCCGTGAAATATTTCACGTCAGCTGTCTCACATTTTGGAATTGCGTAAAACATCCCCGTTTCATTGTAAAGTAGTTAAAACTTGCCTTGATTTCTTGTCTTGGGAAAAACCTTGCATATTACATCGACTTTTTTATGTCTGGATACATGGCCTTCGCTTTTTGGGTTTCACTGCATTCAGGATTTGACAGTAACGAATGTTAATGTTTCCAAACCGTTTTTGCTTCGTGTTGTTTTGCTTTTTTGTTTATCATCTGCTTTCTGCTACAGCTGCTTGGTGCCAAATTACAGCACCGTTTGATATTTTGCAAACTCCCAATCGCGTGGGAAGAAATTAAGTCGGAATCAGATACATTGTATCATTGATGTTGAAGTTTCATATGTGTAGGTCCCTTGTTTCGGGCCTTCGGCGGCTGTATACAGAAATTGTCATCACAGTTAGCTTAGGCTGTGGATCTCTAGCAGCAGCTGTGCTATCATGTATGGTCACAGCTCTGCTGCTCAGTCGTCACGGATGAGATAGATGCCACTGCAACTGCAAGTTCCAAAGGAATGGTGGTCCTAGATTTTGCCACCACTGACCGGCTCTGGATGCAGGACTTGGAACAACGGGCTTACATACGGTGATTTGAAGCATCTTCAGTCTGTCCACCCAACCATCTTCAGCAGGAATTTTAGCGTTCAAGCCAAATGCCAAGCATCTTGCTGCTCTGGTCACTATTGCTGCCATCAAATAATTGATTGCTGCAGCGACCAACCATGACAAATGATTCGATTCATGTTATAATAATATTTACAATTGTAATTGTACATCAATGGTACGCTGCAAAAGCTCATGTTTGTGCATGTGCGAATATCCTGTCCTGTCATTTGACTTTTGTTACTAACCCCATTCTACTTTTCAACCCAAGGAATCCTGAACATCATAATTTACCGAAAAGAGGGCTGCTAATGCTATAAACTTGCCAATTATGCTTTAAATTGAACGCTGGTTGAAGGTTTTGCTTTGCGGCGGAAGTTTTGTTTTATGCATGTTTGAGCTTTCATCTTATTATTTATGGGGAAGTGTTTGTTTGCCACATCAGCATGTAGAACCAATTTGAAGAACCATTTGGTTCTACTTAGCATGTCCAAAATGATTCTACCATCACAACATTACATGTGCTCAAGCATTTTTTTGAATCCACCTCAGCCCTTCATTTTAGCTTCACAACAATAGCTCAAATTGGTTCTACAAGTTAGCTTTCTTTCTTATTGATGGCACTTAGTGGGGCTGCTCTTAAATTGTTGTAGAGCATGTGGGTAAAAGAATTTTTTTATCTAGCTCAACTCTTCATTTTAGATTGTGTGTGCACTAGAAATTTGTGAATCCTAGAAAATTTCCATGAAGAGTGTGTACTTGAAGCTAGAGCTTGAACAAAAGTGCATAGAATTCTTTGTGGATACTTTTCTTTTAATATAAATTAAAATTAACATTTAATAAAGGTAAAATGTAAAATATATATATATATATATAATTTAAATATTTTCTTATGTTTTAATTCCCGTCCCCACCTACAAACCCATCCCCAATCTTTGCATATGCTTATGTACCAAAATATTAATTCAATTGTGAATCCTTGATTCCTTATTTCTGAGAATCAAATTCATTTGATGCATAGATTTTAGCTCTATAAAGATAGCTCAAACTAGTTCTACCATGTCAAGTTTTTTTTATAGAACTTAGTGGAGCCAAGCTTAAATAGTTTTGAGAGCATGTGTGTAAAAGATTTTTTTTTATCTAACTCAACTCTTTATTTTAGCTCTACAAAGATAGCTCAAATTGGTTCTATCATGTTAGTGTTTTTTCATAGAACTTAGTGGGGCCAAGCGTAAATAGTTTTTAGAGCATGTGCGCAAAAGAATTCTAATCTAGCTCAACATGTAGAACCAACTCATAGAACTGTATTTTGGTTTTACAAAGGGATGAGAAATAAATTTTCCACATCACCCCAAAAAGAAAGTGCTAAAATAGGCCTAGCTTGTAGAACCATTTTTGGATTCTAAGAAGAGCTTCTTTAATCTACTCTACCACATCAACTTTTGAAATAACCTCTTATGTTGAATTGGCTCTAGAACTATTGCTTAGTTCTACCAAAGCTTGTTAAAGAATTGTTCTACTATATTAGCATTTTGTTTTCCTTATTCCACACACACACAAGCTCAATTGAGAAGTTCATCTATTTTCAGAAAAGCTTCAAAACCAATTTTTGGTTCTACTAGGTGCCTTGCCACATCAACTTATCGAGCCAAACTTTAAAACCAATTTTTAGTTCTCCAAAGCTCTTTTAAAATAGCTTTTCCACATCAACTCCTTTTACTACATGCAGAAGATAACTTATTTTTTAAGAAATAGAGAAGCCACAAGAATAAAAAAGCTTCAGATTTTCTTTAAAGAGCTCATTACCATGTTAGCCCAAGGAGAAGAAAAGCCTATAGTGAAGGATATAAGTTGGCTTTAATATATCTTTTAAACCTAGAACCGATTTAGAATCAGATTTTGATTCTATACAAGCTACACTAGAAAAATGATGTCACATTAGTAGAAATAAAAGAGGCATTATAAGGTTATATTAAAAAGAACTATTATAAAAAAAGCTAAAGTCTATATTGCTATAAAACCAAGTTGAACATCATTAATGAAAGGAGGGGAGTTGCTAGTTGAAGCTTAAAGAGACATTATCTCCAATATGAGTAGAGCTTGTTATTTCCACAAAAAGTGCATGAACTATTAGCACTAAAAATGAAATAATAGATTTCTTCCTCCTCTAGTAATCTTTTAATGCTCACCTCAGGCTTATACCAAATGCAATAATGGAAACTAAGTGTAATGAATACAACTTCTTCTTCTTTAGCTACTCTTCCAATGGATTAGTAATGATTACAAATTACTACTTTTCATGTCTCTAGCATATTAGAAATGACTTAATAAAAGGCTCTAAAAATGGCTAAAAACAATATTGGCGATAAATTAAAGCTCTCCAACTCATCTCAGGTATTTCTAGTTTTTGGCCTTGTGCTTGAACTAGAATTTCTTCTTTTCAATCTCTCTCTTTGTTTTTTCTCTATGAAAGCTCTATTTTCTTTTTCTTGGAAAGCTTGGTAACTCTTGAGTTTAGACAAGGCAAAGTGTTTTCCTCTTTCTCTATGTCGAGAGAGTGAATTTTTGTGACTTTGAGCTTGGTGTTTGTGCTCAATCCAGGATTGTAAAAGAAGGCTTGTATTTTTTTATTAATAGAATTACTTTGCCCCTTAAGATTTGGGAAGAGTTTTATGGTAGAGGTAGGCCAACCAATCTAGAAGTTGAACTACCTTAAAAGCTCAATGCCTATTTACTCTTTTCTTCATAAGTTATTCTATTTTCTACAATTATTTTCTTTAGGGCTTTCAACTAGTCTTTTTGCCAACATGTATTTAATTCAAATTTTTTGTGAGACCCTAATTCATCCTCCCTTTTAGTGTCTCTAGCTATGAAAGAAAAAATAAACATATACAAAGCTTTTAAGGTGGTTCAACTAGCCTACATTCATCATAAAAAACTTCCCAAATCATAAGGAGTAGAGTAATTTTATTAATAAAAATAATTATGGTGCTTCTTTTACAGTAATGGACTTAGCACAACGACTAGGCTTGAAGTTTCAAAAATTCACTTTCATATCATAGAGGAAGAGGAAAATACTTAGCCTTGTCTCAACATAGAGACTTAAGAGTTTCCTAGCTTTTTGAGAAAAAGAAAATATAGCTTTTATAGAGAAAAGACTATAAAGAGAGAGATTGAGAAAAAAAGAAAAACAAAACAAGAAATTCTAGTTCAAGCACAAGAGAGCCAAAACCAAAATCACAAATCAAAGACTAAGAGCTTCAACTTATAATAGTATTTTTCATAGCCATTTTTAGAGTTGTTCTTCAAATCATTACTCATATTTTGGAGAAGTATGAGAGAGAAGAAGTTGTAGTCATTATAGATCTATTGAGAAGAGTAGCTAAATAAGAAGAAGCTATATCTATTTCATCTTGGCATCCATTACTACTTTTTGTATGAGCTTGAAGTGAGTATTGAAAGCTTGGCAAATGATGATTCATGTTTTCTTGAGTCCCATTGATGCAGCCCCATTGATGCAGCCTTGTCAGTGTGGGATTTGATGCATTGATGTGGCCTCATTGATGCAGTGTTTCTTTTTGCCTATAAATACGATCTCACCCACTGTGTTTATGGCATATTTGATCATAATTCTAGTGAAGCTTCTTCAGTTTTGTCATTTGAAAGTTAGAATATTTTTTCTAAGTGCTTGTAGTAGGAGTCAAAAAGTGTATGGATCTTTATTCAAGCATTGTTGTACCTGAGCATGACAATGTGTGTGGTAATAAAGACGAGCTTTCTAATAAACCTTGTAGCACTATAAAATAGATTAATTTCTTATTTATGCATTTAATGTTTTATGTGATTTTTTAAATTTTTAAGTAATTAAGCTAAACTAAGCTAGATAAAATAGTGATTAATTAAGCACATAAATACAACCATTTCAAGGATATGTTTGGTGCTTAGTAATCCTAGTAATGTTTAATGTTTGATAACCCAGTAGTGTTAAACATGTTTAGAATGTGTATGACAAGTGGGAATGGATGCTTATGTTAGTGATGAGTCACATTCTTGGCTATGTTGATGAGGCCCCATCAATGCATCATATCATGCATCAATGAGGCCTCATCAATGTAGTGTTTGCTTTTTGCCTATAAATATGCACCTACCAATTGTATTTATGATATTGATATTTTAGTAGTAGCGAAGCACTTATAGTTTGATCATTTGAGAGTTCGAATATTTCTCCTGAGTACTCGTAGTAGGAGTCATTAGGTGTATGGATCTTTATTTGAGCATTATTGTACTTGAGCACAATAGCATGTGCAACGATAAAGATGAGTTTTTTTATAAACCTTGTAGCTTTTTGGATAGATTAAATGTTTTATTTATGCATTTAATGTTTTCAATTATTTATTCAATATTTTTCTTGTAATTAAGCAAGATAAGCTAGATAGATTAAACACATAAGTATGACTACTTCGAGCATAACACATATTTGCTTGGTGAACCTAGTAGTGTTATTGCTTGGTATGCCCAGTAGTGTAGTGCTTGGTAACCTAGTAGTAGATATGCGGGTTTAGGATGTGTGCAGAAAGTGAGACTAGATGCTTATGTTAGGATTGCTTAGATACTAGTTAATTAGTTAAATTAAATTAGTTAATCCAATTACTTTTACCTCCATTTAAACACCAAAATCATAAAATAAAAAATGATAAAAATCAGATGCCTCAATTACACTTAACCATACCAATGTATGTCACAAGTGTAACTGGGAAGATAATGAATGAGCTTAAGGCAAGGTTCATTTCCTAGAAGATTGCTGCACTGAAAACTATAAAGGCTATGGAATTTGACCAAATCATGGATGAATTCTTTATGATTCATATGGTTGGGCATAGGGGTATCGCGTCGCTCATCATTGGCACCGTTGTTGGGGACTTTGTTTGTTAAAACATGTATTATCTAAGGTTAGTGAATATTATTTATATTGATGGACAAACTCAAGGTCAACATCACTCTCAACAACATATAAACTACTAAGCACACTAATAATTTTATTCATTTTGAAAAATTTCTTCTTCTTCTCATACGTGCAAAGATGTCAAATTGTTGATCCTGTAGGAGTGAAAAGTGGTATATACTCATCTAGATGAGTATGTACAGGATTTTACCTTCATCCTACATCAGGATGAATAATTAGAATGGTGTGATATGGAGGGCAACATCGTCTTGCCCCTCGATCGATCTGTACTCGAGATGCTATTTCAAACTCTTAAGAAGTTGTGAATTCTAGATCTTCATGAGGAATACGTTGTGAATGGTTATGACACATGAGACTACTATCCCACTAAAACACAACGTGAGCAAGATTGACATTAGGAGAAGCATCATGAGGGTATGAAGGGAAAAAATTTCACTAATCCCCTATTCCTACTAGATGAAGATGACAATGAGGATCCTTTCATTGAAGGTTCTCAACATGAAGATTCTCCATCCCTTGTTATTGATAATGAGGATGTGACCATGAACCTATGGTCAACTATTCATAAAATAGGTTTGGGAAAAAGTGATAGTTAAGGTAGGGACTTGGGCAAGCATCACAATAGTAGGGGATTTAAGGATGGTGGTTATAATAAGCGGAACCATGATGGTGGACACTATAATGGTGGTGGTGGTCCACATTCCTCTCCATCCTCTCCATTCAATTCTAAACATTCCTCTTCATCTACTAATTCTCATAGAAGCTACTATCAAAATAATTGTGATGAAGGTGATCAATGAGACAATAATGATTGTCAAGGCCACCAAGACTGAATGTGTGGCCAAAACCATCATTGGTGTCATTGACATAGTGATGATGAAGAACCTTTGTTGATGACTCAAAGCAAGTTCAACATTGGAGAGGCAGTAATGATTCCAACTAGGCATGTGAGAGATAGCTAGATCAAGTGCTTAGACATGAATAATATCTCAAGATTTAAGGGGGGATATAACTCTAATCCACAAACACATCTACAAGCTTTCCATGATGCTTGTGCCTTATAAAACATAGAAAATGAATGGTAGAAATTGAATCTGTTCCCTAGGATACTCATCAAGGAAGCTGAAAGTTGATGCAAGTCCTTGGAACTAAGATTTATTTGCAGATGGAGTACCATGTTGGAGCTATTCAACAATAAATATCAAATGTACTCTAGAGTCTTTAATTTCAAGAGGTAGATCTAAGTATGGGAACAAGGAACACATAAACCTTTGGATGTTGTTATGGGTAGATATTATTTACTCTTATACCAATGCCTTGGCCTGGTCATTCTTAGAGGGAAAAACTTAACCACATCATAGATGGGCTCAAAGTAGAAACTAAAAGAACTCTTTGGGTGTATGCCCAAGGGAGACTATCTAAACTAAGAGCTTATCAACTCCAAAGGCTGATATAGCAAGTAGTAAAAAAATAAGGTGAGTTGCAAAAAAGGCAAAGTGCAAAAGAGTATAATAGGAATCCTTCCATCAAGAAATGAGAGGTTAAATTCTATGACGAGAAGGAGTCACCACTCAATAAAGTGGTGAATCAAAAAACCTTGCCCATCCAAAAATCTATTTTTGATATTTTGGCAAAGGTTGATAAAAATGGGACTCTTTGGATGAAAAATTCCAAACTACTATGAAGATTACTGAAGAATCCAAAGAGAAAAATAGTGATTGTAACCATATGAGGCAAAAAGAAGTTGAATGTGCCTACCAAAGAGGTAAGGGCAAAGCTACAACTGTAGAGGAAGTTGTGGAGATAGACTCTAAAGATGATGCTAGTTGTGACATTTGTCAATACAAACATCTAATGAGATGTTGTCCTATGGTGTCACACTTACAAGAGTTTGGGGTGTACACATTGAATCCTTGACTAGCATGTAGGCAAGCACCTAGAAAATTTCCTTATCCTCAAGAAAATCTACGGTATTTCCACCAACAACAACAAGCTTACTAACCAAGTGGAGCTCCTCCACAACCTTATAAACAATACCAACAATGGCACCAACCACAATAATGGGGAATGCCACTACTAAGGCATTAGTACCCTTATAGGCAACCAGATCCATAGGGGTACTATGTTTAACAACTCATCTCTCCAAAACATTTTGCAAGTCATACCTCATTTTACCATCACTATTATCCTTTAGAGTACCATCAAACAGATTCACCATCTACTCAAGGAGAAAACCCATATCCATACCATCCTCCACATTTGTCTACACACACACCTCCGCCTTCAACCCAATTACCTCTTGCTCCATTGATGCAGGGTGAGATTCCTCCATAGCCATGATAATGAAATTCTACAAGGATCATACATTCATAATTGGCTTTTCAGCCAAGTGGTTCAAATAATTGATCTTGAAAAAGATCTTTCTTCTGACCTAGAAATCCTCTCCAACCCTCACAACGTAGTAGGACTAATTATCTCACATCTCCAATACCCTCATCCTTTGCATTAAATACCTTCAAGTACCCTTCAAACCAAATTTTGTCTTGAATTTTCACTATGATGCTAACTCATGCTATTTTTGACTGGATCAAGGTTGGCATCTTTCCATGAAAAGATCTAACCCAAGAAGTCCACTCATTTACCTATAGATCATTAGACATGAGGCATGTAAGGCTCTTCTTAACTTTGGTTCTGGAGTTGATCTCATCTCCCATGACATGTATAAGGCCTAGAACCTACCACCTATTAAGAAGAGTAACATCCATCTAGAATTGGTAGATTAATCAATTATTCTCCCTTTGGGATTAGTAGAGGACATTATGATCATAGTTTGTGGGTGGTCCTATGTTGCTAATTTTTTGGTGATCAAGGTTGAAAACTAAAAAATTAACTTCCCCATCGTTATGGGAAGAGCTTGGTTAAATACAATCGATGCACATATGGGCATAAGGGATTTCTCTTTGGAAATCTCCAAAGAAAATGAATTTGGATAGAGAAGAAGCATATTCCATGAATAGCATATAGCAATAATGAGTGCAATTGTGTGTAAAAGATTTGGTCCATCAAAAGTACATACATTAAAGCATCCAATTATTGTGCACAAGAAATAGATATTCAATATTTTTTGTACACATTAGCCACAAAATAGGACACCCAATGGTTGATAGCTAACTCAAAAAGTAGCACATTATGCATGGAACCAACTGAAAGCCTAACATGTGCTTATGTTGAAGGCATGGATAAACTTGAACAAGTTCATTACCAACTCTTTGATGAAGATGATTATACCTATTGAGGAGAGTTAAAAATCTCTAATAACTTCAAGCAGGAGCCCCTAGAGCTAAAAACATTATCGGCTAGCATGGAATATACATTTTAAAACAATGGTAAACTAGTCATAATTAATGCCAAACTTGCTCTTGAACAAAAAGAAAGGCTATTAGAGGTGGTTAAAAAATGGTCAATAGCCTTTTTTTAGTCATATCCTAAGCTGACTAGAATTGACCCATGGATATATCAGCATTGTATCTACACTAACTTGGCCATGAAGCCAAGAAGGTAGCCGCAAAGGTAGTTGAATCCCAAATTGAAGTAGATCGTCAAGGAGAAAATAGAGCAACTCCTAAAGGTGGGGTTTATCTATCCCATCATGGATAGTGAGTGGGTTAGCCCACTATTAATCATGCCAAAGAAAGATGAAAAATGGTGATCCTGCATTGACTTCACGCTATTGAATATGGCAAAATTTAAAGATCATTTTCCATTGCCATTTGTGGATCAAGTGTTAGACACCATATCTGGGCATTGTTATTATAGCTTCTTGGATGATTATGGTGGCTATAACCAAATACAAATTTCACCAGAAGATTAGGCTAAGGCAACATTCACGAGTCCTTGGAGAACTTTTTCATATTGTAAGATGACATTCGATCTATGCAATGCCACTACAACATTTCAACACATGGTCCTTAGTATTTTCCAATAGCTAATTAGTAATGGTGTGGAAGCCTTCATGGATGACTTTTCCAGCTATGGAGCTACATTTGAGTAAGCCTTGGATTGCCTTGAGCGAGTACTAAAGAGTTGTGTTGAAACAAATCTATAGCTCAACTAGTAAAAGAGCCATCTCATGGTCCATGAAGGCATTGTACTAGGGCATAGAATCACTCAAGTAGGGATTGAGGTAGACCAAGAAAAGATAAGGATCATCCAAGGAATAACATGCTAGCCAAAGATAGTTAAATATGTTCAGTCATTTCTTGAACACACTAGCTACTACCAACAAATCATAGAGAATTTCTCTAAGATAGAAAAATTGTTGGTAGTGCTTACAAAGAAAGATGCACCTTTCATCTAGACTAGGGAATGTGAATAAGCATTCTAATAGTTAAAGGAGAAACTCATAGAAACACCAATTCTATGGGTACTAGATTGGTCCATATTATTTCACATCATGATGAATGCATCTAACTATGTCTTGGGAGTTATGCTCATGTAGTTGGATGATAAGAAATGCTCATACTACATCCACTACATGAGTTGAAGCATTGTGGGAGCACAATTAAATTACACCACCACAGAGAAGGAACTAATGACATTGGTGTATGCTCTTGAAAACTTTAGGCACTATGTGCTTAGCTACAAAGTATTTGTGCACATGGACCACAATGTAATCTACTTCCTCATGAACAAGCCAACAGTGAGACCTCGTATCATACGATGGCTCATGATCTTGTAGGAATTTGATCTCACAATGGTAGATAAAAAAGGGACTAAGAATGTGATCACTGACCATCTCTCTTACTTAAGATGGGATAATAAGAGGAGGAGATCTTGCTCTCTTATTAGTTTCCAAATGAACTCCTCTTTACAAGAGCTACAAATGACCAAACACCAATAGAAATAATATGGTATAATGACATCCTCACCTATCTTATCACTTAGGAGATGCCACAAGATCTTAACTTTAAAAAGAAGCAACAATTTCTTCATTAGGCCAAATACTTCATAGAGATCAATAGACACATCTACATGGTGTGCATGGATGGCCTGATTCATTGGTGTGTCCCTAATGAAGATCAACTATGCATTCTCTAGGATGCTCACAAAGGACCTTGTGAAGGCCACTATGTAGGGAGATGCATGGCCATAAAATCCTAATGGTAGGGTGCTATTGGCCTATAATCTTTAGGTATGTCCACTAGTTTTTCCAATCTTGTAAATGTTATCAACAATATGGGGGGATGACCACTCACATAGAAGGTCTTCAGTAGTGGATTCAACCACTAGAACCTTTTGAAATATGGGGCATTGACTTCATGGGTCCCATCACATCCATGTTCAATGGAAAGGTAGATATTATCCTAGCAATTGACTACTATACAAACTGGGTAGAAGCAATAGCTGTTATTGACTGTACATCATCAATTGCTACTAGATTTATACAAAAAAATATTGTAAATAGGTTTGGAGTGCTGCGCTCACTAATTTTTGATAATGGAACTCATTTCATAGGTGCTACTTTTAGAAAATTGATGCAATTGTTAGGGGTTGAACATGAATTAACAACACCCTACCACCCCAAGCCAACGGTCAAGTAGAGGTAACTAACTAGGATATCATAAATATCTTAACAAGAACCATAAGCAAATATAGGCAAGATTGGAGCATGAAACTCAACAATGCCCTTTGGGCCTATTGCTTGACATGGAAACTCTCTATTGGATACTCTCCTTATGAGTTAGTGTGTGGAAAATTTCCAATGCTCTTAATCCAATTTGAGCTCCGTACATTCTCAATAGCCTATGATCTGGATCTTGACCTAAGTTTAGCACAGAAAGAAAGATTGATCAACCTGAATATGCTAGATGAAAATTGATTGGTGGCCCTATCTTTAAATGAGGTGCACAAGGCATTCAAAAAGCAATGTCATGACCTCAAAATAAGGAGAGTAAAACTTCAACCAGGAGATAAAGTTCTCTATTGGAACCCCACACATGTACCCGAGAAGACAAAATTCCAAAAATTATGGGAGGGACCTTATATAATTGATCAAAATTTTTTCTCTAGGACCATGTTAATTTACAAGCTTGAAAGACCAGATAAAAAGTAGCTAATCAAAATCTAGCAAGCAAAACCTTTCTTAGAATTAAGACAAGCCAATGCAACTACTAGCTCAATAGATGGACAACCATGTTCCATTTTTAAAATATCCTCCTTCCAACTCAGTCATTGGGGAGATGGCCATCTATGTTAATTTTCCATATGGCTTCTTACTTTTTCTACTTTTTTTTCACATTTTTAATTTTACAAGTTATTTTTTACAAATTTTGATTATCAAAATTTTTTCAATTTTGCACCATCATTAGTACCTCTAAAATTTTATTGATTATTTTATACTTTCTTATGAAAGGGGCCAACAAGAAAAAGCGCAAGAACCACCAGAGGCAACCCATGCAATGGGACCTCTTCATGTGTAGCCCAAAGTGAAATCTGTTTGATAGATTCTAGAAGAAGAAGTGCTAATAGAGTAATCATAGTGAGGGAAATTGTTAAGACTCATGTCAAGGCTTGAAGTCACTTTAACTTAAATTTTCCTTGACACCATCAGGTCTGGAGAGATTTAATGCTCAGTTCTCCAAGAATTAAACTTTAGGCCATTTCTAGAGAAAGCTCTAACAGAAGTCAAAATACAATTGCAAACCTCTCCCATGTGGCCAATCATCACATCCAATGGGGAATGATACATGGGAGATACATGTCTCTTCTAGAACAATAGAAGGTTAGTTCCATAGTAAAAATCAAGGATATTCAAGTATCTTACTTGGCCAAGGCTATTGCATAGGTACAAGGGTTGTGTGATATTGGGACATAGTTGGCGAAGCTATCAACAAAATATGATCTTGAGGCCAAAGAGGACTATGCTTAGTGCTAGTATAGAATTAACCATAAGGAATATGATGCACTCACACTAGTGAAACAAATCTACTTCAAAACTATAGCTTATCATCTCAATCTAATAGTGAGGTCCAACAAGGTGACCAAATTTTCTACTCGATCATGTGCCACTCTAAGTAGGAGATTTTCTGTAAACCTTCCATAACTAATCTATTTGAAGATCAAAAAGTGTTTCAAGAAAAAAAACGTGGAAGGAAAGCCCTACCCTTTCTATGCCTCATCTGGAAACTCTACAAAAGGGTAGGAATCATCTACTACACCAACAACACAATTAGGCATGCTTCTTTGGCTTCATGGTCTAAAATCATGAAATAAAAGACACCTACCACAACTAAAGAAGAGGTGCATTCACCACCTCCACTGCCTACTCAAGAAACAACATTAGATGTCCATGTAACCATTGAGTGCTTGCATGAAATCTAAGAGTAGCTCTTGCATGAGCAAGAGTAGCATTTAGGAATGAGTAGTATAGACCCATCTATGTATCAACCAGCAATGAGTCACCTTAATGAGATGGATAGAACAATTAGCTAGATGGAAAGGGGTGGACCAATATTCTCTACCTAATGAACGTAGTTATCCATGAGGTTTGATTCCAATGCTTGAGAGGTAATAGTGTCATTATCATAACACCATTTATTCCTAGAAATCTCTAGGAATGCTACCTCCTTCTCGATGCATTTATAGGAAGGTGAAGGAGCGACTATACTAGTGATGCAACACCAAGGACAAGAGATTGTGGCTAAAGTAGTTGCTGACCATGTCACCAAAATACTTAATGCATCTATGGAATATGTACCAGATGTATCTGAACTTCCAATTTTGTAGATGTCCATAGGCATGGTCAGTGAAAAATTGAATGTAGCCCAGCATGAAGAATTGCTAGATCGATTGGTGGGGATTAGGCAATCGATTCCAAATATCTTTGATTTTTCATATAACATCACCATGACCCAGTCGAAGTTATTGGAAGCAAGGGGCAAATGCATTATCTTGAGGGGAAACTTGAAATGGCTTACGCACAAAATCAACACTTGGCCATGGAGTTTGCCAAATTACATGCTTATCTTGCTAATCCTGCACTCGTCAGCTTAATAATAACCAAAGATGAAGCTTTTCAATAGCTTCAAGAATGATTCAAGAAGGCTAAGGAGGATGTAGTGACAACCATCTTTAGCCAGTCCATAGCATAGGCAAAGACATATTTAGTTCAAAAGGACTTGGCTTAGATGTTCCAAGAGAATGAAGCACTAACCATAGAAAAACATTGCCTACATAATGTTGATGCCCAAAAGGAACAAATGCAAGAATTCATTCATCAACAATAGGAGTAGCTAGCCAAGGTGAATATGAAATTAAGGAAATTGACCATAGAAAATTGAAATCTATCGATGGAAGAAGTTTGTGCCTTACACTAGAAATTTGCTATTGAGATTATTGCATAGAAAAATGAAGCTTTGAAGTTTGAAAAAGTTAAAAATCACTATAGATACCAAGTTGGCTTGTATAAGGAAGTAAGTGAGAAGCACATCTAGATGGCAAAGGCAAAAATAAATGAAGCTCTCTAGCAACTTCAACAAGGAAAAGAAGTAGCCCATCATTCATGGGATTGATGCCTACAACAAAGTAGAGATCCAACTAAAGGAGTTATAGATAGAAGAGATGACAGAATACATGGAATTGGTCAATCTCCATTATGTGAACATGGAAATGCTAACTACTAGACAACCACGATTAGAGTTAAAAAAAATAAGTGGCTAGCTCATATTTGCTATACAAGGTATAGTTCAAACATCATAAAGACACCAAGAAAAAGCTTAAGACTGTAAATGCTGAACTCAAAGTTCTCAGAGCATGATTCATGAATCAAAAATCAACTATTGAGAACTTTGCCAAAAGGATGACTGATTACTAGAAGATGAAGGATGTAGTCAAAGCATTCAACATTGAATGCAAACAATTCACTACCTGGTTTATCAATGCAAAAAAGCTCTTTCTAACAATCCAATCTCCCTAGGATGTGCCCGTTTCAACCCACATTGGCAAAGCTACATGGATGATGCATGATTCTAGAAGTAAGGAGGAGAAAATGAAAGCATTGCTAGATGATTTCTACCTTTCACTAGAACTTTTAGTAGTAGGAGGACAACCACAACTGCCTCGACCATTGCACATGAGTGAAGATGATGAAGATCTCTTAGAACCTCAGAAGCCATCATCACCTGGGACTATCTTATCTTCTCCACCAAACTTCACATCATTAAGAAATGTGCTATCCAATTTTGAAGAATCATGTCATGGTGTTCAATTTTGTATCATGAACACCACCATTTTTGTAATTTGTTGATTTGTACACTTAGGCACTTCATTTTTGTTAAGTTAGTCTATTTTGTTTGTGAAAGGACAATCAATAATCCCATACCATCCTAATTTTGTAAAAGAACTCAAGGATGAGTTTTCATTCAGTCATGGGGGTATGATGAGTTGCATTTCTTGGTTGCAATGAGGCTCCATTAATGTGGCCTCATTAATGAGACCCCATTAATGCATCATATCATGCATCAACGAGGCCTTGTCGATGCAGTGTTCACTTTTTGCCTATAAATATGTGCCTACCAGCTACATTTATGGCAACGAGATTTCAATATTAGTGAAGCTCTTGTAGTTTGTTCGTTTGAGAGTTAGAATATTTCTCCAAAGTCCCAATAGTAGGAGTCATTGAGTGTACAGATATTTATTTGAGCATTGTTGTAACTAAGCATGATAGATGAGCTTTTTGATAAACCTTGTAGCATTTTGAATAGATTAAATGTTTCATTTATGCATTTAATGTTTTCGATTATTTATTCAATTTTTTTCTCATAATTAAGCTAATGAAGTAATTAAGCAAGATAAGCTAGATAGATTAAACACATAAATATGACTGCTTCAAGTTTAACACATATTCACTTGGTAATCCCAGTAGCATTATTGCTTGGTACACCCAGTAGTGTGGCATTTGGTAACCCAACAGTGGATATGTTGGTTCAGGACATGTGTGGAGAGTGGGATCATATGCTTATGTTAGGATTACTTAGATATGAGTTAATTAGTTAAATTAAATTAGTTAGTCCAATTACTTTTTCCTCCCTTTAAACACCAAAATCATAAAATACAAAATGATAAAAATCAGATGCCTCAATTACACTTAACCATACCAGTGTACATCACAAGTGTAATTGGAAAGATAATGAATGACCTTAAGGCAAGGTTCACTTCCTAAAAGACTAGTGCACTAGAAACTATAAAGTCCATAGAATTTGATTGGATCACACATGAATGCTCTGTGATTCATATGGTTGGATGTATGGGTACCTCGCCACTCATTAGTTAGGATTAGTTAGGTGTAGCTAGTTAGATTAAATTAGTAATTTAATTATTTTATTTTATTCATTTTTCTTTATCATTAGGAAATTTAAAATATAAAATGTAAAAATGATAAAAATCATATGCCTTAGTTACACTTAACCATACCTTTGCATTTCACTAGTGTAATTGGGAAGACAATGATTATAATAATTAGTTTCACTTCCTAGAGACTAGTGTGCTTAGAAGGCCATAAGTCCATGAAATTCCACCCTATTGCACATGAACTTTTAGTAATTCATATGGTTGGGCATAGGGTCTACTTGTCACTCATTAGCAAAGGAGGAGGAAATCCATTATTTCATCTTTGGCACCAATGGTTACTACCTTTCCATGGAAAGAATTTTGCTCAATTTGCAATACGAACAAAGGCTGATTTGGCTTCATCTAACTACCCTATTCTTTTTCATTAATGTGGCTTAACTAACATTTTGCAATGATATAAGCTTTAACTTCTTCATCTAATGGCCCTCTATATTCTAAGAATTTCTACATTTTCAAGTTATCTTTCATGACACTTTTAGATAGGTTGGCATTTTACTATACATGAGATTTTTATTCTAAGATCCATGATTTTCATGATTTTAGCTTTATGAGAAAATGACTAGGTTGAATAAAATTGGCTATGTGGTTATGGAGTTTAGGTTGAAAATTGCTAGGCTTTATGATCGTGAAGTGTAGGCAAAGGAATTTTCAAGAGCCCTTTGATTTTAAATAATGCACTACTTTTGTAGAATCACAAATAATTCTAAGATGCTATCTCTATTGAGCTAACATGGAAAATATGCTTTAGCATAAGCTTAGTAGAACTAAAACTAGTTTTAAATAACTTGCTCTCCTCATAGCTCTTTCCCTTTATTAAAATGCATATGAAGCCCTCTTCTTTTTTTATGTTGATGTAGCATATAGAAACTGTTCAATGTAAAAACTCTTCCATAAGCTTTGTAGAACCAAATTTGGTTCTAGTGTCTATTGTGATTTTTGATCTATAAGCTTGTATGGCTAGGAGGTAATGTGACTTCACAAGCTCTTAGAAAGAATAAGGTCAATTTTCTATTTTTTAAAATATGCTTTCCTTCATGTGTGGTAAAAATTCTTCATGTGGCAAGTCCATTTTTAAGTAAGCTTTGTAGAACCAAAAATTGGTTCTAAAGGTTGGTTTCTTTGGCCATTTCTGTAGGCTGAGGTGGTAGAACTATTTTGAAAGAGTTTTGTAAAACTAAAAATTGGTTCTAAAGGCTATTTCTATGAGTTGAGCTAGATTAAAATTCTTTTTGTGCACATGTTGTAAACCTACTTAGCTTGGCTCCACTAAATCTCATCCAAAAAGAAGTTATGTGGTAAAACCAATTCTAGCTACCTTTGTAGAGCCAAAAAATGGTTATAGAGTGAAAACTAGGAGCTAAGTTAGATTAAAAACTTTGAATGCATGTGATGTTGAGTGGTAGAACCATTTTGGGTAAGCTATGTAGAACTAAAAATTGGTTCTAAAGAACAACACCAAAACTAGAAGCTTACATAGTAGAAAGAAAAGCCATTAAAAGCATAAGCTTCTCTAGAGACAAAAAATGGTTCTACAAGCTGGTTCTACATGCTAATGTGGCATGCATAACTTATGTAAACAAAATATTTCCTATAAAAGAAAAGATAAAGCTCAAGCCAACTCAAATTAAAGCTCTACAACAAAGCCAAACTTGTAACCAAGTTTAAAACATCCAACAATCTTCCGTTTTTTTGAGATTCAAAGAGCTCACATCATGAGTTAGAACAAGGTCAAAATCACATAAATATAGGCTCACAAAAATAACTTTAAAAAATTGTAACACAAAAACTATTGGTCATACACACTTAAATTCACTACATAGGTAGACAAAATGAACTCAATACAAGCAACCAAAAATCCATTCATGTACATCAACACAGAAGGGAAATAGGAAGAAGTACACATAGTTGATAACTAGAGATACAAGAAGCTCATAATAATATACTTACAATATCCAAGCCTCTAGTCAAAACATATCAAACAAGCACGAAGGTAGATAGACAATCATATAAAAAACAATTGCAAGCTTACAATAGTACGTAAGACAGAATAGAAATAAGCACACCAACATCATAACACAGCTCATAATGATCAAGCTCACAACTCACAGAGAACATCATCACAACCACAAGTTAATCAAGCCTTTAGAAGTACTGTAAATCATAATAGTTGAAATAGATGAAAATAACTCAAGCAAGCATAAAACAAGCTAAAAAATATTGCAAGCTTATACCAAAAAAATTAAGAATGTATAGAAATTCTCACTTTTCAAGACATACTAACTTACACACAATTACATCATACATTAAAGGAAACAATTTTATGATAAAAACAACACAAAACAAATATCTTATGCTTCTTATTTTTGTTAGAAAAGATGAAAGACAATGCTTCCTCACATCAAGCAAATCAAGCTCAAAATACAAATAAAAGATATAGCTACAATAAACTAATAAACAGTAGGAAAACATAGAGATAAACATAAGAGCTTAGTTAAAATTGAAGTAAAACATACATACTCCCCCTACATTAAAACTCATTAGCTCATATAAAATTCCTATACTAACAACATAGAAAGGAAGATAATTAAGCCTGTTTAGGTAAAGTTGTTACATCGAATAATTTTCTTAAATATAAAAATCTTTCTTTATTCAAAGCCTTTGTAAAACTATCTACCCTTTGTTCTTTGGATGTAATTTATGATAATTTTATTCTTTGTAACAGTACTTGATCTATAAGAAAATGATATTTAATATTAATATGTTTAGATTGTTCATGAAACATAAGATATTTAGAAATATAAATAGCAACAGTATTATCATAATAAATAATTATTGGGTTAGAGATTACTATACTATAATGCTTTAATACATACCTCATCCAAAGAATTTATGTGCAACAATGTGGGATTGCAACATATTCTGCTTCATCTGATGATAGGCTAGAGAGTTATACTTTTTGCTCAACCATGATACCAAAGAAAATGACAATTTCTACTAGTGGATTTCTAATCATCTTTATTTCCTTCCCAATCTACATTTGTAAGTACTTGTAATTTAAAATTTCTACCTTTTGGATATCATAGCCCATGATAAGTTATCCCTTTAAGATACCATAAAATTATTTTAGCTACAACTAGGTGTGATTCTTTAGGTTTTGATTAATATCTAAAAATCAAGTCACTATAAGAGTTATATCAGACTTGATAGCTATAGCATAATGCAAAATTTCCATGATAGATCTATATAGTGTAGCATCAATGTCCTTCTTGTCTTCATCCTTGCAAAGGTGTCCACTTATGATAAGAGGAGTTGCACAAGTTTTAGCTTCTATCATGCTAAAACACTTGAAGATCTATTGAACATACTTTATCTAAGAAATGAAGTTTCCATCCCTAAGTTGTTAAATATGTAGGCCTAGAAAATAAGATGGTTCTCATATCATAGACATTTCAAAATTTGATTTCATAGCCTCAATGAATTTTTTACTTAAACTTAAGCTTGTTTCTCTAAATATTATATTATCAACATAAATCTAACTAAAAACCCTATGTTATCCTTTTTAATATAAAGGGTACACTCTAGAGGAGCTTTCAAATATCCATTTTTAAACAAGTATGAATCAAGCTTAGTGCACCTCATCCTCGAGGCTTGTTTTAAGCCATAAAAAGCTTTATGTAGCTAATACATATGATTTAGCTTTCTAGTGTCAATATATCCTTCTCATCATTTAGTATACACTATTTCTTTTATTTCTCTATTTAGAAAATTTAATTTCACATTTATTTGGTAGAGCTTAAATCCTTAATAAGATGCAAAAGCTAAAAGCATTCCAATAAATTCGAGTCTTGTAATTGGAGCAAAAGTATCTTGATAATAAACTCTGTCAGTTTAAGAAAAGCCTTTAGCTGGTAATCTTGCCTGATTTTAGGTTACTTCACCATGCTCATTTGGCTTATTTACAAAGTTCCACTAATTTTAATGACATTAGCTTCTTTGGGGCATGAGACTATGTCCCAAGTATTGTTCTTTACAATTTGCTTCATCTCTTCATCAATGACATTCTTTTGGTCCTTACTCCTAAGAGCTTCCCTTACAGTTATAAGAATGAAAAAATCAAGACAACATACTAATAGGTCATGATCCATTGTTTTAGCTATGTTCCTCTTTTTCCTTTGTTTAATAGATGTTTTAAGGATATATATCATGGATCTCAACCTTTGTACTCTTCTCCTCACACCATCACCAGGTGTAGCCTCTTGCTCTATTTTTGCCTCATTAGTTGAGGTTGTTTGCTCTTCTTCATTTTCATTAGCTTGTTCAAATGTCAAAATATCATCATTATTTTCTTCTTCATCCACATTCATACATTTCTCAACCATAATGTTAGCCTGTTCAACTAATTCATTAATCTTAACATGAGGTGTTTCTACAATCTTTAATGTTTTTAAATTTAAGCAATAGTAAGCTTTTGAATAACTAGAATCTCTAATAAACAAACCATCCTCACAATGGCTATCAAGCTTGTGAACGTTATCTTGATTCTTAATATAGCACTTGCTACCAAAAATTTTGAAATATTAAACCTTGGCTATTTTATCATGCCACATTTGATAAGGAGATTTACCATTATCATCTCTTATCAAACATGTTTTGATGATATACATAGTTCTAGTTGTCTTAGTTCATATGTACCTTCATACATTCTTCTCATTCATCATTGATTGAATCATTTTAAGTATAGTTCTATTCTTTTATTCTATAAGACCATTTTTCTTAGGTATTTTAGTTGATGAAAATTGCCTCTTGATATCTAAATCTCTGCATAGCACATAAAATTCATTTTAGGTTAGCCCACCTCCATTGTTAGTTTTAATAACTTGAATTTTAAGTCCTCTTTTAATTTTAATGATACTTTTAAATGCTTAAAAAATTTAAATACATTAAATTTTTTCTCAATACCTATTAGCCATGACATTCTAGTATAATCATTAGAGATAACAAAGAAATATTTGTTGCCATCAAAACTAGCTACATTGAATGGTTTACAAACATCTATATATAATAATTCAAGATTATCTTTATAATAAATATTCATTGGCTTAAATGTAGCTCTAGTTTCCTTACCATGCTGGCATATAGAACATGCCTCTTCTAGATTACTTACCTAAGGAATGATTTTTATGCTTTGAGCATTGATGAGAGCTTGGGTGTTTCATGAACCTAAGTATCTTGTTAGTACCTATCTTAGAAATAAGAGTTAGACATTGCAACTACTCATTTATGGAATAAAAATTATGTCCTACTTGAGTAATGTAAGCTTTAAAATCCTTTTCTTTGTTTTCTAATATACATTTTTCATTCATGAAACAAATATTATAACCTTCTCTTGAGAACTATACTCAGCTTAACAAATTATAATACAAGCCAATAATAAAATAAAAGTTTTGAACTTTAGGAAAATCATTATGAATTTTAATTAAGCCAATACCTCTTACCATGTATTTACCTTTGTCACCAAAGTGTACTTTAGTATGTTGAATGGTTTAAGTATCATAAACTTTAATCTATCACTGGTCAAGTATTGAGAATTGTCATTGTTAAGGAACCATGTCTCTATCCTTAGGCTAATTGTATAAGGAGTGCTCTTCTATTTGATCAGTTTCCAAACTTCTTGTCCTATTCTAACATTTCTTGAAAAGTGCTTAGTAGCATGGGAATAATGCATATTTCATAATGAGAAAAATTAATGGTTGCACATTTTCTTGCTTTGTGGTCTAAAATTCCATAACTAAAATAATATTCTTGGAAGAAATTGGACATCAATATTAGATCATACTTGATGATTAGAATTCTTGGAGAAGGAATAATTTTCTTACCTATGTATGAGTTCATGACTTGTGATTATGAAGGTTGGTTTAAGGTTTTATCTTATGCATTGATGCTTTTATTTAAGATAGATTTTTTGAGGGACTAAACTAATAGCCAAGGTCCCTCTTGTCATTAGTTGATCATCCATTGTTGATGATATCCTTAAGCTATTTTGAGCTTCAAATAGACATACTAAACAAATCTAATGTGGCTTGAGTAGTCTTTCCTTTCATGTCCTTCTTTAGTAGTAGCACTTCCTCTTCTAGCTTTAAATTTTCTTGTTCAACTAATTTAAGTTTTATCTTGTATCTTTTGATTTCTTGTTTCCTTCCTTTTAAAACTTTGTTAAACTTTTCATTTACTTAACCACCATCTCCAATTGCTCCATTTTCCTTTCTATATCAACATCATCATCTTCATATTTAGTTTTAGCTTTGTCTGATGAGTTTGATCCATTTTCATCTTCAATTAAGCTTATTGATAAATCCAATTTTTTCTTGACAACGATATCGTATCCACGATGTCATAGATATGTTATCGTATCTCAGCATATGTTATTGTATAAATGATATTGTGGGGTGCATGCCAACCTATAAAAGAAACATTTAGATGCATAGATCCATAATAGATTTGATAACATAGTAATTGAACTCTTTCAGTTTATTTTCTTGAATTTAGTACTTAGCAATGTGTGCTCACAATGTGACATTTTGTAATTGAATGGAATCTTTATTTGAGTATGATGTACTTGAATGCGTTGCATGACTAGTAATAAAGATTGAGGTTACTCAACATAATTTCTGCAACACTTCATTTGATTTCTATTTCCAATTAGTGTACTATATCCATAGTTAATATTTACCATTACTTGCAATTTACTATTAATGTCATTAAGCAGAACGAACATCAATATCATATACCTTATCGTGAGTTAGACCATATGCATTGATTTTACTAACTCAAGTGGGAAGACAATGATCATGAACCCTAATCAATTACTAGTATAATCACATTTCCTTATCTACGAAGTTCAACTAGGATTATGCATGAACACTTGTATCTTGTATGGTTGGGTGTTGAATACTCTACCACTCATCATTGGCACTGTTGCCAAGGATAAGTCAATGTTATACTGAGTAATTAATTTTTCAAATTTTATTGTATTAAAGCCTAGTTCTAATCTTCACAACCTTAATATAAAGCACATTTAACAANCTTGTTACTTGTGTTGTCTCTTGTCATAGTCCTTTGATGATTGTGATGAAGCAAAAGAGGTAGCAGGAGAATGGTGTCAGCTAGTTCTCCTTTCATGACTCTTGTGATTTTTCTTGTAGGATTTAGTAGGATGCCTTGGCCTAGAGTCCCACTTGTATCTTGAGTCAGTAGCCTTCCCCTTGTGTGTCTCTACTAGAGAAGAATGAATTTGGGCTTTAACAGGTTCCTCTAATCTAATGATAGGTGTCTTTGATCCCTCCTCATGGTTCTGGTGAAGTTTTTCTAAAATGAACTGATTAGCATCAACGCCTTCTATGAAAAAAAAATATGTTGGCTCACTTCTCTTTGGTATGAACATGTTTGACTTCCATAGAAGCATCATTCTTTATCTACTCCCTTATAGGTTCATGGGGTTTGGTCATGTGTTGAGTCACATGATACCTTTCGTGAATATGGTCCAAGTGCATTCCCCTTAGAGTAGTTCATAGCATGTTTAGTGTTGCACATTTGGGAGGTAAGACTATGTTGTCTTGCATGTCTCTCCACCCCATTTTTTTGTGTTGATGAAATATGAAGGTAAAGTTTGGATGGTATGGATTAGTTNAGTATGAAAGAAGAAGGTATAGAGATAGAAGAGAGGATCAAGAGAGACACGAGCATAGAAGGGGTCACCACTACCACAAAGCCTATGGACCTAATCATGATGATGAATCCCTTATGGAAACCTGTAACATGATCAATATTCAAGAAGTAGTTTACATACCAACCAGGCACATGAGAGACAACTGAATCACATAGGTCAATATGAATAACATGCCTTGATTTGAAGGAGGCTACAACATTGATCATTAGCATCACCGTCAACCATTCCACAATCCATATGTCCCTCAAAACATAGAGAGTGATTGGCAAAAATTAAAGTTGTTCCCTAGAATACTTATGAATGAAGTAGAAAGCTAGTATAGGTCATTGGAACCTAAAGCCATTAGATGCTAGAGTACCATGCTTGAGATCTTCAATGAAAAATATTAGACATATTCATAAGTGTCAAACCTAAGAAAGAAAATATAGAATTGGAAATAAGGAATCCATGAGACCCTTGATGTAGTAATGGATAGATATTATTCACTATTACAAAGATGCCCAAGCCATGGATTTTCATAAAAGGAACAGTTAAGGCACATCATAGATAAGCTAAGAAGCAAAACAAGAGAGACCCTTGGATTTATGCCCAAGGAAGACTGTCAATATAAACCATTCATTAGATTCAAAGACTCATCAATCTAGTGGAAAAAGAAGAAGGAGAACTCAAAAAAAGAGAATTCGTTGAAGAATACAACAAGGATCCATTAAGCTAGAAAAGAGATGCATGGGTGTGTGATACCCAAGAGGAAGAAACACTAGATCAAGTCATTAAGAAGGAGACACTATCGATTCAAAAATTTGTTGTCGATGTAGTAGCATAGGTAGCGAAAATGTGGGATTTAGTAAATGAATGATGTACAATAGCACTAAATATTGTGGAGGAGAAAGAAAAACAAGCACTTAATAGGGGTAAAGATAAAAAGAAGAAAAAGGAATTTTGACAAAAGGGTAAAGTTGCTTTAGTAGCTAGGTACTCAGACACCAAGTCCATAGATGATGAAGGTCACACCATGTGTTAGTATGAACATCCTAAGGGATGCTATCTAGTCATGATAGATCTACAAGAAATTGGTGCATATGCACTTAATCCATGATTTTTTCAAAAGAAGATGCCCAAATGGTTACCTTATACTCAGGGTAACTACAAATGATAGTCTCAACCAATGTATTATCCCAGTGGAGCCTTGCTAGAGCTATAGGAGCAATACCATAAATAGTGGTAGCAACCACAATCATAGGTGATGCCACCACTGCACCAACAGTATCCATATTGATAACCTAATCCTTATGGATACTATGTCTAGCATCTAGTCTCTTCTAATCATGCAACTATTCAAAATTGATAGTACCATTTAGCAAAATATCACAGATCAATGTTGCCAAGGACTAATTCAAACTTATATGTGTGTCCACCAATAGCTAGACCTTCTACTCAATAGTTCAGTCCTATGTCACCAGTGTCACCTCCTGTTATACAAGGAAACTTGCCATCACAACGCTAGCTAGAAAGGAAGGTTACTTATGAGTCTCAACCTAGGAAATGATTGTTCTTTATAATGAATCTAGAGAAGACTCAATGGATGGGGAACACATCTAACTCTACCCCATTCACATCGAGTCCTTCCCAATGCAATAAGATTCTAACTTCATCAGGATTAAACATCACAACTATCATGCTCACATAAATAGTAATCCATTGGATCAAGGTAGGGGCTCTTTCATAGAAAATAACTAATCCAAGATGTCCCTTAATTTATCTCCAAATAGTAGAACAGAAATCATGGAAAGGTCTATTAGATTCTCATTTTGGAGTAAAGATGATATCTCAAGACATGTACTAGGCATGGAACCTCCCACCACTAAAGAAAAGTAACATCCATTTCAAGCTTGTAGACTAGTCAATCATACTTCTACTTGGATAGGTGAATGATGTGATTACCAACATTAGTGGTTGGTCCTATCATACCAATTTTCTAGTAATTCATATGGGAAAAAAACAAGGAATATTTCCCAAATATCATGGAAAGAACTTGCTTAGCAGCATGGACGCTAAGCTTGGAATTCATGATTTATGCTTGGAAATTTCCAGGGAAGATGAATCCAAAATCATACACAGATGAACGATTCCATGTATCACATATAGTGATCATGGATGCAATTGCATGCAAAGAATTTGGGCCATTGAATGAAAAGAGACTAAGGCATGCAATCAATGCCTAGAAACAAGTTGTGTGCAAATTTACCTGTATGTAGTAACAAGAGCTCACCCAATGGCTAATTACTATTGAAGAAACCTAATATGATAAGTACATGGATCTAGAAGAACAAATCATTAGTACCTACATGGTAGAAATAGATAACTTGGAACAACTAAGGAAGGGACACTTATACCCTTAGAACAATTAGAAGGAAGAAATAAACTAGGGACACTTAGAATTTCTAGACATAATGGAACTAGAACCATTAGAATTAAAAGCCATACCAACAACATTAGAATAAACATTTCTAAATAACAAGAAGCTAGTAATTATCAATACCAATCTAGAAAAAGAACAAAAAGAGAAACTATTGGAAGTACTCAATAGATGACCTATAACATTCACGTGGTCTTATGATGAGATCATAGGAATTGATCCATGAATTTGCCAACACCAGATGTACACTAATCTTGTAGTCAAACCAAAATGCCAACCTCAATGAAGACTTAATTCCAAACTCAAGAAGATAGTCAAACAAGAATTGAAAATTTTCTAAAGTCATAATTCATTTATCCAATTTTGGATAGTAAATGGGTAAGTCCTTTGGTGATAGTTTCAAAGAAGGAAGGCAAATGATGTGTCTGCATCAACTTTCGATTGTTAAATTCATCCATGTTTAAGTATCATTTTCCATTGCCATTTGTGGATCAAGTCCTATACATAATTTCAAGACATGAGCACTATTTTTTTCTAGATGGGTACAATAGATACAATGAAATTCGCATTAAACCAGAGGATCAAGAGAAAACCATGTTCACTAGTCCATGGGAAATGTTTGCTTATAGACAGATGATTTTTGGTCTATGTAATGATCCAGCAACCTTCCAAAGATTGGTTTTAAGCATCTTCTAGAAGCAAATAGGTAATCATGTTAAATTTTTCATGGATGATTTTTCCACATACAATCTAGATTTCAAACAAGACCTAGATTGGTTGAAGTACTTAAAAGATATGTTGAAACTAATATAAAGCTCAATTTGCAAAAGAGCCATCTTATGTTCTAAGAAGGAATAGTATTGGGACACAAAATATCCCAAAGGAATATTGAGGTATATCTTAAAAAAATTAGAGTCATCTAAAATATCACTCAAAGGCCATAGATAGTAAAAGTTGTAAGATCCTTTTTGGGCCATATGGGATACTATAGAAGATTTATTGAAAACTTCTCAAAAATAGTCAAACTATTGGTAGAAATCACAAAGAAGGATGTATCTTTTGAGTGGACTGAGTAATGTGAAAAAGGTGTTTGAAACTTTAAAATAGAAGCTAGTTGACACACCAATCCTTCATGCTCTAGATTATTCAAGGCCTTTTCATATCATGTCTAATGCCTCCAAATATGCACTTGGGATAATACTAACACAACTTGATGATCAAAAGAGACCATATTACATACATTGCGCTAGTTGGAGCATCATCAGGGCATAATTAAACTACATCACAACTAAAAAGGAACTAATGGTCATGGTGTATGCACTTGAAAAATTTAGACATTATGTGTTTAGTTACCAGATCTATGTTCACATAGGCCATAATGCTATCTGATTTTTAATGAATAAGCCAACAGTTAGTCCCAGAGTGATAAGATGGCTTATGACTCTTCAAGAGCTTGACATTATAATTATTGATAAAAAAGGAATAGAAAATGTTGTACCTAATCATTTATCAAAGTTAAAATGGGATGTAGACAGTTGAGTAGAACCCTTATTAGACCAATTTCTTAATGAGGACCTCTTCACTAGAACAACAAAGGTTGTAAATTTTATAGTATAGCCATGGACTGCAGAGTACCTAATGTATCTCATCATACAAGAGCTTCTTATTTAATGGAAAAAAAATAATGTGAACAATTCCTTCATAATACATGGAAATAAATGGCAAACTATACAAAATTTGTGCAGTTGGGCTTGTTAGATGGTCTACACTTGATCATGATCATCAAAGACTGTTACAAGATGTCCATGAAGGTCCATTTGGTGGCCACTATGTAGGGCATAGAACAACATTTAAGTTATTTATGGTAGGCTACTTTTGGCCTACTTTGTTTAGAAATGCCCACACTTTTGTTGGATCATGTTAATGTTGCCAAAGGGATGGAGGAATTACAGCTAGATATGAAGGGCCACAACATTGGATACAACCACTAGAGCCTTTTGATATTTGGAAAGTTGATTTCATGGGGTCCATTCAATCAATGTCAAGTGAAAAAGAATACATTATTGTGACTACAAATTATTGCGCAAAGTGGGCAAAGGTATCAACAGTAATGGTTGTATAGAAAAAATAGCTACCAAGTTTTTCCAACAACATGTGGTGAACCAATTTAGAGTACTTAGAATGTTAATATCAAATAATAGAACCCACTTCACTGGTGCTACCTTTAAGAATCTCATGCAATAACTTAGGGTTAACCATAAATTAACAATATCATATCATACTAAAGAAAATGGTTAAGCTGAAGTTACTAACTATGAAATTACTAAAATAATCACTAGGATGATTAGTAGGTTTAGACATGATTGGAGTATGAAATTAAATGATGTTATGTGAGCCTATAGAACATCATGGAAATTACCTATAGGATACACCCCATATGAGTTAGTCTATGGAAATTTGCTGACACTTCTAATCTAGGCAAAGCTTTACACTCTAGCTATTATTAGTGAACTTAACCTTGATTTAAGTTTAGCACAAAAGGAACATCTAATGAATCTGAATCTTTTATATGAAAGTAGAAAATTAGCACTAATGTAAAGTGAATTTCACAAGAACCACAAACTTAGGTATAATTTGTGAATAAGAAATGTAACCATACAACTGTGCAATAAGGTCCTCTATTACAATCCTAGCCATTTATCCTGAAAGGATAAATTTCAGATACTTTGGAAGGGACCATACATAGTACATGTCACTTATCCATCTGGTGTCATACATATTCATGACCCATCTAGCCCACATAAGCTTATCCTTGTCAATATCTAACAAGTCAAGCCATATTATGAGTACTCAAAAGAAATCTACCCAACCTACTTGCTAGTCTTCCACTTGCTTTATCTTCTATTTTCCTGATCTTCATAATATTTGTGGGGGTTTCCATTTAAAATCATAGGTACCTTACTAATTTTTTCTATTTTTTGTTTTACAATTCTTTTGATTTTTACATTCTTCTGAATTTTTCTCATTCTTTTATACTTTCTCATTTCTTTAAATTTTTACACTCTTTAATATTTTTCAATTCTTTAACATTTTTCATTCTTTATAATTTTTCATAATTTTTACCATATTTCCCATTTCTTTTAGACTTTGTTTCAAACCCTTTGTAAATAATTTTTGATCATTAATAACACACATTTAAATAAAGGTAAGATGTAGCCTAATAAGATGAAAAATTATTTATGAAATCAAGTCATAAGAGATTAATTATTTGCATAGTGAGCCCACATCATCCATCCATCCATTTCGATAATAATAGGTTCTTATGATGGGCATAATGATATTCTTTCCATCATCAAACTAAGAATACACTTGTGATCATTATGCTTGGATAGAAAAGTAAAGAACCAAGGGGTAATGAAAAGGATGTGACATCAAGGGGACTTGTGGATTCTTTTGGATTATTATTTTAAGGCCTATCATGTTACTAAAGCTATATTATACCCTTGTAAATCTAACAAAAATGGAAGTAAGAGTAAAATAAGTGCTACCTTAAAAGGGTTGACATAAATAACAAGTAAAAGAACACAGAATAAATTTCTAGGGGTCCCACTGGAAAGACATGTTACCCATGCCTAGAGGTAGGAAACTTCTTAGAAATGTAAAAATAAAAATAAAGTACCATAAATAAACTCCTCCCTTGGACAATATGCCAAGTGACAATACTCCTTATAACATTGATAATTTTATGATTGTAATTCCAAGAGATGAAATGATGCAATATCACTAGCATGTGGTCTAGACTTAGTTTGAATCTTGGACATAAAGGTTAATGATTACCTTAACCACTAATAAAACACAAGAATTCATTATGCTAATGGTAAGACACCTCACGTACCAATTTCTGCAATCCCTTCTAAGCCTATTTTATCTCATTGTTTGAATAATCATGACTTATGATTTCATGTAACATAGAGGTATTTTCTTAATTTGGTGGTACAAACATGTGTGTCTTGCTAAATAGGTATGCATTACATTCAACTCCTTAAGTGCCTAAGGACACTTTTAGGAATAGTTATACAAGGGCATTAAGGATTGGAGCTTACTTGGGGAGGACCCACTTGTATAATTATTGTATCTTATACTTTCCAAGTGATTCCACATCATCTTGAGCCTTCCAATTCTAATAAATGATAATAAACACTTCCCATATCATTCACAAAATCTATTCTAATGACACAACATCATTATTTATCTCATTCATTTCATCAACACCTCATACACGTTCATAGCTTGAGATTCTTTAATCATAGACTTTCAATGCTTAATTTTCACAACTGAAGCATCATCTTCATTTTAAGATCCTTTAAACATGATGTATATCTTTAATCCATCTAATGGAACTCAATTTTTTCCCAAAAAGCCTTAAGAAAATTTGATTTTTTCTAGGGTGATATCGTAGATATGATATCACAGTCACCTTACAATATCGCACTTGTAATACTATATATAGCATGGGGGAATTAGAAAAAAAAATTATTTTTGATTTTCATAAAAGAAGAGTTTTTGTGGATTTTTCTTTGCAACTAAGCACTTTAACACCCCATCTTCTAGTGCCCATAAATTATGCATTATTACTCTAATTTTCATGATTTTAAAATCTACGTGATCTTGGAGTGCTCATCTTAGTCATGGGGAATGCTAGTGAGGAAAATTTGAGTTTATTATTTTGCAAATTGCTAATGACTAGAAGGTATTATAATGGTATGTTTAATGGGACATATCAAGAATTTCAAAGTAACTCACTCATGTTAAGGCAAAAACAACTTTAAGAGGACTCCTAATTGATCATGCCACTCATTTTACACCATAGAAAAGTACTAATGAGGTAGCTCTTGAAAACACTTTCTAACTCTACAATCATAATGAACTAAGAACTTGATATAAATAAGGGCATGATTAAGGTACCAAGTTGTTTATCATTTATGAAAATACTTTAGTAATTATATGGAGTTGGCCAATCTCTATTATGCAAACCTAGCAATGCTAACTACTAGAAAAACATGGTCAGAGATAGAAAAATAAGTTGCTAGCTCATATCTACTATATGAGGCCAAGTTCAAACACCACAAGGACACCAAACAAAAGCTTGATACTGCTAACACTAAACTTGAAGTTCTTAGAGAATGATTCAAAGATCAATGATCTATCACTAAGAACCTTAGACAAATGAATGACTACCAAGAGCTAAAGAACACAATAAGAGCATTCAACATTGAAGGTAAATGATTTGCTACCTAGTTTGTCAATGCCAAGGAGTTGAATTAGCAATATTGTGTCCTTGGTATGTACTCATTCCAACCCACATTGGATAAGCTGTGTGGATAGTGCATGATCCTAGGAGTAAGGAGTGGAAAATGAAAGTACTATTAGATAATTTCCAGCTCCTACCTAAATTCGTAGTAATAGCAAGACAACCATAGCCACTGCAACCACCACAAATGCATGAAGCTAGTGAGGGTCCCTCAAAGCCTTAGGAACCACCACCACTTGGGATCATATATTTGCTACCTAGTTTGTGAATGCCAAGGAGTTGTTTTTAGCAATCTTGTATCCTTGGTGTGTACTCATTCCAACCCACATTGGGGAAGCTGTGTGGATAGTGCATGATCCTAGGAGTAAGAAGGGGAAAATGAAAGTACTATTAGATGCTTTCTAGCTCCTACCTAAAGTCATAGTAATAGCAAGACAACCACAACCACTACAACCACCACCAATGCATGAAGCTAGTGAGGGTCCCTCAAAGCCTTAGGAACCACCCCCACTTGGGATCATTTGATCTTCTCCAACAAGCTTCATACAATCAAGGAATGTGTTGTCTGATTTTGAAGAGTTGAATCATGTAGTTTAATTTTGTCTCCTAAACACCTTCATTTTTTGTAATGTGTTGATCTACACACTTCATTTTTTGTCAAGTTAGTTAGTTTTTTTGTGTGAAGAAAAGTCTGTCAATAATTCCATACCTTTCCAATTTTGTAATAGAACTCAAGGACAAGTTTTCATTCAATCATGGGAGTATGATGAGTCACGTTAAGTTGGCTACATCAACGAGGCCTTATCAACTCGACCTCATCGACTGGGCCTTGTCAATGTGGCCTAGTCGATGCATCTTACCATGCATCAACGAGGCCTCATCAATGCAATGTTAGTTTTCTTGATTTTTGGATATAAATACATGCTTACAACGACATTTATGGCATAAGTAGATTGTATTTGCAGTGGAGCTCTTTCACTTTTTTCATTCAAAAGTTAGAATTTTTCCATTGAGTGCCCATAGTAGGATTCATTGAGTGTACAAATCTTTATTTGAGCATTGTTGTACCTAAGCACGACAATGTGTGTAATAATAAAGATGAGCTTTCTGATAAATCTTTCAACACTTTGGATAACCCAACTACTTTATTTATGCATTTCTTGTTTCGAATTATCTATCAAATTTCTTCAATTAGTTATTAAATATTTTTCAATTATTACATTAATGAAATAATTAATCAAGATAGATTACACACAAAAGTATTATCACTTCGAGCATAACACATATTCGCTTGGTAATCCTAGCAATGTTATTGCTCGACTTGCCCAGTAGCGTAGCACTTGGTTGCCCAGCAGCAGATGCGTGGATTCAAGATGTGTACAAAAAGTGGGAACAAATACTTATGTTAGAATTAGTTAAATGATTAGTTAATTTCGATTAGTTAATCAAATTCCTTTTTATCTACATTTCAAGCACTCAACTATAAAACATAAAAATGATAAAAATTGAATACCTCAGTTACACATAATCATACCAATAAACATCACAAGTGTAGTTAGGAAGAAAATGATTGACCTTAATGCTAGATTCACTTCCTAAAGGACTAGCACATCAAAAATGACAAAGTTCATGGAATTTTCCTGGATCATGTGTGAACGCTTTGTGATTCGTATGGTTAGGCGTAGAAGTACCTCGTCGGTTATTAATGTTATAGTACTACTGGGTTACCAAACATTAAGCATTACTGAGGTTACCAAGTACTAAGCCTATGTTGAAAGTGGTCATACTTATGTTTGCTATTTAATCAATATTTATTACTTAATTAAAATTCATTAAAACATATTGCATGAATATTAAATGCATAAGAAAGCATTAATCTATTTCAAGTGATGCAAGGTTTGATTAGAAAGCTCATCTTTATTGCCATTCACACTGAGGTGCTCATGTACATTAGTGCTCAAATAAAGATCTGTATACTATTTGACTCCTACTATAGGCACTCAAAAACTATTCTAACTCTGTAGAAAACCAACTACAAGAGCTTCACTAACAACTAATGGATATATACATAATCATGCATTCAAGTGTTGTATTTATAGGAAGGCACACATCCCATGATATCGTATATTTAATAATGCTGCCTATGCCCCAATATTAGGGCTTTGGTATTAGGACCAAGAAAAATATGATTTATCATACCCCCATGACTAAATGAAAACTTGTCCTTGAGTGAACAAAAAGAGGAACAAGTTCTTTACAAAATATTAGGAAGGTATGGGATTATTGACTAATTGACTAATACACAAACTAACTCAAATCAAACAAATAGAAACTAAGTGCCTAAGTGTATGGATTTATAATCCTTTAAAACATTTGGTTATCATAAATAACCTAGAAATACTTTAACACCAAAACCCCTCTAGTAGCTTTGAAAATAAGGGAGAAGATTAAATGGTTATGTTTCCTGCTCTTAAATTTGTTTAAACTATTAACCCCTTCCAATTCTAGGTTGCTTGTCCCTCAATTAGGATAGTCCTACTTCCAGTCCATGATTCCCTTTTGGTGTTATCTATGATCACAAAAAAATCAAGGATTATCATGTGATGTGTAACTTTTAACATTTAGATATCTTTTCTCTTTGGGTAATTACACTTGGCTAAGTTGTGATCATGGTAGATTGATTATTTGAATAATATGACTACCAAAGTTTGTTGGAAAGGTTCAAATTCATAAATTAATGGCTATAATGTTATTTTATTCACTAAACCCTTGTGGAATTGAGAGAAATTTTAGGTTTATGACCCTGATGATGTAGAGCTCACCTTTGATTGTGATAGGACTAAAAAACAAGGTAAATTGGAGAAGTGGTTGGAAAGTGATGGGCCTTGGAAGGTTCTGGGCTCTTAAAAATTTTCAACATTAAAGATAGAGGAAAAACAAAGAGTTTTAAGAGAACTTGAAGTTCTTGGAGAGCCAAAAAACTGTGAACACAATGAAATTCATCAACAGGGTTAGATAATTCACAACAAAAAGAGTATTTATTAGAGAACAATGTGAAAAAGTGCACAAGTGGATGTCATAGATGGGATGCACAAAGACTTTGATCATGAAAATGCCTAAGGATGAAGAACTTAACTATCCCAACCAAGAGGTATGCAAGTGGATCCTTCCCATAGTAGGCTCATGCCCTTAATTCCCTTGCATGCATTCAAACCAAGGAGTCCATGGGTCCCATGGTTGATTAATGGTTGCAAAAATTTAAGGACTAAATCCCATAAGAACCCACCCAAGAATTTTGATATATTAAACTAAGACATTAAACAAAATCATGAAAAATAGATAGTGAGATGAATTATGAGAAGTAGAGGTAGACGAAAGAGAATGTGGAATAGAGTCTCAAATCATGGTTACATGAAGTCCCTTGTGGATCTTATGGTTAAGATGACCCAATAAAGTCCATCCTTAGTCCAGATCAAGACTAACCACTTCTAGTGAATTTGCATTAACAATCTAAGACAAGTCCACCCCCTTGAGATACAAGAATGCTCCCATAGATCAAACACCATTCCTTATTGAGAAGAAAAGAGAAGTAGGAAGTGAGAAAGGACCTTAGTTAGAGGGGACCTTTAGGCATGGATAGCATGTCTTTCTAGTCCCATAACTAGTGCTTGTAACCTATTATTTTATCTAAGGTGTGTGCTTTGAATTTCCATCATTTTTTATGTTTTTATGGATTTTTGAATGGGAACTAGACCATGCAAAGACTTTAATTTATTATTATTAGTCAATAGAAAAATGGTAATAAATCCATAAAAACGCTCATACGCTCAAGAGATTAGGCAAGTCTAGAGAGCATCAAATCCCCTTAAAGTCATATCCTTGTCAATCCATTTAATCTTTCCTAAGTTTGAAAACTACCAAGGTCACATGTTCATTAAATTACTTATTAGGAAAGGGAACTTCACATTTCCAAAACAAGATAGACTCTAGACATTTGCAATCAAATAAAATTATAGTATAAACCACCATCAAGTAGCTAGTTACAGTGCATCCTATTAGCAATAAAGGAAAAACAAGACAAAAAAACACAAACATAAGAGAAATTCAAACTAAATATGTAAGAAAGAGAAAAATGTACTAACGATGTTGTAAAATAAAAAAATTAAAAAAAGTGTAAAACAAAAAAAGTACAAAAACTAAGGAGCCACTTTGTATAATCAACTTGGATGGCCATCTTCCCCACTATTGAGTTGGAAGGAGAAAATCAAAAATATTGAGTATGCTTGTCCATTTGAGGAGGTGTTACTAGCACTAGCTTTCCTGGGCTCATGAAAAAGTTTGCCTTTTTGCATGTTGATGCGAAATTTCTTATTTGGACTTTCAGCTTTATAGATCAACATGGACCTAGAAGGAAAGGTTTCATAGATGATATAAGACCCTTCTCACAACATTTGGAACTTAGTTCTTTGTGGCACATGTGTGGGGTTCTAGTAGAGGAGCTTGTCTTCCAATTGAAATTTTACTTTCTTTATTTTGAGGATATGGAATTTCTTTTTAAATGCCTTATGTAATGTGTTAGATGATAGGTCTACCAATCAGTTTTCATCTAGCAAGTTAAGGTTCATTAGTCTTTTTTTCTGTGCTAGACTCAAGTCAAGGTCAAGGTCACAAGCTATTGAAAGGGTACAAAGCTCAAACTAAATAAAAAGAGTTGGAAGTTTTTTGTACACTAGATCATAGGGAGAATAGCCTATAGGAAGTTTCCAGGTGGATTGCTAGGCCCAAACAAAGGGCATCATTGAGTTTTGTGCTCCAGTCTCTCCTATATTTTTTAACTATTCTTGTTAAGATCTTAGTGATTTCCTTATTTGTTACCTTAACTTGACTGTTGACTTGGGGATGGTAGGGTATTATTAATTTATGTTTTACCCCCCAAGAGTTACATGAGCTTCTAAAAGGTAGTGCTTCTAAAGTAAGTACCATTATTAGAAATAAGTGCACATGGCATACCAAACTTATTTACAACATTTTGTTGTACAAACGAAGAAGCTGTAGAAGATGTATAGTCGGAGATGGTTGATACTTCTACCCATTTTGTATAATAGTCAACAATGACTATGATGTATGCCTTTTCAATTAACATGGATGTGATGGGACACATGAAGGTAATGCTCTAGATGTCGAAGGATCCTAGTGGTTGGATCCACTATTGAGGTCCCTCCATTTGAGTAGTCATTCCACATCACATTGGCAATGTTCAGAAGAACGAACAAATTGGTAAGCATCCTTGAAGAGTGTTGGCCAATAATACCTTGCTAGCAAGATCTTAATAGCAATGCATCTCCCAGCATAGTGGCCCTAACAAGGACCCTCATGAGTGTCTTGAACAACACATAATTAATTAGCATTAGGGATACATTAATGAACCAGGCTATTAGCACACACCTTATAAAGGTGTCCATTGATCTCCATGATGTATTTTCCCTAGTGAAGAAACTATTATTTCTTCTTATGAACCAACTCTTGTGGCATCTCTTGAGTGAGAAGATTGGTAAGAATGCCATCATACTAGATAGGTTCATTGGGCACTTGTCCATTTATCGCACCAACAAAGAAGAGTTCATTAGAAAATTGATCAGAGAGTGGGCTTTCCTCCTCTTTGTTGACCCATCTTAACTAAGACATGATCAAAAACCACATTTTTAGTTCCCTTCCAATCTACCATCAAAAGATCCAATTCTTATAAGATCACCATCCATTATATGATACAGGGGCTCACCATTAGTTTATTCATTTAGAAGTGGATTGCACTGTGGTTAGTATGCATGAACACCTTGTACACAAGTAAATAGTGCTTGAATTTCTCCAAAGCATACACTACCATCATCAATTCTTTTTCTATTATGGTGTAGATTAATTGTGCACCCACAATGTTTCAACTCACACAGTGGATGTAGTAAGGACATTTTTGATCATCCAACTACATGAGCACAGCTCCCAAAGCATAATTTTATACATCAATAATTATGTGAAAGGGTCTAGACCAATTGGGTGCTCATAGAATTAGGGTTTCTGTAAACTTATGCTTGAGTTATCGAAATGCCTTCTCACATTCCTCAATTCAGACAAAAAGAACATTCTTCTTTGTAAGCTCCACCAATAGTTTAGCGATCTTAGAAAAAATTCTTTATGAAGTATGGGTAGTAGCCAGTATGACAAAGGAATGACCAAACATCTTTGATACTTTCTAGATGACATGTATTTTCTTGGATGATCCTTATTTTCTCAAAGTCCACCTCAATCCCTTTTTCAGATATTTTGTCTCCCAAAATAATGCCCTTCTAAACTATTAGATGACTTTTCTACTAGTTGAGCCAAAGGTTTGTCTCCATACACCATTTTAGTACTTACTCAAGGTAGTCCAAGGCTTGCTCAAATGTAGCACCATAGGTGGAGAAGTCATCCATGAAGACTTTCATCTTGCTACCAATCTACTATTAAAAGATACTTAGGACAAGGTATTGGAAGGTTGTAGGGACATTACATAGACAAAATGGCACCTTTTTGTATGTAAAAGTCCCCTAAGGACTCATAAATGTTGTTTTCACCTTATTTTTAGGCACAATCTAAATTTGGTTATAGCCACTATAACCATATAGAAATTTGTAAAAGAAATGCCCAAAAATGGTGTCCAACACTTGGTTCACCAATGGTAATGAAAAATGATCCTTGTGAGTTGCCATGTTCAATAACATAAAGTTAATATAGATCCTCAACTTGCCTCCTTTCTTTGGCATTATTACAAGTGGACTAACCCACTCACTATCTATAATGGGATAGATGAACCCTACCTTGAGGAGTTGTTTAATCTTCTCCTTAATGATCTACTTAAGTTTGGGATTCAACCATCACTACAACTACCTCTTTGGCTTTATGGAAGTATTTGTATAGATGCTATGCTAACATATCCTAGGATCAATCCTAGGGAGCTTAGGATATGACCAAGCAAAGGTTATTGGCCATTTGTTTACCACCTTCAAAAGCTTCTCTTTCTATTCAGAAGCAAGATTGACATTAATTATCCCTAGCTTTCCATTTTTTGGAAAAGCATATTCCATGATTGTAGTTAGAGTTTTTAACTCTAGGGGCTCTGTTTTAAANCCCCCCCCCCCCCCCCCCCCCTCCCAATAAGTGTCATCAAGGTCATTGGAGAGTTGATGATGGATCTGATCCATCTCATCCATGCCTTCAACATAGGCACTTGTAAGGCTCTTAGTGGATTCCATGCAAAGTGTTGAGCTAGTATCAAGATTAGCTTTCAACCACTAGGTATCCTCCTATTTTATGACTGTTGCATATAGGAACCTTTAAATTTTAGACACATTTATACACCGTCTACATGACATGATGGATGTACTTTTTATGGAACATAGCCTCTGCACACAATTACACCCTGTGTCATTGTACACGATGCACAAAAATCTCTTCTTCTCTATCTTTCCAAATATAATTTCTTTGAAAATCTTTAAGGAAAGGTCTCTAATTCTCAACCATGCATCAATGGTCCTCAACCAAGCCCTTCCCATAATGATTGAAAATTTCCACTTGTAGTTATCAATACAAATCAACAAGAAGTTAGCAGGATAGGACCACCCATAAATGGTAGTCACAATATCCTCCACCAATATTAAGGGAACAATGATGGATTGGTCTACCAACTTAATACAAATGTTACTCTTCTTGAGTGAAGGTAGGTTCAAAGAAATGTACATCTCATTAGAAATTAGATTTATACCAAAACCTAAATCCAAAAGAGTCTTGCAAGGTTCATTCCTAATGATTTATAGGTAGATTAAGGAACTCCTAAGATCAAATCATTTCTTGAGAAGGTGACTAGCCTTTATCTAATCAATTATTACATGGGTTAACATGACAGTATGCACTTTAGGAGGCATTTGGTTTGAAGGGTACTTGAACAAAATAGATGTAAAGGATGAGGGAGAAGTAGGGATATTGTTCATGTATGTCTATGAGGGCTTTGTAGGACTATTGATTCAGAAGAATGGTCTTTTTTCAGGATTTATTTTCTAAACCACCTAGCTAAGGAGCTAGCTATAAGTTAACATCCCTAGTGGCATTATTTTTTGTGGATGGGCTAGAATGTCATCTTGCATTGATGGAGTAGATGGTAATTAAGTTGAGGGTAGAGGAACATATGTAGAAAAATGAGAAGGGTAATATGGATATGGGGATTCCCCTCTTAGAGATGGAGATTGAGCTATGTAGTACCTAGGAGGATAGTAGTGATGCTAGAATGAGGCATAACTGGAAGAGTCACATGGAGAAATGGGCTACTAAACATAGTACTCATATATATTAGGCTACCAATAAGGGTACTACTACCTTGGTGGTGTCATCTCCCTTTACTGTGGATGCTACCACTACTAATACTGCTCATAAGATTGTGGTGGAGCTCCATTTGGATAGTAGACTTGTTGGTGGAACTACCTAGGATTGCCTTGAGGATAAGTTAACCTTCTAGGTTCTTACCTTCTTACTAGTCTAGGATTTAGAGTGTACACCTCAAACTCCTACAAGTGTGGCACAATTGGGCAACATCCCTTCAGATATTCATATTGGAAAATGTTACACCGACCATCGTCATTTGTATTAGTCTCCACAACCTCCTCTACTAGAGAAACCTTACTCTTACCCCTTTGGTGGGCATGTTTAGCTTCCTTCATTCTTCTATGATCATAATCATTACTCTTCTCTTTTGATTCCTCTACTATTCTCAAAGCGGTATCGAATTTTTCATCCAAAGAGTCCCAAATTTTATCTACCTTGGTGAAAATTTCTGAAATATATTTTTGAATTGGCAAGGTCTTTTGTTACACCATGTCATTAAGTGGTGCCTTCTCCTCACTATCATCAATTGGACTTCCCTTTTTTTGATAGAAGGATCTTGGTTGTACTCCTCTACACTTTCCTATTTTCTAAAATCTCCTTCTTCCTTGGCAACCTACCTAATCATCCTTTAAATTTGATGGGCTCTTAATTCTAAAAATATTCCTTGGGCATAAACCCTAATATTTCTCCTCATTTCTTATCATAGTCCATCTATGATATGGCAAAGTTGCTTACTTTGAGAATAACCATGGTCAAGACATCATTGCAAAAGAGAATAATACCTGTCTATGGACACATCCAAGGGTTCATGAGTGCCTTATTTTCAACCTTGGATTTTCTTTCTCAAGTTAGACACTCAAAAGTACATTTGATACTTGTCATTAAAGATTTCAAGCATCATACTCCATCTACGAATTGATTTTGGCTCCAAGGGCTTGTACCATCTTTTAGCTTTTTTGATGAAAATCCTTGGGAAAAACTTTAATTTCCTTTCATTCTCCACATTTTATAAGGCATAGGCATTATGAAAGGCTTGAACATGGTTTTATGGATCTAAATTGTATCCCCTTTTGAACTTGGGAATATTTTTCATATCCAATAGCTTGATTCTACTATCTTTCACATGCCTTGTCAGAATTCTCACTACCTTTGTGATATTCATCATGTTTCAAGTTGCAAGAAAAGACACATCATTGTCATAGCATTTGTGATGATCATGATCTTCAAGATGCCCTCTACTTCATCTTCTCTCATGGTGGAAATCCTCTCTTGATTGCCCATGCCCCTAATCTCAACTAGTTCAACAAGCCCTATGATCATCTCAATCCCATTAGTCACCTCTATCATACTCATGTCCTTTGTAGCTTTGGTCAAAGCTAGAGGAGGAAGAAGAGAATGTAAACAATGAAGAGGAAGGAGGACTAGCAGCACCTTGGTTCCTACCACTACCTCTTCAGTCATCACAGCCATAATCATCATCATCATGCCTATCCTTGTTCCTACCATGACTCCCATCTTTGGATCCCCCATGACAATGGAACTCGTTCTTGTTTAAACCAAGATTATTTACAATGGACTGTAAGTTTTGGTTCAAGCCCCCTTCATTGAAACCAAGGGAAGTAGAGTTAGTGTATTGAGAACCCCCAAAGAAGGAATCCTCACTATCTTTTTGGCCCAACAAGAACAAGGTGTTATTGAATCATTTTCCTCATAGCTTTGTAGCACCTCTCTTGTTGTTGATCTCTTTTATGTTGTGCCTCAATGGGATGGTAATCCCAAGAGTTATGGTCTTGCACAATTTACTCAACATGGGGCCCCTGGATTCCCAAGCTCATAAGAGTTTTTTGAAGCATCAAATAAATTGATCAATTGAGTAGTAACACAATGTTTTCCTTCATGTCCCTCCATGGAATCTACTCATCTTAATGTAGGATGAAGATGAAGTTTAGTACCTACTCATCAAGATGATTATATAACACTTAGCATTGCTAGGGCATTCACTAATTTGATCATTCATTCCTTTGCTAATTGGATGCATGCTTGAACTTTGATGGAGAGTCATCCCTATTAGAAAAAGAAATTTTAGACCAAAAGAAAATAACATTGTGCATTTTAATATTATTATTAGTTCTTTGAATGATTGCGACTTTATGGTTCATTTCAACAATGTTGAATAATTTCTACTAAGTCCTAGATAGAGCATGTAGCTAGCTAAAGTGCCCAACCATGGTACTAATTATGAGTAGTGAGTATACCCTACACTCAATCATACAAATCACTAGCATTCACTCAGTGATCTAGTTGAATTCCAAGGTGATGGGACGCGATATCGCATGGGCCACAATATCGCGTCTTTCCCCATGATATCGCGGTCCATCGCCAGTTCTATAAATAAGAGGCAGCTCTCCCTTGTTTCTCGATCTAGATCTAGACCTTAGCCAAACTCTTATCATTTTTCCATTCCAAAGTTAGAATAATTTCCATGTGCTAGCAATAGGAGCTCCAGAGTGAACGGATCTTTATTCGAGCAATTTTGTACCTAAGCACATAATTGTGTATGGAAATAAAGAAGAATTATTTGGATAAACCTTGCAGTGCATGGACTAAGCTAAATAGGACTTTAATTATTGTTATTTATTGTTCATTATTTAAATGCTTTTTAAAGGACTTAATCTCTATCAACCCTCAACTCTCATAGTTAAGTGCATTCAGTATGCCTGCTTTGAGCACGTGTGTTACACTTGGTAATCCCAGTAACGAATAGCGTTTGGTAACCTAGTAGCATTTTATTGGTTTAGGGTGTGAAACGGAAATTGGGAACAGATACTGATGCTAGGTTAATTAAGGATTAGTTAGTTAAAGTTAGTTAATTATTCTCTTCACCTTTTCCCTCTTAGCATAGGCGATAAAACATAAAAGATATAAAAATCACATGCCTCAAGCTTACTTAACCATACAACCATGAAAAATACAAGTAAGCTTAGGGAGGAAAATGACTAATTAACCTTAGGTGTTCCATAAGGTGTGTAGGCACTTAGTCTATGGAGTTCGACCGTATCATGCATGTAACTCTCGTATTCATATGGTTGAGTGTAGGGGTACCTCTCCACTCATCACAAGGACCTTAGGTTTCTAGGTACATTGGTTCTAAGAGGTTAATCGGACCTTTGCAATCATTTTCTTCCTAGTTTCACTTATTAAATGCAAGTGTATGATTAAGTGTAACTGAGGTATATGATTTTTATCATTTTTTTCTTTTATTGTTTAAGTTTCCTACGAACAAGAATAAAGTATTTAATCACTTAACTAATATAATAACTAGCTAACACTTAACTAATCTTAACCTAAGCATATATTCCCACTTGCTATATAAATCCTAAACATGTTATAACACTACTAGGTTACCAAACATTAAGCATTACTAGGTTTATCAAGTGCTAAGCATATACTTGAAGTGTTCATACTTATGTTTGCTATTTAATTGATATTCATTACTTAATTAAAATTCATTAAAATAGATTCAATGAATATTAAATGCATAAGTGATAAGCAGCGAGGTACCCCTACACTCAACCATACGAATATAAGCATTTCACGCATGATCTGGTCGAATTCTAAGGACTAAGTGCCTATGTGCCTTTGTGAAACAAGGACAAGTTGGTTAATCATTGTCTTCCCAAACTTACTTGTATGTCACGATTGTATGGTTAAGTAAGTTTGAGACATATGATTTTTATAGCTTTTATGTTTTTNTAGAAGAAAATAAAATAAAGGAAATGAGTAAGAAAACATATCTCAAGTGTTGCAAGGATGAATCCATCACAAGATCCATCCACACTTAGACCTCTTACTACGAGCACTTGGAAAATACTCTAACTTGACTCCTAAGAGACTTCTCTAAGACTTCCCTTGAAAGACTTCCTTCCTAGACTTCCTCCTAAATTATGTGCCTAGGCATTGTATTTATAGGCTTAGGAGCAACTACTCTAATAATTAGAATAAACCACTAAAGTAACCGCTCTCATCATACCCCCACAACTAAATGAAAACTCATTCTTAAGTTCCTTACAAAATATTGGGAGACTAATTGACAACTGACGGTGAAATGGGATGACAGACTCAACGTGCCCAGTGAACGGATCAATAAGCATTTTAAAACATTAGTGTTCATGACCATTGTGGTGAACACTCATACATAAATGACATCCAAGCCTTTATTTGGTAGCTTGTAGAGAAAGAGAGAGAAAGAAAATGAAGCATGTTACCACCAATGATAAGATTGCACCTTCTATTATTTATCCATACCCATGCCACTAGACTTGCTCCTTTCATAAATACTCCAATTTTGGTCCATCCTGAGTGCTTCCTCCAAGCCCAGTCCATTGTTTGTATGATCGTCACCTGCACACACAACATAATCACAAATGAGCAAGGATAGATAAACCATAATGTAGTTGATACCTTACCTCGATATAAAGTGCATTGGCTGAGTTGTGGTTATGGTAAAAATTGGTTTGGAGATTTATCATAGGTGACTACCCAAGGTGTAGGGGTTAGGTGAATAGAAAAATTTTTGCCAGGGCCCCCATAACTAAGAGAAAACCTCTAATAGCTATATATGGGAAAATATGAGGAATAAGAAAGATGAGAAAAAATAACAATGGCAAAACCAATAAAATGGATGTCATGGATGGGTATGAAACAAGAGATGATTGATTACAGGAAATTTTTAAGGAAAAGAACTTAACAATTGCACCAAAAAGGAATACTAGTGGGTCCTCCCCAAAGCAGGCTCATGCCCTTTATGCCCTGACAAAGCCACAAACCAAAGAGTTCATAGGCTCTAGGAATTTCATTTGGAAGCAAGAGTTAAAAACTTACTCACAAGAATTCACCAAAGAAAAATAACGCATCAGCCCAGAATGGACTAATGATAAAATCAGCAATGAGGTGGAAAATGGAAAGAAAGATGGATAGGAGAGAATGGAATAGAATCCCAAGAACAAGGTTGTGTAAAGACCCTTGTGTATTTTATGGTTAATGTGACTAAGTAAAACTCATTCCAAATCCAGACTCAAACAATCCACATCTAGTGACCTTGCATCAACACACTTGACCAATCCATCCACTTAAAGAAACAAGAATGCTTCCACAAAGAGTCACCACCATTTCGAGGAGAGCAAGATGGAGAAGTAGGAAGCAAGAAAGGGCCTTAGTTAGAGGGAACCTTCAGGCATGGTTAACATGTCTTTCCAGTTCCATAACTAGTGCTTGTATCCCATATTATTTTATTATGTCCAAGGGGTGTGCTTTGAATTCTCACTTTTTTTTCACATGAGAACCACACCATGCAAGGACTTATTTTTATTCACTTGGCTTCCTAATTTTTGAACAATGTTAGAATGATGGAAAACCCAAGAAAAAGCATCCAAGAACCCAAGAGAATGGCCAGCACAAATGCATCGAATCCCCTCACACCCTTTTCATCCTTTAAGTCTTTCCTTGATTTGAAAAATACCCAACCACTAATTCATTAAAAGTTTACTTAGAAAAAAAAAAGGAATTGTATAGTTCCAAGCCAAAGGAGACCATAGAGTTATATGGATGAGTGGATGGTGTGGACTCATTGCCTGTTTTACCAAAAGAACCATACCTTAATATCAGCATCATAATTCAAAGGTAAAAACCAAACATTAGTAATCAATATGATATAAATCAATACACCATCATGAGCACTTATTAGATGATGAATAAAAGTAAATCAAGTAAACAAATAAATAGGAAAAACATGAATGATGGTGTAAAACAAAAATAAGAAAAGTTGAAAGAATGTGTAAAATAAAAAATGTGTCAAACAAAAATTCAAAAAGAACTAAGGGCCTAGAACAGTTAGCATAGGTGGTCATCTCCCCCACAACTAAGTTGGATGGAGGAGATCTGAAATAGTAAGCAAGGTTGTCCACCAAGAGAGGTAGCATTTGTATTGGCTATCCTAAGCTCATGGAAAGGTTTGGTTTATTGTACGTTAACCAACAGTTTCTTGTCTGGGCTCTCAAGTTTGTATATTATCATGGCCTCTGAAGAAAAAGTTGCATAAATAATATAAGGTCCTTCCCACAGTGTTTGAAATTTAGTACGTTGTGGCACATGTGTGGGATTCTAGTAGAGAACCTCATCTTCCAGTTGATATTTAACTTTCCTAATCCTTAGGTCATGACATTGTTTATTGAATGCCTTGTGTAATTCGTTAGATGATAGGGTAGCTAGTTGGCTTTCATCTAGCAAGTTAACGGCTACTAACCATTATTTCTGTGCTAGATCAAGATCAAGGTTGAGGTCACATGCCATGGATAGTGTATGAAGGTAGCTAGCATGTCCAAGGAATGACTGAATATCTTTGACAATTTTTAGTTGATGGGTAATTCCTTGGATAATTTTTATTTTCTTGAGGTCTACCTCTATCCCTGTGTGTGAGATTTTGTGCCCTAGTACTACACCCTCTTGGATCATCAAATGACTTTTCTACTAGTTGAGCCTCAAATTGGTTTCTACACCTTTTTAACACTTGCTTCAACCGGTCCAAGGCTTAATCAAAGTTTTCTCCATAAGTGGATAAGTTGCCCATAAAAACCTCCATACCATTTCTTATCTGTTGTTGGAAGATGCTTAGAACTAGTTGTTGAAATGTTGTAGGGGCATTGCACAAGCCAAACGACATCTATTTGTATGCAAATGTTCCCCAAGGACTAGTGAACATAGTCTTGGCTTGGTCTTCTAGGGCTATTTTTATTTGATTATATCTGCTATATCCATCCAGAAAACTGTAGTAGCGATGCCTTGTGATGGTGTCTAAGACTTGGTCAAAAAATGGCAACAGAAAGTGATCTTTGAATGTTGCCATATTTAGTAGCCTGAAATCTATGCACACCCTCTATTTGCCTCCCTTTTTAGGCACAATAGCGTAGGGGCTAACCCATTCACTATCAACAATGGGGTATATGAACCCAGCCTTGCGAAGCTATTCGATTTCTTCCTTGACTACTTGCTTCAGATTTGGGTTCAAATGCCTCTATAGTTGTCTTCAAGGCTTCATGGATGGGTTGGTGTAAATCCTATGTTGGTATATCCTAGGATCTATTTTGGTTAATTTGGAATATAACCAAGCGAAGGCTTTTGACCATCTATTGATTACCTTCAGCAATTCTTCTTTTTGTTGAGGAGCAAGCTTAGTGTTGATAATTACAGCTTTCCCATTTTTAAGGAATGTTTATTCCATACCAGTGGGCAATGATTTCAACTCGAGGGGCTCCTACTTAAATTTCTTAGGAATTTCCAACTTCCTCCAGTTGACATTTTCAAGGTTAAGACTTGGAAGTTGGTGATGGACTTGCTCTAATGCATCTATGCTATCAATGTAAGTGCAAGTCAAACCATTAGTTGGTTCCATGCATATGAGTGAATTACTTTCTTGATTAGCTGTCAGCCACTAGGCGCCTTCCTATGGTGTGGTTGTTGCATATAGGCATGTTTGTATGTTGATCACTTGTGCACACTGATTGCATGCAGGTAATGTTAAACTTTGCACCAACCATGACCTCTGCACACAATTACACGATGTGTCACTGTATGTGATGCACGGAAATTTCTTCTTCTCAATTTTTTTGAATGTATTTTCCTTTGATATTTCTAGGGAAAGATCATGGATTCCTAGGCATGCATCAATGGTTCTTATTCATGCTCTTTCCATTATGATTGGGAAGTTCCCCCTACCATTGTTTACCTGAATCACTAGGAAGTCAGCTAGGTATGACCACCTACAAATAGTTGTAACAATGTCTAACACTAATCCCAATGGGATAGTGATGGACTAGTTAGCCAACTCTAGATGGATTTTTCTCTTTTTTAATGAAGGCAGGTTCCAAGCCTTGTACATTTCTTGAGAAATCAAGTTGACACCAGAACTTGAGTCCAAAAGAGCCTTGCATGGTGCATTTCTAGTGATTTGTAAGTGTATCAAAGGAATCCTAAGATTAGATAATTTCCTAGGAAGGTGGCCAAATTTGATCCAATCGATGACAACATGTGTTAGCATGACCATATCCATTGAGTGTGGTGGTTGAGTTGAAGGAGGCTCCAAAGTTTTTATTGATACTAAGGCATCTAAGGAATCAGTCGCTTGTGATTACAAGGGCTTGGTTGGTCTATTGGTTCTAAAGAAAGATCTTTTCTTCATGTGGTTGTTGGAACCAATAGTAGGTTGAGAGTTAACAACCCTCGTGGCATCACGTTGCTGCGGCTAGGTATGGATTTCACCTTACATCACAGGAGTAGGTGGTAGTGAAGCTATTGGTGAAAGAGATGTGGCTAGATGAGAAGGATGATATGCTTGTGGAATACTACCTCTAGAAGAGGGATTCCCATAATATTCATGGGATTGGTAGTGAGGTTGAGGAGTGACATGACAAGTAGAGTCATTTGGGGAGATTGGTTGCTGCACGTAATATCCATACAGGTCAGGTTGCTCGTAAGGATACTGTTGCCTTGCTGGTGGAATTCTCCATGATTATGGGTGCTGCCACTATTAATATTGCTCAATCTATTGTGGTGGAGTTCCACTGGGATAATATGTTAAGGGTCAGTGAAACTACCTTGGGTTACCTTGAGGATAAGGTAACCTTCGGGGTGTTTACCTTTTGTTTAATTGTGGGTTGAGTGCATACACCTCATACTCTTGTAGATGTGAGATTATAGGGCAACATCCCTTAGGATGGTTATATTGACATATCTCACATCCACAATCATTGTCTATTTCCAAATCCACAACCTCTTCAATGATGACAACTTTGCCCTTACCCTTGCTACATGCATGTTAATCTTTACTCTTTTTTCTTTTTTCGAAATCACTACCTTGCTCTCTAGACTCCTCTACTATTTTAAGAACAATTTGAAATCTATTGTCTAGGGAATCCCACATGTGGTCTACCTTTGCCAAAACTTCGGATGTCATCTTTTGGATAGGCAAATTTTTCCTATTCACCATCTCTTCAAGTGGTGACTCTTCTTCATCCTCAAAAAATCTTACTCCCCTCTTCCAGAGGGAAGGATCTCAGTTATACTCTTTTACACTTTCTCTCTTGCATAGCTCATCTTCTTCCTTAGTAACTTGTTCCAACAGTCTTTGAATTTGATGGAACCTAAGCTTGGATAGTCTCCCTTGGGCATAAGTCCCAAGGGTTCTTCTACTTTCATGCCTAAGCCCATCCACAAGATGGCACAGTTGATCCCTTTTCAAATAACCATGGCCAAGACAATGATGTAACAATGCATAATATCAACTCATGGTAGCATCCAAGGGTTCATGTCCTCCTTGTTTCTAGCCTTGGATTTTCCTTCGCAAGTTAGACACTCGGGAGTACGTTTGGTACTTGTCATTAAATAGTTCTAACATAGTACTCCACCTATGAATGGATTCCGATTTTAAAGACTAGTACCATATTTCCGCTTCTTTGACTAGTATCCATGGAAATAACTTAATTTTTTTCCATTCGTTCTCTATATTTTGTAAGGCACACACATCATGAAATGCTTGTAAATAATTCTGAGGATCAGCGTTATACCCCCCTTCAAATGATGGGATATTGTTCATATCTAATCTCTTGATCTTACTATCTTTTTGGTGCCTTATTGGAATTCTAACAACCTTAGTTATGTCCAACATACTTTGAGTAGCAAGTAGGGGTTCATCATGATCATTTCATCCATGATGTCTACGATGCCTACACTATTGCCGACTCTTCCTTCTTCTATGTCATGAATCTCTAGAGTGCCCTCGTTCCCTTTCCTAGTTGTTTCGTCTATGACTTCCACTTTGCCTACTTTTATCCCCTTGGTCTTTTTGTTTATGACCACATCTAGATATTGAAGGAGAGGGTGAAGGAGATGATGAAGGTGAAGAAGAAGGAGAACCATCACCATGATGGTGTCTACTACCTTCTCTTCTGCAGTCTCAACCACAATCGCGATTTTGATCAGAATGTCTACCTTTATCATGAGTTTGTATCCCTTTTTTGAACCCTTTGTGCCCATGGGTATCAAGACCTAGGTTATGAATAGTGGAATGAAGGTCTTGATACACAACCCCTTAGCCAAAGTCAAGGGGAGGAACATCATTGTGTGGGAAACTACCTGAGGTAGGTTCACCATCCTCATTTTTGTTTAAGACATATGGGACATGCTGGGACCACTTACCCTTCAAAGACTTATGATGTCTCTCTTGTTGCAAGTCCCTTTGACATTGTGCCTCTGTGGGATGGTATTCTCTTGAGTCATGATCTTGCACAATGTATTCTGCATGTAAGTGCGACATGCCAATTCGTGTGAGAGCATGAAGAAGCATGCTCAGGACTAAACAATCAGGAGGTAACACTATGCTACCTTCTAAGTCTCGCCAATGTAGTTGTTCATCTTGATGGAGGATAAAGGTAAAGTTTGGTACATATTCATCAGGATGAACATATACCACATGAAATTGTTGAGGGACTAGCGGATCAACGTCATGTGTATTATGCCACTAATTGTTTTATGTTTTAGACCTAGGCGGTGATGCGCTTTCGTCTGAAGAAGGAGACATATTTTTTTGTTTAGTGTGCAATGTACTCTTGTTTATTATTTTCTCAATCAACCCTAAGGGTTCGTTCCAATGATGTGAATGATTTCCTATGTTCTAGTTAGCGCACAAACAACTAAGTCCTCGGCAATAGTGCCAATGATGAGCGGCAAGGTACCCCTACGCTCAACCATACAAATACAAGCGTTTCATGCATGATTTGGTCAAATTCCAAGGACTAAGTGTCTATGCACCTTTGTGGAACAAGGATGGGTTGGTTGATCATTGTCTTCCCAAACTTACTTGTATGTCACGATTGTATGGTTAAGTAAGTTTGAGGCATATTATTTTTATAGCTTTTATGTTTTTATGTCCTGCTACTAATAAGGGAGGAGAGAGAGAGATAACTAGGTGACTAATGTAAATTAACTACTAATTAACTAGGATTTAAACTAATCCTAACACTAGTATCCATTCTCACTTGTCAGACACATCCTGAACCAGCGCAACACTACTAGGATTACCAAACGCTAATCGTTACTGGGTTACCAAGTGTTACCCACATGCTCGAAGTGATCATAGTGTGTGTGCTAATAATAGAAATGTAAAGTGCATAAAATAAAATAAAACAATAAAATAAAATAAATGCAGAAGAAAATAAAATAAAGGAAATGAGTAAGAAAACAAATCTCAAGTGCTGCAAGGATGAATCCAAGAGCTTGTCTTTATTACCATACACAAGGTGTGCTCAGGTACACAATGCTCAAATAAAGATCTATCCACACTTAGACCTCCTACTAGAGGCGCTTGGAAAATACTCTAACTTGATCCCTAAAATACTTCTCTAAGACATCCCTTGAAAGACTTCCTTCCCATACTTCCTCCTACATTGTGTGCCTGGGCACTATATTCATAGGCTTAGGAGCAACTACTCTAATAATTAGAAAACCTTCCACTCTAATAATTAGAATAACTCGCTAGAGTAATTGCTCTAATAATTAGAATAAACCACTAGAATAACCACTCTCATTAATAAGGAAACATTAATCTATTTCAAGTGCTGCAAGGTTTGATTAGAAAGCTTATCTTTATTTTCATTCATACTGAGGTGCTCAAGTACATCAATACTCAAATAAAGATCCATACACTCTTTGACTCCTACTATAGGCACTTAGAAAATATTCTAACTCTACAAAAAATAAACTACAAGAGCTTTACTAACAAATAATGAAAATATGGATGAATTGTGCACCCAAGTGTTATATTTATAAGCAAGAATGCATCCTACAATATTAGACATCCGATAATGCTACATGTGCCCTAATATTAGGGCTTTGATATCGAGGCCAAGAAAAATACAATTCATCATTGATGAATTCTCTATTTTTCAAAATTTTAACATACCAAAAGGTCAAAAATCTACCTCTTTTTGATGATGTTCAAAACTTAAGAAAATGGGTTAACAAAAAATTAAGCATATATATAATTTTCAACATATAATAAATCAAGCTTAGATAAAATAGAAAAATTCCTATGATAGAAAGGATGGGAAAGAGGGATAAAAATAATGTAATAGTTACTCATCCTTTATCATAGATGCAAGATGAACAATAAGAATATAACATAGATGCTGAAGCTACTAATCATTCAACATTAAGATCAAATTATTCCCTTTTTTGGATAACACCCAAAATGAAGTTATCACTAGCCTATTAACCACTAACTTCAATGTCATCATCAAAATCAAATGCATCATGAGTAGGCATGTAATTTTCTTCCTCATCATCATCACTACTAGTATTGGAGTAGGATATCTGTTGAATGTCATCATCATCATCATCATCATCATCAAAGGCTACTACAATTGGTTCTCATTTAGGATAAAGCTTCATCCGAAAGTGAGAGGATGGAGAAAGACTATCATAAGACAAAGCCTACCTAGAAGATGATGGAGTTTCTCTACATTGATAAGTTTTGGAAATAGCTTATTCCCATTAAACTGCTACACCAAAAATGTTATCCATGTTCTACTACTTAAAATACTATAATACATTATCACTCTAGAATCATTTGGAAAGTCTTGTAAAAGGCTTGCCCTACATAAATGCATCTAGTCTAGGTTGTGTGTGTGAGGAATGGGCTTTTCCTAGGCATTTTCTAGTGGTCCTACTAGTTCTTTTGAATCTATTGCATTTTCTAAATCATAGGCCCAAGATGGCCTTGCTACTATAGCATGTCTAGTTGGTTTTGACTCTCCTTCACTTTCCATTCAATGTGGTTTCAATCTCCTCAAATTGAAGATCATCTAAAGGAGGTGGAACACTTACTAAATTCATTTCTTCTTATCTATAACATTTTCTTGGCAATGGAGCATAAGTCCTTCTTTAACCAAGACCCTACATGAGCACTAACTAACTTGGACTATCTAAGTTAAGCTATTACTTTTGGTGATGATGATTTCATTAATGCATGCCTCCTGCATGCCTGAGATGATGGAGGAGTTGTGGATTCCATTTGAGTTATGCACCTCTTCTTAGAGTACTAAGTAAAACTCATTTTTCCTTTCAGAATAAGAAGATCTGAAATGGGAACACTTGCCTAGTGTACAAGTTGACTAATAAGAAGAGGATATCCATAGATATATTCCTAGGTATATAAGCCTAACATATCCTTGCAAATAGTATGTTCCAAATCTAATGGTTGTCTTATTAGTAAGAAATATAAGATAAATGTCTATAGTGGTAGCAAATAATTGTAACATCCTACATTGACTATGATGTTATACATTACAATAAGAAAAAGAGTGGAGGTATCCTAAGACATCTGATGTCAATATACTTTTCCATCTCTAAGAGAAACTGATCTACCAAAAATTGAATCACAAAATTCATCATATGTAATAGGAATGATACCATTTGTGAAAATATAATCCAAAGTGTAAACTACAACCTTGTAAACATCAACACTAGATATCCCAACTAAATCATTGATAACCTAAGGAGATACTTTGACAATTACTCCCCCAACCAAGTGAAAGCTCCAACAAAACTATTTGTAATAATAATTTTACTGAAAAATTCATGAACTAATACTTTAGGAATACACACAATCAAAAATATAATTGTTGCCCATTCTAGGGTTTCAAAATATGATAACAATGCCTATTAATGAAACTAAAAAAATTTTAGATTTCGTTTAGATATAATGGATATAGTTATATTTGTTGTCAAACCTATTTTGAACATCTGTAGATTGAAATTGAGGCTTATATGAGCTAGATTTTCTTGTTGATGCTCCTTTAGTATCCTTGGATTTGTCTTATGATAATCTTGAAGTACCTATCTTCTTATGAGCCATGGAAACCAGGCTAAATAGAGTGCAACTATAGTGGCAAGGAAGCCTTGGCTGATTAAGGTAGGTTGTCTTTAGCTTAAAATAAGATGGAAAAAGAAAAAGAAATATGTAGATTTATATAGGAAGATGTATTTGGAAGGGTTTGAAGCATGCATAATATGTATTAAAAGAAAATGAAACATGTTATCCAAATTGGATTAAAAATAATTAAGACATCTTGTCCTTGATTGGGATGTCTTAGCCAAGACATCTTGATAGAAATGTCTCTAGTGAGACATCTCTTTAAAATAGTGAGACATATTATCTAGATATGAATGTTTTTCTTAGGGAATTTTAGATATAGAATATGGACTTCAAAAAATGTGAAATACTAGAAGATCTTGAATGATGTAGCCAAGGGTGATTAAGTTGTTACAACTAAGAAAAGCCAAAAATATGAGACATACCTTACTTATACTTTTTTTAAGTCATAAATGACAAAATACATATAACTAGTGATGCAAGTCAAGGTGAAAATATAATCATACTCACCAACACGTACCTTGCTTGCTCTAGGAAGTTGCTACTTAAGTAAGTTTATAATGAGATTCTCCTTGGTAGAGTCCCTCCCTTGTTTTTATCAAATGTCTAGATCTCTTGATAACAAGATGCTTGTTTATATCTTTTTCCTTATTGATCATAGATATTTTATGATTGAGTTCTATATCTCTATTATTGTAGTGAAGCAAAATATGTTCAATAATTTCCTTCTCATGCTTCTTAGGTCTCCAAAATTTTTTGGATTACAAGACATTCTTTCTAATCTTCTTTTGATAAGAAAAAGTCATTAAATTATAACACCTTAATCATATGTAACAATGTGATTGTATATGTTCAAATTTTTCATACTAATAGAAAATAGTTTTCCTTATTTGTGCTGATTGTTTAAACCTAGATGTGTACCTTCATTTAGGTTAAGTACTTGTAGATGTATCACCATGATAATCATTTTCCATTACTCTTTTGTTTTTATCATCTTCTTTTAGTCTTTACATAACTTAAGGCATTTTCTTATCTTCAAAAAGCTTATTATTGCTAGGCCTTATACCTACTAGTTCTTTACTTATCTTCTCATAAGATAAGGTTAGATTTTGAACCTTAATCTTTATGTCTAAGTTTTTCCTTTTTAGAGTGGAGCATTTAGTATATAGTTCAATTATTTCTACTTCCTTGCTATGTAAAGGATTTTTCATTTTGATACATAAATTTTGAGTCTTTCATCATGTAGCATGTTATACCTTTCTCAATTTTACGTTTAGAATCTTTGAAATCCTTCATAGAATATTCATCTACAAGAGTCACACCAATAAGATGAGAGTTTTTTCATGGATCATTAGTTTCTTTTTCACCATTGATGAGTCATCTTGTTGGGCCATGTCAATGGGATGCCATAAAAGTGACCCTATCAATGTGAGGTTTACCAAGTTGATGAGTACCCATTGATGTGGAACCCTGTTTTCACCTATAAATGTGCACCTACCTACCACATTTATGGAAATCTTTCCATTAGTTGTAATGATGCTCTTGAAGTGTTTCCTTCTAAAAGTTGGAATATTTTCTAAATGCCTTCAGTAGGAGTCAAAAAAGTATACAGATCTTTATTTAAGCACTGATGTACCTAAGCACCTTAATGTGAATGACAATAAAGATAAGCTTTTTTGATTAAACCTTGTAGAACTTGGAATAAATTAATGTTTTCCTTTAATGTAATTATTATTCGTGCACTTTTCTTTAATGAATTGAAATTAATTAATTAATATCAATTAAATAGTAAACATAAGTATGACCACTTCAAGCATACATTTAATGCTTGGTAATCTCAATAGCGCTTATGCTTGGTAGCGCAGTGGAGCTATAATGTGTTTAGGATGTGTATAGAAAGTGGGAATGGATGTTTATGTTAAGATTAGTTAAATATTAGTTAGTTATAATATTACTTAACCATTTAATTTCTTTATTCTTGTTCTTAGATGACTTAAATCATAAAAGATAATATGATAAAAATCATATGCCTCAATTACACTTAACCATACACTTGCACTTCACAAGTAAAACTAAGAATACAATAATTTCAATGGTTAGATTCACTTCCTAGAACCAGTGTACTTAGAAACCTAAGATCTACAAAATTCAACCAAATCACTGATTGAACACTAGTGATTCGTATGATTGGATGTAGGGTATACTTGTTGCTCATCATTAATGTCATTATTGGGGACTTTAGTTAGCTATGTATGCTATCTAGGACTTAGTAAAAATTATTCAAAATCATTGTAATGAATCTTAAATTTGTAATCATTCAAAGTAATAAGAATAGTAAAAGCACATTGATTTTCTTTTTTAATCTAAAATGTTTTCTTCTCACAATTCTGATTCTCCACCAACGTTGAAGAATACATCTAGTCAACAAAGGCATGGAGGTACAAATCCACTAGTTCCCTAGCAATGGAAAATGCTATATACTCATACAGATGAGTATGTGCTTGACTTCACCTTCACCCTACATTAGGATGAACAGTTGTAGTGGAGGAACATAGAGGACAACATTGTGTTATTGCCCAATTGATCAATTCCTACGATGTTGCTCCAAACTCTCATTAGGTTTGGCATTCAAGGGCTTAATGCAGAATACATTATGCAAGACCATGACTATTGGGACTACTATCCCATTGAAGCACAATGTAAAAAATAATGACAATATGAGATTCACTATGAAGCTACAAAGGAAAAATGGTTCAATAACCCCTTGTCCTTACTAGGCTAGAAACATGGAGAGGATCCCTTCTCTAGGGTTCTCAATTCACTAACTGTCCTTTCCTTGGTTTAGATGAAGGAGGCATGAACCAGAACTTACAGTCCATTGTAAAAAAATACTAGTTTGGGAAAGAACAGGTCCCATGAGCATAGTGGGTCCAAAGGTGGAAGTCAATGCAAGAACTAGGACAAGCATCACAATGATGATTAACATGATGATCATGACCATGACCAAAGAAGAATGTCTAGTAGAAACCATGGTGGTGCTAGTCCTCCTTCCTCTTCTCCTTCATCATCATCTTCTTCCTACTCTAGCTCTAACTGAAGCTACAAAGAACATGACTATGATGGAGGTGATCGACAAGATAGAGATCATCATAGGATTCACTAGACTAGTAGAGACCAGGGGCATGGGCATTTAAGGAATGCCTACCATCCTAAAAGAAGGGACAATAAAGGGCATCATAGGTATCATGGCCATCATAGAGGCTATGAGTATGATGAGCCTTGCAACTCAAAATATGTTGAACATTGTAGAGGTTATGAGGATCCCAATGAGGCATATGAAAGATAGCTGAATCAAACAATTAGATATGAGAAATATCCCCAAGTTTGAAGAAGGATACAACTTAGATCCACAAAACCATCCTTAAGCCTTTCAAAATGTGGAAAATGAATGGCAAAAATTAAAATTGTTCCCAAGGATACTCACCAAAGAAGCTAAAATTTGGTATTGGTCCTTAGAGCTAGAATCAATCTATAGATGGAGTACAATGTTTAAAATCTTTAATGATAAGTATCAAACATACTCCTAAGTGTTCAACCAAAGAAAGTAGATGCAAGGTTGAAAATAGTAAACACATGAACCTTTGGACATAGCCATCAGTAGGTACTATTCTCTCTTGCACCGAAGTGCTAGCCATGGTTATTCTCAAAAAGAGTAGCTTTGTCGTATCATAGATGGGCTTCAAATAGAAACAAGGAGAACTCTTAGGATCTATGCCCAAGGGAGACTTTCAAAACATAGAGCCCATCAGATTTAAAGGCTGATAGAGCAAGTTGTCAAAGAAGAAGGAGAGCTGAGAAAAATAAAAAGTGATGAGGAGATAACTGAGACCCTTTCATAAAAAAAAAGTCTAGTTTTGTGATAATGAGGAGGAGTCACCACTTAATAATATGGTGCAGTGAAAGACCTTACCGATTAGAAGTTTGTTTCCAAGATTTTGACCAAGGAAGATAAAACCTATGACTCTTTGGATGAAAAGTTCTAAACCACTATGAAAATAGCAAAGGAATCCAAAAAGCAAAGAAGTGATGGTGACCAAAAGAAAAGGAAGGAAGCTAAACATGCCCACCAAAGGGGTAAGGGCAAGGCTACTATAGTAAAAGAGATTGTGGAGTTCAAAACAAATCATGATAGTGGATGTGACATCTACCATTACAAACATCCTATGGGATGTTGTTCTATTATATCACACTTGTAATATTTTGGGATGTATGATCTAAATCTTAGACTAAAAAGAAGGAAAGTGCCTAGAAGATTTCTTTATCCTCAAGGCAATCCCAAGTATTTCCATCAATGACAAGCCTACTATTTGAGTGGAGCTCCACCATAGCCTTATAAGTAGTACCATCAGTGGTAGCACCCACAGTCATGGGGTATTCCACCACCAAGGTAGTAGTGCCCTTGCCGACAACCTAATCCATATGGATGCTATGTTCAGTAGCCCATCTCTGTGCATGACTCTTCTAATCACACTNCCCCCCCCCCCCCCCCCTCCAAAATACTATAGATCCTAATCTCCAAGAGGGGAATCCTCATTTCCTCATTACCCTTTTCATCCTTCTACACATGTCCCTCTACCCTTAATGTAATTACCACCTTATTTTGCAATGCAAGGTAAAATTATAACCCAACCATAGCAATGTAATGCCATTAGGGATGTTAACTTACAGCTGGCTTCTTAGTCAAGTGATTCAAAAACCAAATCCTAAAAAAGACCATTCTTCTAAATCAACAGTCCCACAAAGCCCTCATAAACATATGCAACTAATGTTCATGCTTCTCCCCCATCCTCTACATCTACATCCTTTGAGTCTCCTTCAAACCTAACACCTCCCAAAGTGCATATCATCATGTTGACTCATGTTGTAACTAATTAGATTAAGGTTGGTCACCTTTCCATGAAAAGACTTGATCCTAGGAGTCCTCTCATCTACATACAAATCACTAGGAATAAGCCTTGCAAGGCTCTTCTGGACTTAAGTTCTAGTATAAATCTAATTTCTCATGATATGTACAAAGCCTAGAATCTACTTCCACTTAAGAAGAGCAACATTCATCTTGAGTTGGGAGATATGCCCATTAATATTTCCTTGGGATTGATGGAGAACATTGTGACTACTATTTATAGGTGGTCCTATCTTGCTGACTTCTTGATGATCTATGTTAATAATTACAAGGAGGACTTTCCAATTTTCATCAGAAGGGCTTGGTTGAGTACCATTGATGCATGACTGGGAATCAAAGATCTCTCCTTGGATATTTTCAAGGAAAATGAATTTGGGAACATAGATAAGAAGTTAGTTTCATGCATTGCATACAATGATACAAGGTGCAACTATGTGTAGAAACTATGATCTATGAAAACTACATCCATCATAATATGTAAATATGTCATAAATTCAAAGGTACCTATATACAGCAATCACAAAATAGGAGGGCATCTAGTGGTTGATAGCTAATCCTAATATTAGCTTAACAATATGCATGGAACCAACTAAAATCTTGATGAGTGCCTATGTTGAAGGCATGGGCAAGATGGAGCAAATCCATCACCAACTCTCTAATGAACCTCATGAAAACAATTGGTGAGAGTTGGAAATCCATGAAAGTTTCAAACAGGAGCCCCTAGAGTTGGAAACTCTACCAACTAGAATAAAATATGTTTTTCTAAATAATGGCAAGTTGGTTATGATCGATGTCAATCTTTCTCTTGAAAAAAAAAAGAGAAGTTGTTGAAGGTGGTCAACAAATGGCCAACAATCTTCACCTAGACATATCATGAACTAATTGGAATTAATCCACAAATATGCCAACACTGCATCCATACATATGCCTCCATAAAGCTAAAGAGGCAACTGTAGTGACAGTTGAATCCCAAACTAAAGTAGATCATCAAAGAGGAGATTGAACAACTTATCAAGGTGAGGTTCATCTATCACATTGTAGATAGCAAGTGGATTAGCCCACTTGTGATAGTGCCAAAGAAAGGTAGTAAGTGAAGGGTTTGTATTGACTTTAGGCTATTGAACATGGTGACCTACAAAGATCATTTTCTGTTGTCCTTCATGTGTTAGGTATTAGATACCATCTCTAGGAATTCCTACTACATCTTTTTAGATGGTTATAATGGCTATAACCAAATTCATATTGCACTAGAGAGTTAGGCCAAAACTAGATTTACAAGTCCCTAGGAGACTTTTACATACAGAAATATGTCATTTGGTCTATGTAATGCACCTATAACCTTCCAATACCTTGTCCTGAGCATATTTCAACAACAAATTGATACTAGGCTGAAAGTCTTCATGGATGACTTCTCCACCTATGGAGCTACATTTAAGCACTAGACCATCTTGATAAGTGCTAAAAAGATGTGTGGAAACAAACCTTTAACTCAACTAGTAGAAAATCCATCTGATAGTCTAGAAAGGCATCATTTTGGGACACAAAATATCACAAGTAGGAATTGAGGTGGACCCTAAGAAAATAAAATCTAAGAAATTACCCACCAACCGAAAATTTTCCAAGATGTATGATCATTCCATGGCCACACTAGCTACTAATAACACTTCATGGAGAATTTCTCTAAGATCATAAAATCATTGGTGGAGCTTACAAAAAAAGATGCTTTATTCATCTAGACTGGGGAATGCAAGAATGCATTCCAAAATCTCAAGAAAAAGCTCCTAGAAACTCCAATTCTACAATCACCTAACTAGTCCAAAAAAATTACATATCATGAAGGATAAATCAAATTATTCCTTGGGAGCCAAGCTCACACAATTAAATAATCAAAAACATCCTTACTACATCCACTATGCAAGTAGAAGCATTGTGAGTGCACAACTAAATTACACCATAATAGAGAAAGAATTGATGGTGATGGTTTATGCCTTGGAGAAATTTAGACACTATGTGCTTGGGTATAAGGTGTTTATGAACACAAACCATAGTGCAATCTGATTCTTGATGAATGAACCAACGATGAGCCTTCGTATCATACGATGATTTGTGATCTTGTAGGAATTAGATCTCACAATGGTAGATCGAAAGAAAACTAAAAAAATGACCACGAACCACTTCTCTCAATTGAGATGGGATAACAAAGAGGAGAAGAGTCCACTTTCTAATCAATTTCCTAATGAATCCCTCTTTGCTAGTACTATAAATGAATAAGTGCTCATTAAGCCTAACTAGCATGATGGCATTCTCACCTGTCTTCTCACTCAAGAGATGCCATAGGACTTGGACCATACGAAGAAAAAATAGTTTCTTTATTAGGACAAATTCTTCATGAAGATCAATGGACACCTTTACAAGATGTGCACTAATGGATTGGTTCATTATTATGTTCTTGATGTTAATCAATTGCACATCCTCCAAGATGCTCATGAGGATCCTTGTGGGGGCCACTATGCTAGGAGATGCATGATCATTAGGATTCTAATGGTAAGGTATTATTGGCCAACACTCTTCAGGGGTGCTGACTAATTCTTCCACTCTTTTGAATGATACCAATGTGATGGTGGAATGACTACTCATACAAAGGATCCTTAGTAGTGGATCTAGCCATTAGAACCCTTCAACATCTGGCATATTAGTTTCACAGGTCCCATCACACCCATGTTCAATGAAAAGGTATACATCATACTCATTATTGACTATTATACAAAATGGGTAAAAGTAGTAATTGTCACCACCTATACATCTTCTACAACTACTCAATTTCTACAAAAAAATGTTGTAAATAAGTTTGGGATGCCATGTGCATTGATTTTTGACAATGGTACTCATTTTACAAGCACCACTATTCAAAAACTCATGCAACACTTGGGGGTAGAACATAAATTAACAATACCCTACCACCCCTAAGCCAATGGTCAAGTTGAGATTACAAATAGGGAGATCACTAAGATCTTAACCAGAACTATTAGCAAGTATAGGAGAGATTGGAGCACTAGACATAATGATGCCCTTTGGGCCTACCGCTCAACATGAAAACTCCCTATAAAGCTATTCTTCCTATGAGCTCGTGTACAAAAAATTGCTAACACTTCCTATTCAGTCTAAGCTCCATACATTTTCAACAACCTATGACCTTCACCTTCACCTTAGTATAGCACAAAAAGAGAGATTGATCTACCTAAATGTGCAAGATGAGAACTAATTGGTTGCTCTGTCCTTGAATGAAGTGCACAAAACATTCAATAAATAATGCCATCACCTCAAAATAAGGAAAGTAAAATTTCAACTAATAGATAAGGTCCTTTACTAGAATTCCACACATGTGCCACAAAGAACTAAGTTCCAAATGTTGTGGGAGGTGCCTTACATCATCTATGAAACCTTTCCTTTTGAGGCCATGTTGATCTACAAACCTGAAAGCCCAAATAAAAAATTGTTGGTCAACACATAACAAGTTAAACCTTTCCATTATCCTAAAAGGGCTAGTGATCGCAACACGTCATTGGATGAATAAGCATGCTCAATATTTTGAATCTCCTTCTTCTAACTTAGTAGTCATGGAGATGGATACCTATGTTGACCAATTAAAGTGATCTCTTAGTTTTCATTTTTTTCTTATTCTTCACATTTTTTGTTTCACACAATCTTTATTACATTTTATATTTCTTGACTATTTTACAATTTCTTTTATATTTTACTTATTTTAGTTTGGTTTTTCTTATTTTTGTTTTCATTACTTTATTAACAATAGGACACAGTGTTGCTATAGCTATTATTGATGGTGATTTATACTTAATGTTTTTTATTGCTAATGTCTAGATTCTATCTTTGAATTTTGGCATTGATAACTAAGACATGGTTTCTTTTTCATGAAATAGGTAGTGAGTCCACATCATCCACCCATCCACAAAACTCTATGATGTTCCTTGTTTTGGAAATATGAGCTCTCTTCCCTAATAAGAACTTTAACAAACTTGTGACCTTGGTAGTTTCCAAACTTGGGAAGGATTAAATGGATTGACAAGGGTATGACTTCAAGGGATTTGGTGCTCTTTGTACTTGCCTACCCTCTTGAGTACATGAGTATTTTCATGGATTTCTTACCATTTTGCTCTCAACCAATAATAAGAAGTTAATGTCTTTACATGATGTGGTTCCCATCCAAAAAGCTATAAAAATATAAAATCTAGAAAAATGATGGGAATTCAAAGCACAACCCTTAGACTCAACAATAGGCTACAAGAACTGGTTATGGGACTAGAAAGACATGTTACCCATGCCTAAAGGTTGTCTCTAACTAAGGCTCATCTCACTTAACACTTCTCTTTTAGGAATTGTGATTGATCTATGGGAGAATTCTTGTGTCTTGAGGATATGAACTAGTCTTAGAGTATTGATGCAAAGTTATTAGGAGTGGTTGATTTTGATTTGGACTATGGATGGACTTTATCAGGTCATTTAACCAAAAAATATACAAGGGACTTCATGTGACCATGATACAAAACTTCATTTCTCTCTCTCTTTCATCCACCAATGCTTTTCATAATTCACCTCACTGATATTTTTTCATGTCTTACTCAATGTCTTAGTTTGATGTGTTGAAATTCTTAAGTAGGTTCTTCTAAGGTTAGGTCCTTAACTTTCCATATCCATTAATCAATCAAGAAGTTCATGAACTCCTTGGTTTGAGGATATGCAAGGGCAAAAAGCGCATGAGCCTACTATGGGGAGGATCCACTTGCATGTCTCTTGGTTGGGCTAGTTAGGTTTATTATCCTTAGGCATTTTTGTTATCAAATCCTTTAGCATTCCTCATCGATTGCATCCAACTATGCGCTTCTTAATGGAACTTCCCCTTTGAATTAATTCTCTAACCTAAAACTCCTTTTTGTGCATAATCTAAGCCCTCTTCAAGGATTTCATCATGTTAATAGCTTTTCTAGCTCATTGAGGACCCTAATTTTATGCTCTAACTATCTCTATTTATCATATTTTTCAATGTGAAAAATTTTTATCATAGGATCCATCAATGGGATCCCATCTACGAAGCTGACCACATAGATGAGACCCTGTCAATGGGACCCTATCTACAAAGCTAACCATATAGAAGAGACCCCATTGATGTAGTATAAAAACTCTATATATACATGACCACACTTAGTGTTTTTTCACATTTATGCTCAAATGATGGGAAAGTTTTTGCATTTTTTAGAGCCCATAACTTTCAAATTGTTTGTTCGATCACCCTTATTCATCAACCCTATAGGTACCATAAGTAAGCTCTACATCATAGAGGCCACAAACCTTAGGTTTTTAATGGAAAATTTTTCAAAATTTCTATAACTCCCACAAAGGTTTAACTAATAAAATAACATTAAAATCATCAATTGATGAAAGTTAAACCCTTAAAACAAAATTCAGTGACCTTATAGATCAAATAACATTAAAATAATATTAAAATAATTAATCTTCCATGGTCATAACTTAGCCAAAGTGCAACTTCCCAATGATGAAAGGTACTTAAATGTTATAAGTTGCACATCACACGCTAATTCTTAGTTCTGTTGTGACCACAAATGACACCTAAAGAAAAGCATCCATAAGAAGGAGGACCATCCCAACTAAGGGACAAATGGCCAAGAACTAGAAGGGGCCACGAATAGCCCCAAGAGCAGATAGTAGAAACCCATGCCACAAAGACCTCTTCAAGAGAAGCCCGAAGTTGAATTTGCCAAACAAATTCCTAAAGCAACCATGACAGAGCAATCCCACTAAGATGAGGCACCATAGCCAAGACCAAACCTTAAGGTCACCTTGATGAATACCTACCTCAACCAAATTACATCCAAGGAGGTTCAAAAACCTATGCTTTAAGAGTTGAACTTTGGACCCTTCTAAGAGTTTGCTCCTCCAAAATTCAAGACTCAACTATAGAACTCTTCCATGTGATCCATCATCACTTCAAGCATGGAGTGGTACATGGGAGAGATATACCTTGTCTAGATCAATAGACAGGCCTATTCCAAGGTCAAATTCAAGGACATATCTATGTTTTACTCTATGAAAGTGATCTCTAACGCCCTTGGATTACCTAAAACTAGGGCCACTCTTGCAGAAATTTTGATGTAGGAAAATCTAGGCTTCAAGATAGAATGGATGCAACAGTGTTACAAAGTGGACCGCAAGAAGTTTGGTATGCTCACCATGGTGGAATGTGCATATTTCAAAATTGCAACCTTTCACCTCAATCCAATGACTAGGCCCAAAAAAAACATAGCCTTCTCTACTCATGCATGTGCTGCTCTAAGTGGAAATTTCCCCATCAACCTTCCACAACTAATCTATCTTGAGATAGTGAAATGCTTCAAAGAGAATGAACATGAAAGAAAGGTACTTCCCTTCCCATGTATTATCAAAAAATTGTGCAAGAGGAGAGGCATAACCTACTACACTAATGTCATTATTTGTCAAGCTCCAACTACTTCCTAGGTGAAGATGATGAAGGAAAAAGTGCCTATAAACATGATCTAGTAAGAGGAGCAGTAAATGCCACCCACTCATGAAACAACACGAGAGTTTCACACTACCATTAAGTGCATGCATGAACTTTGATAGAAACTTGGGCAATAGCAATAGTAGGAAGCAAGGATGAGTAGAGGTGACCGATATATGTACTAACTAGCCATGATCCACCTTAATGAAGTGGCCTAAACCATAAGCTAGATGGATGATGAAACACCAATATTCTTTGCCCAACAAACGTAGGTGGCCACAAGGTCAAATCAAAGTTCTTGAGAGGTAACAGTATCTCTCTCAAAATGCAGTAATTCCTAGACATATCTAGAGATGCCACTACATTTTCAATGCATCTAGGTGAGGAGGCAACTATCCTAGTGATGCAACACCAAGGGCAAGAGATGATGATTGAAATGGTTGCTAATAAAGTGTCTCAAGCACTCAATGCATCTACAACATCTAGACCAAACATTTTTGCACTTAGATATGTGGAAACATCTATAGGAATAATTAGTAGAAGATTAAGCATAGCCTAGCATGAAGAATTAGTAGACTGACTAATGGAAACTAGACAATTGATTTCATATGTCTTTGACCTTTTGAATACCATCACTGCTACCTAGTCGAAGCTACTTTAGGCAATGGAAAATGCATCATCATGAAGGGAAAACTTGAAATAGCCAGAGTAGAAAACCAACACTTAGCTACAGAAGTTGTTGAAATGAGAGCCCACCTCATTGATCCTATAGTACTTGGCCAAGCAATTATGTGAGATGAAGCTTTCCAATAGCTTCAAGTCAAACTCAAAGAGGTAAAGTACATAAAGGAGTCAATATTATTTGATCAATCCTTGGTTAATGCCACAATGCACAACATTCAAAAGGACTTAATTTAGACTTGTTAGGAGAATGAAGCCCTAACTAAAGAAAATCATTACCTATGAAATGTTGATGCACAAAAACAATAGATTTTTAAATTCATTCATCAATAGTAGGAGTAACTTGCCAAGGTGAACAAAAAATTGAGAAGATTAATAACATAGAAAAAAAACCTCTTGATGGAGGAGGTTCATGCCTTGCACTAGAGGTCTACAATTGAAATCACCACCTAGAGGAATAAGGTCCTTAAGTTTGAAATTGTAAAAAATCATTACAAGGACTAGGTTTGCTTGCAGAAGGAGCTTAATAAGAAGCACATCCAATTGACAAAGGAAAAAGTAAATGAGGTGCTTTAGTAGCTCCAACAAGGAGGTGATGTCTAGCAGCCTATCTTTGATGGGCTGAACAAATACAATAAGGCTAAAATTTGCAAGAAGGAGCTGCACATTTAGAAAATGACTAAGTACATGGAGCTTTCCAACCTTTGCTATGTGAACCTGGCAATGTTGATTGCTGAAAATATATGATTAGAGTTGGAGAAGAAAGTGGCTAACTCATACTTATTATACAAGGAAAAGTTCTAACATCACAAAGAGACCAACAAGAAGCTTGAGGTACTCAACGTTCTTAGAAAGTGATTCATAGATCAAAGGTCAACTACTAAGAACCTGGCCAAAAGATTGAATGACTACCAGAAACTATAGAATGCACTTGGTGCATTTGACATCAAATGCAAATAATTTGCTACCTGGTTTGTCAATGTGATGAAGTTGTTCCCTACAATGTCATGTCTGTGAGATAGTCCCATTCTAGTCCACATTGGTGAAGCAATGTGGACCATGAATGATCCCCAAAGTAAAGAGGAGAAGATGAAGGCATTATTGGAGGTCTTCTATCTTCCACTAGAAGTTGTGACTGCAATAGAATAATCACAAAAATCACCTCAACAATCACATGTTCTTGAAGGAGGACAAGGTTCTTCGAAACCTTAGGAGCCTCCACCATTTGGGACCATCTAATTTTCTTCATCATCTTCAAGCTGTCTGAGGAGTTTTGATTGTCATTTTTTATCATGGTGTTCAATTTTTTTGTCTAGAACACAAATTTTTATAATAATTATAAATCTGTACACTTGGGAACATAGTTTTTGTTATTTGTTTTATGTGTCTATAGTTAGTCAATAATTCCATACCTTCCCAAAATTTTCTAAAGCACTCAAGGATGAGTTTTCATTTAGTCGTGGGGGTATGATGAGCTGTGTTATTTAGTCATGTTGACAAGATGGTGTTGATATGATCCCATTGACAGGATCCCATCGATGTATGATTTTCCATATTGATGAGTACCCATTGATGTGGCACCCTATTTTTGCCTATAAATGTGTGCCTACTTTCCACATCTATGATAGTCTTTCTATTAGTTGTATCAAAGATCTTGCAATTTTTCCTTCTAAAAGTTACAATATTTTCTAAGTGCCCGCAATAGGAGTCAAAAAAGTATATGGATCTTTGTTGAAGCATTGATTTACCTAAGCACCTCAGTGTGAATGGCAATAAATATGAGCTTTTCTAATCAAACCTTGTAGCACTTCGAATGGATTAATGTTTTCCTTTAATGCATTTAGTATTCATGCACTTTGCTTTAATGAATTTTAATTAAGTAATTAACATTAATTAAATAGCAAACATAAGTATGATTACTTCAAGCATACATTTAATGCTTGATAATACCATTAATGCTTAACACTTGGTAACCCAATGGTGCTCTAACATGTTCAGGATGTGTATAGAAAGTGGGAACAGATGCTTATGTTAGGATTAATTAAATATTAGCTAGTTATTAGATTACTTAAGCATTTAATTACCTTGTTCTTGTTCTTAAGTTACTTAAATCATAAAATATAAAATGATAAAAATCATATACCTCAAATACACTTAACCATACACTTTCACTTCACAAGTGAAACTAAGAAGACAATGATTGCAATAGTTAGATTCACTTCCTAGAATCAATGTACTTAGAAATATAAAGTCTATGAAATTTGACCAAATCATTGAGTGAATGCTAGTGCTTCATATTATTGGGCATAGGAGATAGTCATTGCTCAATAACTATATTCATCATCCTAGCTAGTATAGAGATTTTTGGTCTTCTTTCCTTCTTGAATGGATTCCTTCTTTGGTAACCTACTAGCATTAGGACATTTGGAGGTCATGTGGCCTCTTCCACCATATATCAAAAATTCTATAGAAGAAATATTAATATTAGAATTCTAGGTTGCTTACCTTTTTTCTTAACTTTTTCATTTGATTGGTTAAAGCTTTTCCCTTTCCTTACTAGAAGCCTTTATACTCTCCTTGTTAGAAGAGCTAGTTCATCATCACTATTTGCTTCACAATTAGACATATTCTTTTCTTTTTAAGAACTCTTAAGTGCAATGGATTTTTCCTTAATAACACCTTCACTAATGAGATTCATTTCATATTCTACAAGTGCACTTTGTAATTTTTCAAATTTTAGTATGAAAAAATCCAAATTTATTCCATGATAGTGATTGTGGGTCTTAATTCAAGAAGTAGAGTTCTAATCATTTTAATGATGACTTCAATTTCACGTAACTCTTTCCCTATTCCTCTAATAACTATTGTTATATCATTGGCCATAGAAAAATAATCTTTGATTCTTTCACCTTCTTTAATTTTCAACTTGTCATTCTTAGATTGCAAGACAAAGAGTCTAGATTATTTTACAATTAAGGTTCCCTCATAGGTGGCTTCTAAAACTTCGCAAATCTCTTTGTCAATTTTACATCTAGCTATTAAATTTAGGTTTCCTAAGAGCATAGTAGAGATAGTTCCTAGCCTTTGAATCAAATATAAAATTTTTTTATCATCATCAAACCACTTACCAATTGGTAGTGCAATTCCTATTAAGTTATCAATTAGATGAGTGTATCTTTCCATGATGAACTATCATACTTCAAATTTTATTAATTCAAAGAATCCTTGCATTCATGCTTTTAAGTATGTAAAGTAAATCTCATTGAACATTAGTATTTTATTGTAAGATGTTCCCTCCATAATCTAGTCCTAAGTTATTACACTCAATATGGAAGTACCTTGCTCTGATACCACTTAAGGATTGAAAATTTAGAAGAGGGGTTAAATAAGTTCCAAATAATGATACCTAATTCTTGCACAACAAATATACATGGTTCCCCAACTTTGGGCACACTTAAAGGGTAGAATCCGTTCACACCTTCAATGTTTCTTCCTTAAAAACATATGGTTTCAATGGTACCACAACCTTTGCAAAATCTTGAGCTTTGCTAAGGGTGTTTTCTCTTAGAAACACACACAACCGCTTAATGTTTCAATAAGCTTAAAAGATCCCTTCAAGAAGCACATCCAACCCCTCAAGTCTCATAGTGAGAGATAGAAAAATCAAGAAAAAAACTAAACTAAGCTTCTAATTCCTTGCTTTTTAGCTCACCAAAACAAACAAAAAAAAACTAAACAAATGATAAGGAAATGAAGTACAAAGTTTTTCAAAAGATGCATACAATGATTGCTTGATCACATGAATAGTACTTGTACTTTCCCAATTGGAATCCCTTTCTTTGATACCCTTGTTAGCTCCATTTGTTCATTGAAATCCATACAATGGCTAGAAATGGCTAGTTAAGACATATTCTACAAGCTTGATACCTCTTACTCTATTCCCCATCTTGTAAGTGAGACGTATCATTTGTCCTAAGATTTCTTAGGTGAGATGTCTTGATCTGATTTAAGACATCTTGGCTATGATGTCTTGGCTAAAGTTGAGATGTCTCCTATTTTGTGGAGACATCTTGCATGAGACTAGATCTTCTCAATAGAGATCTCTTGCACAAGAGTAAGATATCTTGTTCGTATCTAGGATATCTTCTTTGGAATTTGAAACATCTTGCATCCTTGTGATTTTTTCCAAATCCTTGTATTTTCTTATTGGACTATAGTATTCCAGTTTGTTAATTTTTGCTCTTTTCTTTATCTTCTTAATATTCTTTATTCATCTTTCTTAGACCTGCAAGATCTCACAAGCACACTAACAAATTCTCCATTTTTCAAGGCTTTGACATACTAAAAGGTCAATGGTTCCTTGGTTAAAGAGCTTCTAATTAATGTTAGAAATGTCAACATTGATGGTTTCTTAAAATCAAATGTCCACTTTCACTTTTTACTAAGGATACTAATTTCAAATTCAAGTTTCTTAGTTAAAGAGCTTCTAGTCAATGCTAGAAATGTGAACCTTAATGATTCACTTTTCATAGTACAAGTTTAACAAAATAATTTATGTTATTAGGATAAACTCATTATACTACTCCATGAATTCTTTCAGCATAAATTTCAAAGTAATGAATTTTTATTGAAAATTGAAACTATTAACAGTCAAACAAAGTTCTTAAGGAAATTAAAAAAAGACATAAAAATAAAGTATATTAAACATTAAGTCCTTAACCTACCCTAGACATCATTAGGTTTACTAATTAGTTTAGCTATATATTTAAAATGTATATCTATAATTTGGTAGAAAGATTTTTTTTAGGAAAATTCAAATAGATTAATTTTGAAAAAATTTTATATAATATAGGATAAAAATTTTGAAAAATATAATTCAACATTATATAATAGAGCTTTAACATAGTACATTTTTGTACTAGAGGAATCAAAATTGAATTGTTTACTCAATGTTACCCATTGGAATTAAATGTGTAACTTAGATTATAGATGAAATATATTTCAACATTGTAAAATTAGACCCTTCCATATGATTGGTAGTTGGCCTCTCAGGAAAAAATTATCTTTGATCAACTCATATTTAGACCATATTATGAAATTAAATCTATTAAATTATCAACATAAAATGCAAAGATAATTTGACCGAAAAAGTGCATAATGTGATGGTAACAATTTCAATATTTTTTAAGAGAGGACAACAACATTTGAATTGTAGGACTTTTAAATAAGACAAAATATCACTTTTATTATTAGAAAAAAAATTGGTAAAATTTTTCTTAAAGATGAACAAAAATAACATATTGTGAACATGAAAATCAATAGTTATAGGCCTTAAATATATTACTTTAATATGTTATCCATATGTTAGGTACCTTTTAGGGATGTTGGAAGCTAAAATAAGTGAAACATAGGTACACCCTAAGATATATAGTTCAATTGGAACTGTATATAACTTAGCATTGTCCGCTCGAATCAAATCCATGACTTGAAGCTTCCAAATCAACTCTCTTACCACTAAGCTAACACCTCATTATTGGTATGTACTTTTTAATAATGTATTATTAATGCACATCTACAGTAACATTCCTTTGGACTATGTATGCTACCTTTATTTGTCAAATTCTATGATATGAATATGCTAACTCTATTTATCAAATGCTATCTTAAGTTAGCTATGTTGGTGTTATGTATTCTTATGTTATCTACAAAAAATGAGGTGTTAACCTAATAGTAAGACTTTTGATTTGAAAGCTCCAAGTCATTAGTTTCATTCTAGTGGGTGATGCTAAGTTATAAAGTTCTAATTAAACTATACATCTTGGGTTGTACCTATATTATGATAATCTCAAGTTCTAAAAAACTTATGTTATCTATGCTAGCATTCCTTATTAAATGACATCTTATCTCTTCCATAGCCTCCCATACATAATAATATTATATGTGCAACATGATATTAAATTACTATTTACTAAAATCTTATGTAACTTTCAAAATCTTGAAACTAGTATTTTACTATTTTTGTCAAAATAATTATCATTACTATGGAATAGTAAGCATCAAAAGTGTTGAGCCTATTCTAGAAGCCCCTTAAAAGAAATATTGATTAATTAATCTAGTATGATTAAGGTGAATCACTCACATTAATTAGATGAGAAGTATTTTTAGTAAGCTTGAAATAAAATATTATGGACATACATTGAATTTTGGCTAATAAGTTATATTTCCTTGAATGCGAATGCACAAAATAAAAATACCTAGATGAAGAATGAAGCTTTAGAAAGTAAACTATTTACAGAAATGCTTGAAAGAAGTCTACTTATTTTCACTAGTTTTTTTTAATGACTCTTGATGGTATAAATTTTAAGTATTTTAAATGGATCAAAAGTTATTTAGCATATAAAATTTTAAGCTTGTTAGATAAGCTTCATAGAATCAACATGGAGAACCAAGATCTAAGACAAATTTGATTTTATAAGATACCATAGTGTATAGAATTAAATGATCAAGTTTCAAGAAAAGAGCTTGTGAAGAGATAACCTAATCTGAAAGAACATTACTTCTTATTAAATCTTATTAGTTAAGCTTTGGATTGATAGATATTGATTCACAGAGCTAAAAGAATTGTTTTTAGCTTGTAACAAGATAAACATTAACACAAATATTTTATCAAAAATTACTAAGTTGAAAATTTATCAATAAAAGTTCATAGAACTAAGAATTTGAAGAAGCAAGATTTATTTTACACAAGAGAGCTATTATTATTAAGCCATGTAAACTCATGGAATTGGAATGGTTCATAGAATCAAAATTGATTCTACAAAAATCTTTCAAGACAATTCTATAGACCACACCAACTTTATCAATATTTTTGGAATAAAAGAAGATTCTACTACTAAATATTTAATTAGATCTATATGCCACATCAACTTATAAAATTAGCATAGGTTCATAGAAGCAAAAAGTGGTTCTAAAAGTTGGTTCTACAAGTGAGCCCTTGATCCACATTAATTCTTGGTCAATCTGTTCATGGAGTTGGGGAAGGTTCATTAAACCAAAAATTAGTTCTACAAAGATCTTCTAGATTGGTTCTACCACATCAATTATTTGGAGGTTAAAAAATAGCTTCACATTATTGTGAGATTTGATTTAATAAGAGAATGTCAAGTTTGAATTTACGAGTAAAACCCATGTGCCTTGTAGGTTAAGTAAGGAAAGCTTATGTTAAAGAGTCAATATCTCAAGAATTTATAGAATTAATTCAATAAAGCTTTTGTTATTAACTATATAAGACTCAAGAATGTAAGCTTCATAGAACCAAATTTTGATTCTACAAGCCACATTGGTGCTTGATCTAGAATAAAATTATAAAACCAAAGTTTGGTTCTATAAATAATAGCTAAATCAATTCTATAAGCCATGTCAAAACTCTTAAAAGATATAAGGTGCTTTATTTTTGACTTTGCTACATCAACTTTGGAAGAATGATTAAACTCATAGAATCAAAAATTAGTTTTAGCAACAAGATTCAAATTGGTTCTATAAACCATGTTAGCTTTTATATAGTGTAGATTTGTAGAACCAAATATTGGTTTTATAAGTTAGTTCTACAAGGAAGCCACATCAGCATTCGAGGGTAGAGCATGTTTTATAAACAAAATAGAAGAGGTAAAATAACTGTTGTTTGTAAAACCAAAATTCAATTCTACAAGAAGACTTAAAAATGGTTTTATGAACCACGGTAGCTTTTGTATAATGTGGGTTTTTAGAACCAAAAATTGATTCTACAAGGAAGCCAAAAAATGGTTCTACAAGCCACATTATCACTATAGATCATGTTTTATAAAGAAAATGAAAATGGTGAAAAGAAGAATCACTCATAGAATAAAAATTAATTCTACAAGTAGGATCATTTTTCATTCTACTATGTTAGCCTTGGATCAATCACTGAGCTTTTAGAACTAAAAATCAACCCTACAAAAAAGCTCTAGAGTGATTCTACGACATCTGCACTAACCAAGAAGAGGTTCATAGAATTAAAAATTTCGTTCTACAAACAAGAGCTCTTCACGAAGTTCTATAAGCCACACCTCATTTCATCACTATTAACCTCAAGAGTACCATCAAACACATTCACCATCTACTCAAGGAGAGAACCCATATCCATACCACCCTTCACATCCATCTACACAAATCCTTTGCATTCAACCTAGTTACCTCTTGCTCTATCCATGCAAGGTGAAATTACTCCATAGCCATAGCAATGAAATGATATGAGGGTTGTACATTCACAACTGGCTTACCAGCTGAGTGGTTTAGACAACTGAACCAAGAAATAACCCTGCTTCTAACCCAACTATCCTCCCAAACCCTCACAACCTAATGTAGCTGGTCACCCTATATCTCCAACACCATCAAGTACCCTTCAAACCAAGTGCCACCTCATATCCACACTATGATGTTAACTCATGTTGTATATGATTAGATCAAGGCTCGCAATCTTCCCATGAAAAGATCTAACCCAAGAAGTCCTCTTATTTACTTGCAAATTGTTGGACATGAGCCATGCAATGCTCTTCTTGATTCTGGTTCCAGTGTTAGTCTCATCTCCCATGACATGTATAAAGCCTAGAACCTACCACCTTTCAAGAAGAGAAACATCTATTTGGAATTGGTTGACCAATCAACCACTATCCCTTTGGGATTACTGGAGGACATAGTCACCATAGTTTATGGGTGGTCCTACCCTACCAATTTTCTAGTGATCAAGGTTGAAAACTACAAATGTGACTTTCCCATCATTATGGAAAGGGCTTTGTTAAGAAAAATAGAGGCATGTATGGGTATAAGGAACCCCTCCTTGGAAATCTCCAAGAAAAATGAATTTGAACATTTAGAGAAGCAATGTGTTCCATGCATTGTGTACAATGATAACAGGTGCAATTGCATGTAGAAAATCTAGTCTATTAAAAGTACATTAATCAAAGCATGCAATCAATTTGCACATGAAATAGATATCCAAAGATGCCTATATGCATTAGTCACAAAATGTGAGGGCATCCAATGACTAATAGTTGACTCTAATAGCAGCACACTATGCATGGAATCAACTAAGAGTGTGACATATGCTTATGTCAAAGGAATGGATGAACTTGAGCAAGTTCATCACCAACTCTTTGATGATGAATATGATGATACCTATTTGGGAGAGCTAGAAATCCTTCATAATTTTAAGTAGGATCCCCTAGAGTTAAAAACTCTACCAATTGGCATGGATTACACATTTTTAAATAATGGCAAGCCAATCATAATTAGTGCAAATCTTACTCTTGAACAAAAAGATAAGCTATTGCAGGTATTCAACAAATGGCCAATATCCTTTGCTTGGTCATATCCTAAGCTAACAAGAATTGATCCAAGGATATGCCAACATTTCATCTACATAGACCTAGCCATGAAACCAAGAAGACAACCACAAAGGCAATTGAACCCAAACCTAAAGCAGATCATTAAGGAGGAAATAAAACAACTCCTCAAGGTGAGGTTTATCTATCCCATCATGGATAGTAAGTGAGTTAGCCCACTTATTATTATGCCAAAGAAAGGTGGTAAGTGTTGGGTCTACATTGCGTTCAAGCTATTGAATATGGCAACATTTAAAGATCATTTCCCCTTACCATTTGTGAACCACATGTTGGATACTATCTCTAGGCATTACTATTATGACTTCTTAAATGGTTATAATGGCTATAACCAAATCCAAATTATGATAGAGGATTAGGCCAAGACAACATTCATGAGTCCCTATGGGAATTGTGCATATTTTAAGATGCCATTTGGTCTATGCAATGCTCCTACAAAATTTTAATACATGATCCTTAGTATTTTTCAATAGTAGATTAGCAATAGGATAGAAGTCTTTATGGATGAATTCTCTACCTATGGGACCACATTTGAGTAAGCCCGAGACCACCTTGAGTAAGTTCTAAAAAGATATGTCAAAACAAACCTTAGGCTCAATTGGTAGAAAAGTCATTTAATGGTCCAATAAGGCATAGTACTAGGGCACAGAATTACTCAGGAAGGGATTGAGGTAGACCTAGAAAAAATAACGGTCATCCAAGGAATTGCATGCCAACTAGAGATGGTTAAAGATGTCCAATCATTTTTTGGACACACTAGCTACTACTAGTGTTTCATAGAGAATTTTATCTAGGATTGTAAAGTTGTTAGTAGAGCTTACAAAGAAAGATGCTCCATTTATTTGGAACAAGGAGTGCGAACATGCATTCCAACTACTAAAGGAAAAACTTGTAGAAACTCCAATTCTATGGGAACTAGACTAGTCCAGATAATTCCATATAATGACAAATGCATTTAATTATGCCTTGGGAGTAGTGCGTATGTAGTTGAATGATAAGAAACATCCATATTACATCCACTAGGCAAGCTAAAGCATTATGGATGCACAATTGAATTACATAACAACTAAGAAAGAATTAATGGTAGTGGGGTATGCTCTCAAAAAGTTCAGGTACTATGTGCTTGATTATAAATTATTTGTGCACACAAACCACAATGCCATCTACTTTCTAGTGAATAAGCCAATGGTGAGCCCTAATATCATACGATGGCTCATGATCTTGTAGGAATTTGATCTGACAATGGTAGATCATAAAGGGATTGAGAATGTGATCACTAATCATCTCTCTTAGTTAAGATGGAATAATAAAGAGAAGAAGAGTCTACTCGTTAATCTTCTAGAAAAACTCCTCTTTACAGAAGCAATAAATGACAAAATGCCTACTGAACCAAAATGGTATGATGGCATCCTCACTTACCTTCTTACTTAGGAGATGCCACAAGATCTAAACTCTAAGAAAAAACAATAACTTATTCATCAAGCAAAGTACTTCATGAAAATCAATGAATACCTTTACAAGGTGTGCACCAATTACCTAGTTCATTGGTGTGTCCCTAAAGTAGATCAACCACACATTCTCTACAATGCTCATGAAGGCCCTTGCGAAGGTCACTATGTAGGGAGGTGCATGGCCATAAAAATCTTGATGGTAGAAAACTATTCACCTACAATCATTAAGGATGCTCACCTATTTGTCCAATCTTGTAAACACTATCAACGAGATGGTGGGATGACTACATGAACCAAGGATCCTCAATAGTGGATTCAACCATAATAGCTCTTTGACATATGGGACATAGACTTCATGGGTCACATCACACCCATGTCCAATAAAAAGGAGTATATCATTGTAGCAATTGACTACTACACAAAATGGGTAGAAGTAGCAATATTGACTAATTGTACATCATTCACTACTACTAGATTTGTATAACATATTGTAAATAGGTTTGGGGTGCCATGTGCACTAATTTCTGACAATGAAATTTACTTTATAGGTTCCACCTTTTGAAAAATTATGCAATTATTTGGAGTTGAACATAAATTAACAAGACCCTATTACCCCCAAGCCAATGTTAAAGTAGAGGTAACTAACAAAAAGATCACAAAGATCCTAAAAAGGACCATAAGAAAATATAGGAGAGGGAGCACAAAGCTCAACAATGCCCTTTCAACCTACCGCTCAACATGGAAGCTTCCTATTGGCTACTCTCCCTATGAGCTAGTGTATAAAAAATTTCTAATGCTCCCAATTCAATCTAAGCTTCATACACTCTTAATAGCCTATGATCTAAACCTTGATGTTAGTCTAGCACAAAGAGAAATATTGATCAACCTAAATGTGCTAGATGAAAACCAATTAGTGGCCCTATCTTTGAATGAAGTACATAAGGCATTCAATAAAAAATGACATTATTGAAGAATATGGAAAGTGAAATTTCAATTAGGAGATAAGGTTCTCTACTAGAATCCTACACACATACCTAAAAAAACCAAATTCCAAAAGTTGTGGGAAGGACCTTGTATAATTAACAAAACCTTTTCTTTTGGGATCATGATCCTATACAAACCTAAGAACCCAAATAAAAAGCAATTTATCAACATCCAACAAGTGAAACCTTTCTTAGAACCAAGATAAGCCAATGCAACTACCACCTCAATGGATGGACAACCACACTCTATTTTTCAAATCTCCTCCTTCCAACATAGTCATGGGGAACATGGCCATCCATGCTAATCATCCATATGGTTTCTTAGTTTTTTATTTTTTATTTTTCACATTTTTAATTTTTGCAAGTTATTTATTCTACAAATTTTTTTATTTTAATTTTCAAATTTTTTTCCTATTTTTACACCATTTTTTATTTGACACCATTGTTAGTACATTTGAAGCTTTCTTAAATATTTTACACTTTCTTATATAGTTTACCTTGTTTGGTTTGAGTATGATATTTAAATTTTTTCTAATAAAAGTGCTTTATTATCGTAGGACATAGTGCCACTGTTGTTGTTTACTAATGATGGTTTGTGCCTAATGTTGTGATTTTTAATGTCTAGTTTCTATTTTTGAATTTTGATGTCTGATGACTATGATATGGTTTATTTTTCATGAAACTAGTAGTGAGTCCACGTCATCCACCCATTCACAAACTCTATGGTTTTCCTTATTCTAGAAGTTTGAGGTCCCTTTCATTAAAGAAACTTTTAATTAGTTGGTGACCTTATTGATTTCAGGAATTGGGAAGGATTCAAAGGTTTTTATAGAGTGTGACTTCAAGAGGACTCAATATTCTTTGTACTCTTATACTTACTTGGATGCTTAAGTATTTTCATGACTACTTACCGTTCCATGATAACCACTTCAAGAAGTTAAATAAAGTCTTTGCATGGTGTGGTTCCCATCCAAAATAAACAACATGATGGGAATTTAAAACACACCCCTTCAACAAATAAGTAGGCTACAAACACTAGTTTTGGGACTAGAAAGATATGTTTCCCATGTCTGAAGGTCCCCTCTAACTATGGCCCTCTCTCACTTCCTACTTCTCTTTTCTTCTCTTTATGTAATAATGATTGTTTTATGCTAGCACTCTTATGTCTTGAGGGGGTGGATCAATCTTGGAGAGGTGATGCAAAGTCACTGAAAGAGGTTGGTTTTGGTCTAGACTAAGGATGGATCTTCTCAAGTCATTTTAAATACAAACTCCATAAGGGACTTCTTATGACCTTAATTTGGGATTCCATCCCATCTTCTCAGTCTTCTATCTATGCTACCACAACTCACCTCACTTCTAATTTCTATGTTATGCTTGATGTCTTAGTTTGATATGTTGGAATTCTTGGATAGATTCTTTTAGGTTGTTCCTTAATTTTTATGATCATTAAATCAACTCCGAGGCCCATGAACTCCTTATTTGAGGTTATGCAAAGGTAAAAATGGCATGTGCCTACTATGGGGAGGATCCACTTGCATGTCTCTTAGTTTGGATAGTTAAGTCCCTTACCTTAGACATTTCTACAATCCTATCTTTCACCTATCCCATTATGTATTCTACTCTATGCTCCTTAAACTCATTAAATTCATTCTCCAAATCATTTTCCCAATTTTCTAACTTTCTAAGCTTCAACACACTCTTCTACTATTTTCATTATGTTTATGGCTTTTTGGGCTTCCATTTGATCCCATTTTCACTCAAAAACTCTTTGTATTTTGGATGTTTCACCAAAGTCAATGAAAGTCAACAGTGGTCAATAGCCACATCGACTAGGCCTTGTCGACATAGCTGACCCCATCAACTGGGCCTAGTTAACACATGCCAAAAATCCTATAAGTACCATTGAGAACTTTGTAATTTTTGACATTTGCTTCATAATATGAGGGGAGTTTTTTCCATTTTTCAGAGCCTAAAACCTTCCAAAGCCCATAACTTTTCAACTACTTGTCCAAATCACTCCATTCTTTGATCTTGCTACTACCAAAGGTAAGCTATTAATCATGAGGGCCACAAACCTTAAGGCTTCTAATGATATTTTTTGAAAATTTTTCTAACTTCCCCAAAGTATTAATGAATACAACAATATGAAACCATCAATTTTTGAGAGTTAACCCTTTCAACACCTTCTAGAATGACTTATTAACATTAAAGCACAAATAAAATAATGATCAAAATTAATTAAATTATCCATAATCACAACTTATACAAGTGTAACTATCATAAGGAAATAAAGTATTCCAATTGTTTCATGTTACATAATAATTGCTAACCAATGGTCATGTTGTGATTACAGATGGTGCCAAGACCAAAATGACGATAGGAGGAAGGACCATCACAACCAAGGGAGAAATGATCCAAGGCTAGAAGGGGCTACCAAGAATAGGCCCAAGATCAACCAAAAGCAACCCATGTAACGAGACCTTTTTGAGAGGAGCCCAAAGTGGAGTCTATTCAACAAATTCCCAAAGAAGAAGTTGGAACAAAATAATCACAGCATGGGGAAGCACCAAGACCCATACCAAGGCTTGAAGTCACATTAACACAAGCCTACCTAGACACCATCATGCCCCATGATATCTAATTCTTAGTTCTCTAGGAACTAAACTTTAGGCCATTTTTAGAACATGCTCTAGTAGAGGTAAAAACATAATTGCAAACCTCTCTCATGTGGCCAATCATCACTTCTAGTAGAGAGTGGTACATGGGAGAGACATACCTCTTCTGGAACAACAAAAGGGCAAGCTTCACAACGAAGATCAAGGACATTTAGATTTCCTACTTAGCTAATGTTATTGTACAAGTTCTTGGGTTACCTAATACTAGGACATAATTGGCAAACTTGTCTACACAAGTTGACCCTAAGGCCAAAAAGGAGTGGACCCAATGATGTTATGGGGTTGACTATAAAGGATTTGACACGCTCACACTGTTGGAACATGTATACTTTAAGATAGTAGCCTATTACCTACCTATTACCTTAATCTGGTGATGAGGCCCAGCAAGGTGACTACCTTTTCCACCATAGCATGTGCCATGCCAAGCAGGAAATTTCTAATGAACCTTCCATAATTGATCTATTTCAAGATCAAGAAGTGCTTCAAAGAGAATGAACATGGATGAGAAACCTTCCATGTCTAAAGAAGGGAAGCAATAGCTGCAACCTCCACTACCTACTCAAGAAACAATGCCAAAGGCCCCTACAACCATTAAGCACTTATGCAATATCTAAGAGAAACTCTTGTGTGAGCAGCAGTAGCATGCAGGAATGAGTGGTGGAGATCCATCTCTATATTGATCCACGATGAGTCACCTTAATGAGGTGTCTTGGATGATTAGCTAGATGGAAAAATGTGGACCAATATTCTTTGCCCAATGAATGTAGTTTCCCATGAGATCAAATCCTAGTGCCCAAGCGATGATGGCATCTCTATCTCAACACCATTTTTACCTAGAAATCTCTACAAATATTGCTTTCTTTTTGGTGTGCTTGAAGGAGGGTGAGGGGCAAATGTATTAGTGATGTAGCACCAAGGGTAGGAGACTGCTACTAAATTTTTTGTTGATCATATCACAAAAGTGCTTAATGCACCTAGGATGTCCATACCAGATGTATCTGAACTTCAAGATCTATATATATTTGTAGGCACAATCAGCAAAATATTGAGTGTAGCCTAGCACGTAGACTTGCTAGATCGACTGATGGGGACCAAGCAACTAATTCCAAATATCTTTGATTTTCTAGAAAACATTACTGCAACCCATCAAAGCTACTAGAAGCAAAGGAAAAATGCATCATCCTGAAAGGGCAACTTGAAATATCTCAAACAAAAAATCAATGCTTGGCTACCAAAGTTGCTGAATTGCATTCCCATTTTGTTGATTTTGCACTCCTCAACCCAACAATAACTAGAGATGAAGCTTTTCAACAACTTCAAGAATGACTAAAATAAGCTAAGGAGAAAATAGTGATAGCCATCTTCAACCAGTCCATAGCAGAAGTAAAAACCTACTCAATTTAGAAAGACTTGGTCCAGATGCTCTAAGAAAAATGAATCATTAATAGCAGAAAATCATTACCTATGCAATGTTGATGCACAAAAATAATAAATGTAGGAATTCATTCATCAACAGTAGGAACATCTTACTAGGATAAACACAAAATTGAGGAAATTGACAATGGAAAATCATAATCTATCTATGTAGGAGGTGCAAGCCTTATGCTAGAAATCTGCCATTAAGATTGACACTTGGAAAAACAACGCTCTCAAATTTAAAAGAGTCAAGAATCACTATAGAGATTAGGTTGGCCTGCAAAATGAAATAAATAAGAAGCACATTCAAATGGCTAAGGAAAAATTAAATGAGGCCCTCTAGCAACTCTAGCAAGGAAGACATGTATGGCAGCCCATGATTGATGGAATAGATACCTATAATAGAGCAGAGATCTTTCTAAAGGAGACGCAAATTGAAGAAATGATAGAGTATTTGGAACTGGCTAATCTTCATTATGCTAATCTAGTAATGCGAACTACAAGACAGTTGTGGTCAAAACTTGAAAAGTAAGTGGCTAGCTCATACTTGTTGTACGAGGCCGAGTTTAAGCACCATAAGGTCATCAAGCAAAAGCTTGAGATGGCAAATGTTGAACTTGAGGTTCTTAGGGCATGATTCATTGATCAATGATTAATTGCTAAGAACCGAGCCAAGAGAATGAATGATTACGAGAAGCTAAAGAATATAGTCAAGGCATTTAATATTAAATTCAAGTAATTTTCTACCTGGTTCATCAATGCCGAGTTATTCTCAGCAATTTCCTATACTTTGGATGTGCCCATTCAAGCCTACATTGACAAAGTAGCATGGACTGTGCATGATCCCAGGAGTAAGGAGGGGAAAATGAAAGCATTGTTGGATAGCCACAGCCACCTTAGCCACCACAAGTGCTAGAAGTTAGTGAAGGTCCTTCAAAACCTCTAGAACCTCCACCACTTAAGACTATTTGATCTTTCCAACCAACTTCATGACATCAGAGGACATGCTATCCAATTTTGTAAAGTCATGTCATGGTGTTCAATTTTGTGTCATGAACACCATAATTTTTGTAATGTGTTGATTTTTACACTCAAGTCCTCAATTTTGTTAAGTTAATTTGTTAATTCTAGTGTTAGTCAATAATTCCATACCTTTCCAATTTTGTAAAAAAACTCAAGGATGAGTTTTCATTCATTTGTGGGGGTATGATGAGTCATGGATGGTTGCATCAACAAGGCCTCATTGACTGGGCCCCATTGATGCATCGTGTCATACATTAACTAGGCTCGATCAATGTAGGGTCTATTCTTACCTATAAATACATGCTCACCAATCGCATCTATGAAATCATTCAGTCATAGTGTAGTGAAGCTCTTGCAAATTTTTCCATTTGAAAGTTAGAATATTTTCCTGAGTACCTATAGTAGGAGTCATTGAGTGTATGGATCTTCATTTGAGCATTGTTATGCCTAAGCACGATAGTGTGTACAACAATAAATACGAGCTTCTTGATAAACCTTGTAGCATTCTAGATAGTTTAGATATTTATTCATGCATTCAATGCTTTCAGTTATTTATTTAATGTTTTCCAATATTTAAGCTAATTAAGCAAGATAAGCTAGATAGAGTAAATACATAAGTACAACTACTTTGAGCATAACACATATTCGCTTGGTGATCCCAACAACATTATTGCTTGGTGTGCACAGTAGCGTAGTACTTGGTAACCCAACAGTGGATACATGGATTCAAGACATGTATGGAAAGTGGACCAGATGCTTATGTTAGAACTAGTTAGAGACCAATTAGTTAGTTAAATTAGATTAATCATTAAATTACTTCATCTCTCTTTAAGCATTAAACCATAAAACATAAAATGATAAAAATAATATGCCTTGATTACACTTAACCATACCTTCATACTTCACAAGTGTAATTGGGAAGACAATGACCAACCTTTAAGGCAAGATTCACTTCCTAGAAGACTAGTGCACTGAAAACTAGAGAGCCCATGGAATTTGATTAAATTATGTGTGAACACTTTGTGATTTGTATGGTTTGACATAGGGGTACCTTTAACTGCTCATCATTGGTGCCATTACTCGAAACTTTGTTTGTTGAAACATGTGCTATCTAAGATTAGTGGATATTATTAACATCATTGGACAAACCGAAGGTCAACATCACTCTCACATGACATATAATTACAAAAGCATACTGATTATTTTATTTGTTGCAAAATGTCTTCTTCCCATAGGTATGAAGATGTCAAATCATCAATCCCACAAGAGTGCAAAGTGGCATATACTCATCTAGATGAGTATGTACTTGACTTCACCTTCATCCTACATCAAGATGAGCATTTGCGATGGCATGATATGAAGGGCAACATCGTAATGCCCCCTAATTAATCTATGCCTAAGATATTATTTCAAACACTTAAGAGGCTGAACATCCTAGATCTTCAAGAGGAATACATTGTGATTGGTTATGACACTTAAGACTATGATCCCATTGAAACAAAACGTAGGAGAGATCAACACCAGGAGAAGTACCATGAGTTTACAAAGGGAAAACACTTCACTAACCCCTTGTTCCTACTTAACCAAGACAAAAATGTGGATCCTCCCCTTGGGCATTTCCAACATGAATATTTTTCACCCTCTTTTATTATTAATGATGGTGTGGCTCTGAACCTATGATCCATTATTCATAAACTAGGTTTAGGAAAAAGTGACAATAAAGGTAGGGACTCGAGCAAACATCACAATCGCAAAGGACCTAAGGATGATGATAGTAATGAGTGAAGAAGTGGTGGAGAATACCGTAGTGGTGGTAATGGTCCATCTTTCTCTTCGTCCTCTTTATCCCATTCCAAAAATTCCTCTTTATCTTTTGGTTATGATTAAAGCCACCAAAGAAATAACCATGATGAAGGTGATCAGTGGGACAACAATGATTGTAGAGGCCGCCAAGAATAAAGGGGTGACAACAACCATCATCGGTGTCATCGATACAATCATGATGATGAACCTCTGTTAGTAACTCAAACCATGCTTAACATTGGAAAGGTAGTTAAGATTCCAACTTGGCATGCAAAAGATAGTTGGATCAAGTGCTTAGACATGAATAATGTCCCAAGATTTCAGGGGGATATAACTCTAATCCACAAACACATCTACAAGCCTTCCATAATTCCTATGCCTTACAAAACATTGAAAATGACTGGCAAAAACTCAAACTATTTCCCAAGACACTCATTAAGGAAGTTGAAAGCTAGTATCAATCCTTGGATCTAGAATCCATTTGCAAATGGAGTACCATGTTGGAACTATTTAATGATAAATACTAGAGATACTCTAGAGTGTCTAATCTAAGAAAGCAAACCAAAGTCTAGAAATAAGGAACACATGATCCCTTGGATGCTACCATGGATAGATACTATTCTCTCTTATATTGATGCCTTGGCCATGGTTATTCTCAGAAGGAACAACTTCACCATATCATATATGAGCATAGAGTAGAAATTAAAAGAACTCTTGGGGTTTATGCCCAAAAGAGATTGTCTGAATTGAGAGATCATCAAATCTAAAGGCTAATAAAGTAGGTAGCAAAAGAAGAAGGTGAATTACAAAAAAATGAAAACTAAAAAAGAATATAATAGGAACCCTTCCATAAGAAAAAGGAAGATATGCTTTGTGATAAGGAGTCACCACTCAATGAAGTGGTGAACAAGAAAACCTTACCCATCCAAAAATCTATTTTCAATCTTTCAACAAAGGTTGATAAATTATGGGACTCTTTAGATGAAAATTTCCAAATTGCTATGAAGATTATTGAAGAATCCAAAGTGAAAAATAGTAATTGTAACTACAGAAGGCAAAAAGAAGCTGAACATGCCTACTAGAGATGTAAGGACAAAGCTGCTGCAATAGAAGAAGTTGTGGAGACAAACTTTGAAGATGATACTAGTTATGACATTTGTTAATATGAACATCCAAAGGGATGTTTCCCTATGGTTTCAAACTTACAAGAGTCAAGGATGTATGCATGGAATCCACAAATAGTAAGAAGACAAGCACCTATATGATTGCCTTACCCTCAAGGCACTCTAAGGTAATTTCACCAGCAACAACAAGCTTACTATCCAAATGGAGCTCCACCACAATCGTATGGGCAATACCAATAGTGGCACCAACCATAATAATGGAAAATGCCACTACCAATACAGCAATACCCTTATAAGTAACTAGATCCATATGAGTACTATGTTCAGTGACCCATCTCTCCATGAAGTTCTATAAGCCACACCTCATTTTAGCATCACTATTACCCTCCAGAGTACCACCAAACACATTCACCATCTACTCAAGGAGAAAACCCATATTCACACCATCCCCTACATCCATCTATAGACATCCCTCTACCCTCAACCCAATTACCTCCTACTCAATCCATGTAGGATGAAATTCCTTCATAGCCACAACAACGAAATGCTACAAGGGCTATACATTTACAATTGGTGTTCCAGCGGTTTGGATAATTGATCTAGAAAAAAACCCTTCTTCTAACCCAACAATCCTCCTAAACCCTCACAATCTAATGTGGTTGGTCACCCTATATCTCCAACACCCTTATCCTCTATATCAAATACATTCAAGTACTCCTCAAACCAACTACCACCTAAGATGATGTTAACTCATGATGTATCTAATTAGACCAAGGCTAGCAATCTTCCCACAAAAATATTTGACCCAAGAAGTCCTCTTATTTACTTGCAAATTGCTAGATATGAGCCATGCAAGGCTCTTCTTGATTCTAGTTCCAGTGTCAATCTCATCTCTCATGACATGTACAGAGCCTGGAACCTACCACCTCTCAAGAAGAGCAATATCTATTTAGAATTGGTAGACCATTTAATCACTATCCCTTTGGAATTATTGGAGGATATTGTGACCATAGTTTGCAAGTGGTCCTACCCTGCATATTTTCTAGTGATCAATGTTGAAAACTACAAATGTAACTTCCCCATAATTATGGAAAGGGCTTCGTTAAGCATAGTAGATGCACATATGGGTATAAGGGACCTCTCCTTGGAAATCTCCAAGGAAAATGAATCTAGACATTTAGAGAAGAAGTGTGTTCTATGCATCACATACAGTGATAACAGGTGCAATTGCATGTAGAAAATATGGTCCATTAAAAGTACATTCATCAAGCATGCAATCATTATGCACATGAAATATATATCCAAAGGTACCTATACACATCAGCCACAAAACAAGATGGCATCTAATCGCTAATAGCTGACTTTAATAACAGCACACTATGCATGGAACCAATTGGGAGTCTAACATGTGCTTATGTCAAAGGCATGAATGAGCTTGAGCAAGTTCATCACCAACTCGTTGATGATGAAGATGATGATACCTATTGGAGAGAGTTAGAAATCCCTAATAATTTCAAGCAAGAGCCCCTAGAGTTAAAAACTCTACCAACCAACATGGAGTATGCATTTTTAAATAATGGCAAGCTAGTCATGATCAATGTAAATCTTGTTCCTGAACAAAAAGATAAGTTGTTACAATTCGTCAATAAGTGGCCAACAACCTTTGCTTGGTCATATCCTGAGCTGACAAGAATCAATCCAAGGATATGCTAGCATTGCATCTACACTAATCCAAACATGAAACCAAGAAGGCAGCCACAAAGGTGGCTCATCCCAAATTTGAAGCACATCATCAAGAAGGAAATAGAACAACTCCTCAAGGTGGGGTTCATCTATCCCATCACAAATAGTAAGTGGATTAGCCCACTCATAATTGTGTCAAAGAAAGGTGGTAAGTGGCAAGTCTACATTGACTTCAAGCTATTGCATATGGTAATATTTAAAGATCATTTTCCATTGTCATTTGTGGACCAAGTGTTGGACACTATCTCTAGGCATTACTATTATAGCTTCTTGGATGGTTACAATGCCTATAACTAAATCCGAATTGCATCATAGGATTAGGCCAAGATAACATTCATGAGTCCCTAGGGGAGTTTTGCATATTATAAGATGAAATTTGGTCTATGCAATGCCCTTGCAACATTTCAACACCTGGTCCATAGTATTTTTCAATAGCAAATTGGTAGTAGGATAGAATTCTTTATAGATGACTTCTCTACCTATGGGGCTACATTTGAGCAAGCCCTAGACCACCTTGAGTAGATTCTGAAAAGATGTGTTGAAATAAACCTTAGGCTCAATTGGAAAAAAAGCCATTTAATGGTACAAGAAGGCATAGTACTAGGGCATAGAATTACTTAGGAAAGGATTGAGGTAGAGCTAGAAAAAATAAGGGTTATCTAAGGAATCACATGCTAACCAAAGATGGTTAAATATGTCTAATCATTCCTTGGACACATTGGCTACTACTAACATTTCATAGAGAATTTATCTAGGATTGCAAAGCTATTGTTTAAGCTTACAAATAAAGATGCTCCATTTTTTTGGACCAAGCAATGCGAACATACATTCCAACTACAAAAGGAGAAACTTATAGAAACTTTAATTCTATGGGCACCAGACTAGTCCAGACCATTCCATATAATGAAAAATGCATCTAATTATAAATGGGGAGTAGTTCTTACATAGTTGGATGATAAGAAATGTCTATATTACATCCATTGTGCATGGCAAAGCATTGTGGGTACACAATTGAATTACACCACAAGTGAGAAAGAATTAATTATAGTGGTGTATGCTCTCAAAAATTTTAAGTACTATGTGCTTAGTTATAAAATATTTGTGCACATAGACCATAATTCCATCTACTTCTTAATGAATAAGCCAATGGTAAGCCCTCATATCATACAGTGGCTCATGATTTTGCAAGAATTCAATCTCATAATGGTAGATCGAAAAGGAAATGTGAATGTGTTCACTAACCATGTCTCTCGGTTAAGATGGGATAATAAAAAGGAGGAGTGTCCACTCTCTTATCAATTTTCAAATAAACTTCTATTTACATGAGCAATAAATGACCAAGTTCCCACAAAACTAAAATGGTATGATGACATCCTCATTTACCTTCTCACTCAAGAGACGTCACAAGATTTGGACTTTAGGAAGAAACAACAGTTACTTCATCAAGCAAAGTACTTCATGGAAATCAACAGATACCTTTACAAAGTGTGTACCAATGGCCTAGTTCATTGGTGTGCCCCTGATGCACATTAACTATGTGTTCTCTAGAATTTTCATGAAGGCCCTTGTGGAGGCCACTATGCAAGGCACTGCATGACCATAAAAATATTGATGGTAGGATACTATTGACCTACAATCTTCAAGGATTCCCACTTGTTTGTCTAATCTTGTGAACATTGTCAACCAGATGCTAGGATGACCATGTAAATGGAGGATCCTCAATAGTGGATTGAACCACTGAAGCCCTTTGACATATGGAACATAGACTTCATGGGTCCCATCACTTCCATGTCCAATGGAAAGACATCTATCATCATAGCAATCAACTACTACACAAAATGGGCAAAGGTAGTAGCTATGACCAATTGTACATCATCCACTACCACTAGATTTGTACAACAAAATGTTGTAAATAGGTTTGGGGTGCCATGTGCACTAATTTCTAATAATGGAACTCACTTTATAGGTCCCACCTTTTGAAAACTTATGTAATGCTTGGGAGTCAAACATAAGTTAACAACACCCTATCACCCCCATTCCAACGATCAAGTAGAGGTAACTAATAGGACGATCACAAAGATCCTAATAAGGACCATGACCAAATACGAAAGAGATTGGATCACAAAGCTCAACAATGCCCTTTTGGCCTACCACTCAACATGGAAACTTCCTATTGGCTAATCTCTCTATGAGCTAGTGTATGGAAAACTTCCAAAGCTCCCAATTCAATCCGATCTCTATACACTCTTAACAGCCTATGATCTAGACCTTGACCTGAGTCTAGCATAAAGAGAAATATTGATCAACCTGAATTTGCTAGATGAAAATCGATTAGAGACTCTATCTTTGAATGAAGTGCACAAGGAATTCAATAAACAACGACATGATCAAAGAATATGGAAAGTAAAATTTCAACCAGAAGATAAGGTTCTCTACTCAAATCACACACACATACCTTAGAAAACCAAATTCCAAATGTTGTGAGAAGGATCTTATATAATTGACAAAACATTTTCATCTAGGGCCATGATCATATACAAACCTAAGAGCCTAAAAAAAAGTAGTTAGTCAATGTCCAACAAGTGAAACCTTTCTTAGAACCAACACAAGCTAGTGCAACTACCACCTCAATGGATTGACTACCATGCTATATTTTTCAGATCTCCTCCTTCTAACATAGTCATGGGGGAGATAGCCATCCATGCTAACCATCCATATGGCTCCTCAGTTTTTCTATTTTTTGTTTTCCATATTTTTTATTTTTGCAAGTTATTTATTTTACAACTTTTTTTTTAATTTTAATTTTCAAAATTTTTCCTATTTTTACACCATTTTTTTGTTTGACACCATCATTAGTACGTTTGAGCCTTTCTTGAATATTTTACAGTTTGGTTTGAGTGTAATTTTAAAATGTTTTCTAATAAAAGTGTTTTATTATCATAGGACGCAATGCCACTATTGTTGTTTACTAATGATGGTTTGTGCTTAATGTTGTGATTGTCAATGTTCCATTTTTTTCTTTTTCTTTTTGAATTCTAATGTCTAATGACTATGACATGGTTTATTTTTCATGGAATAGGAAATAAGTCCATGTCATCCACCCATCCACAAACTCTATGGTTTTCCTTGTTCTAGAAGTTTGAGGTGCCTTTCATTAAAGAAACTTTTAATCAATTAGTGACCTTGGTGATTTCTAGAATTGGGAAGGATTCAAAGGTTTGTATAAGGTGTGACTTCAAGGGGACTTAATACTCTTTATACTCTTCTACTTACTCAAGTTCTTGGGTATTTTCATCAGTACTTACATACTCTTTATACTCTTCTACTTACCATTCCATGACAACCACTTCAAGATATTAAATAAAATTTTTACATGGTATGGTTCCCATCCAAGAAAAACAACATGATGAGAATTCAAAACACATCCCTTAGATAAATAAATGGGCTAAAAGCACTAGTTTTGGAACTAGAAAAACATGTTACCCATGACTAGAGGTCACCTCTAACTATGGCCCTCTCTCACTTTCTACTTCTCTTTACTTCTCCTTATGGAATGATGGTTGTTTTGTGGGAGCACTCTTGTGTCTCAGGTAGGTGGATTGGTCATGGAGTGATGATGCAAAGTCATTGAAAGAGGCCAATTTTGGTCTAGACTAAGGATGGATCTTCTTAAGTCATTTTAAACACAAACTCCAAAAGGGACTTCTTATGACCTCAATTTGGGATTCCATCGCACCTTCTCAGTCATCCATCTATGCTACCACAACTCACCTCACTACCAGTTTGTATGTTATGCTTGATTTCTTACTTTGATATGTTGAAATCCTTGGATAGCTTTGTCCAAGTTGGTCCTTAACTTTTATGATCATTAAATCAACTAAGGGATCCACAAACTCCTTAGTTAAGGTTATTCAAGGGCAAAAAGGGCATGTACCTGCTATGGGAAGGATCCACTTGTATATCTCTTGGTTTGGATAGTTAAGTCCCTTACCTTAGACATTGTTACAATCCTATCTTTCACATATCCCATTATGTATTTTGCTCTATGCTCCTTAAACGCTCATTAAATTCATTCTTCAAATCATTTTCTCAATTTTCTAATTTTCTGAGCTTCAATATCCTCTTCTACGATTTTCATTATGTTTGTGGCCTTTGGGGCTTCCATTTGACCCCAATTTCACTCAAAAACTCCTTGTATTTTGGAAGTTTAACCAAAGTCAATGAAAGTCAAAGATGGTCAACAACTACATCGACTAGGCCTAGTCGACATAGTTGACCTTGTCAACTAGGCCCAGTTGACTAGGCCCAATCGACACATGTCAAAAATCCTATAAATACCATCAAGCACTTTGCAATTTTTTCTGTTTGCTTCATAACATGAGGGGAGCTTTTGCCATTTTTCAGTGCCCAAAATCTTCCAAAGCCCATAACTTTTCAACCATTTATCTAAATCACTCCATTCTTTGATCTTATAGCTACTAGAGGTAAGCTCTTAATCATGGGGACCACAAACCTTAAGGTTTTCAATGAAATTTTTTGAAAATTTTTCTAACTTCCCCAAAGGGTTAATGAATACAACGATATGAAACCATCAATTTTTAAGAGTCAAACCTTCCAACACCTTTTAGAATTACTTATTAACATTAAAATAAAAATAAAATAATGATTAAAATTGATTAAATTAGCCATAAGCACAACTTAGCCAAGTGTAACTATCTTAAGAAGATAAGATATTACAATTGTTTCATGTTACACAACGATTGCTAACTAATGGTCATGTTGTGATTACAAATGGCACCAAGACCAAAAAAATCATAAGAGGGAGGACCATTGCAACCATGGGAGAAATGACCTAAGGCTAGATGGGGCAACAAGAACAAGCCCAGGCTCAACCAAAAGCAACCCATGCAATGGGCTCTCTTTGAGAGCAGCCCGAAGTGGAATCTGTTCAATAGATTTCTGAAGAAGAATTTGAAACAGAATAATCATAGCATGGGGAAGCACTGTGACCCATGCCAAGGCTTGAAGTCACACTAACACAAGCCTTCCTTAACACCATCATGCCCCATGATATCCAATGCTTAGTTCTCTAGGAACTGAACTCTAGGTCATTTTTAGAACATGCTCTAGTAGAGGTAAAAACACAATTGCAAACCTCTCCCATGTGGTCAATCATCACTTCTAGTGTGAAGTGGTACATGGACGAGATGTACCTCTTCTAGAACAACAAATGGGTAAGCTCCATAGTGAAGATCAAAAACATTTAGGTATCCTACTCAGCTAATGTTATTGCATAAGTTCTTGGGTTGCCTAATACTAGAACACAATTGGCAGAGTTATCTATACAAGCTAACCCTGAGGCCAAATAGGAGTGGACCTAGTGGTGTTATGGGATCAAGTAAAGAATTTAGCACACTCACACCAATGGTATGCATATACTTTAAGATAGTATCCTATCACCTTAATCTGACGATGAGGCCTAGCAAGGTGACTGCCTTTTCCACCTAAGCATGTACTATGCTAAGCGAGAGATTTCTAATGAACCTTTCACAATTGATCTATTTAGAGATTGAGAAGTGCTTTAAAGAGAATGAACATGGAAGGAAAACCCTACCTTTCCCATGCCTCATCTAGAAAATTTGCAAAAGGACAAGGATCATCTGCTATGCAAATGACATGATCAAGCATACTCCCATAACCTCGTGGTCTAAAATGATGAAGGACAAGACACCTACCATGTCTAAAGAAGGGGAGCAGTAACCACCACCTCCACCACCTACTCAAGAACCAATGTCAAAGGCCCACATAGACATTGAGTACTTACACAAAATTTTAGAGTAGCTCTTGCATGAGCAAGAGTAGCATGTAAGAACAAGTGGTGGAGACCCATCTATATATCGACCCATGTTGAGTCACCTTAATGAGATGGCTTAAACAATTAGCTAGATGGAAAGAGGTGGACTAATATTCTCTACACAACAAATGTTGTTGCTCACGAAATCAAATCCCAATGCTCAAGAGGTGATAGTGTCTCTATCTCAACACCATTTATTCTTGAAAATCTCTCAAAATATTGCTTCTTTTTTTGTGTGCTTGGAAAAGGGCAAGGGGACAACTATATTGGTGATACAGCACCAAGAGTAGGAGACTACTACTAAAGTTGTTGCTAACCAAATCACAAAAGTACTTAACATACCTAGAGCATTTATACTAGATGTATCTACACTTGAAGATGTGTAGATGTCCATAGGCATGGTTAGCAGAAGATTGAGTGTAGCCCAACACAAAGAGTTACTTGATCGACTTGTGGGGATCAAGAAATTGATTCTAGATATCTTTGAATTTCTATACAACATTACTACAAATGCATCATCTTGGAAGGGCAACTTGAAATGGCTCAAGCACAAAACCAACTCTTGGCCGCAGAAGTTGTTGAATTGTGTGCCCATTTTGTTGATCTCGCACTCCTCAACCCAGCAATAACTAGAGATGAAGCTTTTCAATAGCTTCAAGAATGACTAAAGCCATCTTCAACCAGTCCATAGTAGAAGCAAAAACCTACTCAGTTCAAAAATACTTGATTCAAATGCACCAAGAAAATGAATCATTAACCAAAAAAAAATCATTGCCTATGAAATCTTGATGCATAAAAATAACAAATGCAAGAATTCATTCATCAACAATAGGAGTACCTTGCCAATGAAAACACAGAATTGAGGAAATTGGGTATAAAAAATTGTAATCTATCTATGGAGGAGGTCCAAGCCTTATGCTAGAAATCTACCATTGAGAGTTTTTCCTAGAAAAATAATGCTCTCAAATTTGAAAGAGTCAAGAATCATTATAGACATCAAGTTGGCTTGCAAAAGAAAGTGAATGAGAAGCACATTCAAATGGCTAAGGCAAAATTAAATGAGACCCTCCATCAACTCTAGCAAGGAAGATAGGTATGGTAGCCCATGATTGATGGAATAGATACCTAGAATAGAGCAGAGATCCACCTGAAGAAGTTGCAAATTGAAGAAATTACAAAGTATTTAGAACTAGCTATTCTTCATTATGCAAATTTGGTGATGCTAATTGCCGAATGGTCATGGTCAAACCTTGAAAAGAAAGTGACTAGCTCATACTTGCTATACAAGGCCAATATTAAGCACCATAAGGACACGAAGTAAAAGCTTGAGATGGCAAATGTTGAACTTGAGGTTCTCAAGGCACAATTCATTGATCAAAAATCAACTACTAAGAACCTAGCCAAGAGAATGAATGATTTTCAAAAGCTACAAAACATAGTCAAGGTGTTTAATATCAAACACAAGCAATTTGCTACCTAGTTCATCAATGCTAAGGAGTTATTCTTAGCAATTCCCTGTACTTGGGATGTGCCTGTTCAAGCCTACATTAGTAAAGCTGCATGGACTATGCATGATCCCAAGAGCAAGGAGGAGAAAATGAAAGCATTGTTGGATGCTTTTTACCTCAAGAACCTCCACCACCTAGGATTGTTTGATCTTTCCAATGAACTTCATGACATCACAGGACATGCTATCTAATTTTGTAGAGTCATGCTATGGTGTTTAATTTTGTGTCATGAATACCGTAATTTTTGTAATGTGTTGATTCGTACACTTGGGTACTCAATTTTGTCAAGTCAATTTGTTAAGTCTAGTGTCAATCAATAATCTCATACCTTTCCAATTTTGTAAACAAACTCAAGGATGAGTTTTCATTCATTTGTGAGGATATGATGAGTCGTGGATGACCACATTGACAAGGCCTTGTCAACTAGGCCCCATCGATGCATCATTCCATGCATCGACTAGCCCCTATCAATGCAAGGTTTGTTCTTTCTTATAAATACACATACACCAAATGCATTTATGGCATCAGTCAATCATAGTATAGCAAAGCTCTTGTAGTTTTTCCATTTGAAAGTTAAAATATTTTCCTGAGTGCCCGCAATAGAAATCACTAAGTGTACAAATCTTTATTTGAGCATTATTGTACCTAAGCACAATAGTGTGTCTGGAAATAAAGACAAGCTTAACCCTAAACCTTGCAGCATTCTGGATAGTTAAGATATTTATTCATGCATTCAATGCTTTTAATTACTTATTTAATATTTTCCAGTAATTGAGCTAATTAAGCAAGATAAGCTAGATAGATTACATACATAAGTACGACCACTTCAAGCGTAACACATATTTGCTTGGTAATCCTAGCAATGTTATTGCTTGGTGCACCTAGTAGACTAGCACTTGGTAATCCAGCAGTAGGTATGTGGGTTCAAGACATGTATAGAAAGTAGGACCAAATGCTTATGTTTTTTTTGTTTGAGAGAATGTTCGGGTTTGTATTACTGAAAGTTATGGTACACGAGTATAAAATTACAAAAGAGGGGGGGACATCAGGGATGGCCCACATGGGGGCCTCGGATACCCACAAAAAATTCAAAACTCGGGGGACACCGAGCTTAACCACCGAACCACAAAAACCTCATAAACCTCAAAAACCCCCAACAGGGGGGGGCGCACCCCAAACCATGGGGGGGCGCAACCCCCAACAACAAAAGAGAGAGAGTGGGGGGGGAGGGGGGGCACACCCCCAACCCCAAAAAACAGGCAAACAAGACGAAACCAAGAAAGGGGGGGCAGCGACAGGGGGGAGCTAGGGGCGAGTCGGTAGGTGGCGATAGGTACACCGAGGCCGTTCCAGCTCATGAAGCAGGTCCAAGATGGAACGATGCTCCTCAGTGTCCACGAAGTTCAAAGCTTGTTGGAAGCCCTACATAAGAGCCTCTCTCCTGCTCCAGTTGTCCGAAGAGTCCCCTGCATCAGGGTGGAATCTTGCGGACGTGCGTCTGATGTGTCGTCTGAGCTCCCCCTAGGAGCTCTCACAGCTAATGCCCAAAATGCTATATGGGTAGCACACCCCCCTGAGCCACTGGCGGGCACTGTGCTGATGTGCCTGGTCGAGCTATCGTTGCTGTTGCTCTTCCTCCTTCTGCAAGCGCTCCTACTCCTCCTGGGCCTCTGCCTCCTGGGCCTGATGAGCCGCCTCCTCCTGATGCAGCTCCTCCCGGATCCGGTCCCAGAGCTCATCAGTGAGTCAGGCCTGCAAGGTCTCCATCATGAGCGTGTGTTGCCGGTTCAGCTGTTGTGCCTGTTCCCAAAGCTGAGCTTCGTGGTCGACGCGCCACTGGGCCAGGGTCTCAGTCCACTTAACCTCCAATGTCTATCGCTCGGCCTCCCAAGCAGTAGCAACCGCCTGTTGCAGTTCCGCCTCCCAATTTGGAGGGGCGCTGGGGGGGTCAGGCGAGGGGGTGGGATTTTGACGGGAGCGGTGTCCCTAGGTGAGATTCAAAGCGGTCTGCCGTCGTTGAGTGGCCGGGGTGGGGGAAGTGGGGGAAATCCCGCCCCCCGCCACAAAGCTAAAATTAACCCCGAGTGGCGACCACATCATTTAAGGCGGAGGGCCTCAAGGAAGAACCGCAGCAGGTTAACCTGGGTACCGTCCTTCAAGCACCTCAGGAAAGTGAAATGCAACCCCTGGAGCTTGGACACGTTGCCCGACTGGACGAAAAAGCGTTCCACCAAGGCGGCGGCGTGAGCCCAGAGGCGCAGGAAAGAAGTCCAAGGGACCTGGCAGCTCTGCGTTTTCGGGTTAAGCCCCTCGAAGAAGGTCACAGAGTTATGAAGGTCGCGGGAGGTCGACAAGATGACCTCACCAGTGGCCGGGACCCCTAAATAGCTGGCCAGGGCGGCTTCTGTGAGACGAATTTCATGGCCTTGAAAGTAGGTCTGATCCCCGTGCCAGTTAGTAAAGAACGTGTTGTCAGGAAGGTCAGGGTCCCCAACCAACCTCTGCAGCAGGGCGGCCCAGCTGCACTGGCAGACCATCCGCCAAAGCTCCTCATCATCCTGGTAGACAGCGCAGTCAAGTTCGTACGTCGGCGTCTGTCCCATGGTGTCTGCAAGCTCGCCCCATGCTCTGCAGGTCCGTTGGATAAGTCGCTGGGGGGGTTGCCACCTGTGCAAAGACCGTGCAATTCCGTGCCTTCCAGGCATGCCATAACAGTAGCGCTGACTAGGAGTCCCCATTAAATCGTCGCGGGGGGGGGGGGGGGGCATTCTGCATGCGCGCCAAGTGGCGATCATGCAAGGGTAGTCATAAATGAAGTGGATGAGCATTTTAGAGTTAATGCCGTAGCGCGGACACGTGGTGTCATGCGTGATGTCGCGCTACTGTAGTACGGCACACACGGGGAGCGCAACAGATTTGATCAGCCAGAGAAAGATTTTGACTTTCTCGGGGAGCTGGCCACGCCAGATCTCCTGCCAGCCGTCTTCCGGGGGATATTTATGGGTCAGGATGTCGCGCGGCTCGAGGTGGATCCAGCCCATGCTCAGCATCCTCTACACGTGCCAAAAAATGGTCTGCCAAGGCCACGAATCATGCGGGCCAGGCAGCCAAAGCGTGTACTTCTGGTGGGCAATGCAGGCCCACTGGGCGATGCGGGCCCACTGGCTACACACCAATGGGGCGAAAGTGCTATGGGCGATGTGCATTCAACTGTTTTGGGATGCAGATGATGTGCGAGAAGTTGAGTTCGCGCCGTACTTGTCGTCTGGCCAATATGACGTTGAAAGCATCCAGAAGATTAGGTCCCACAATATCTAAGAAAGCTCTGAAGAACTCCAGCGACCAACCATCCGGTCCAGGCACTTTACCTCCCGGCATGTTGTTGATGGTGTTGGTCAACTCTGTCCCAGAGAAGGGGGCCAGAAGATGCTGATTGTCCGCAGCAATGAGCACCTTTGCCACAGGGACGGAGATGGGCTGGGTGGTGTGCTTGGTCCAAATGCACCCCTAGTATCGTGAGAGCTCATTGGCGTTCCCCTGCGAGTCATCAACCACCACCCCAGCCTGAGTACGGATCACTACCACCAATAGGTCTCCTCCTCGTGGTCTAGACTCTGGAGTTGACGGAGGAGGTGCATCTCCTCCGTGTGCAGGTCCTCCCCAGTCTCTTGTTGCACCTGGATGTGTCCTAGCCGCTCCCGAACCATCTTGTGGCCAGCTCGAAACAAAAACTTCTCCCCCACCAGGAGGGCCCGAATGGCCCACTTGAGCCTAAGAAGAGCTTCTTTGAGGAAGGTCCGAGGGTTCATCCGACCCGACTGGTAATCGGCCCAGATGTCCTCCACCAGGGGACGAAGCCACGGCTTGGCAAGCCAAGTGGGCTCGAACTGAAAAGGGCATGGGGCCCAGGGTGGAGGCGGGCCAATGGACACAACCAGCGATCGGTGGTCAGAAGCAACCTGCTCCTGCCTGGTCACGTTGATGGCGGTGCCGAGGAGGAGAGCAGAACTAACACAAACGTGATCAATGTGGGTGAGGACACGGTGCACCCCTTTCCTTTGGTTGCTCCAGGTGAAGCGGCAGTTTGCAATGGGTAGATCAACAAGAGACGAGCGCTCAAGGAACTCCATGAAATCAGGCGCGCCCGGGGGGTAGCCCTCCCAGATTTCTCCCAAGGGTACAAACGCTGGTTGAAGTCACCGACAACCATCCAAGAGCTGTGATCAGGCACCAGCAAGGCCACCCAATTCAACTCCTGAAGCCGTGATTCCCAAGCCTGCGCCCCATAGAAGTTGGTCAACCAAAAACCATGGGCAGGGACGTGAACCGTGAGGGTCCATGGGGAGGCGTCCACAAGAGTGGTGGCGGGGCACGCAAGAATGGCCAGGCCTCCGGCCCAGCCCTAGCTGGGTTGCAGGTATGTGGTCCAACCTGTCCACTGGAGGTGACTGGATTCCATAGCCTGCAGCTTGGTTTCCTGTAGGCAAACCACATCACAATCCTTATGTTAAGACTAGTTAGTTAGTTAAATTAGATTAGTCGTTAAATTACTTCATCTATCTTTAAGCATCAAACCATAAATAAAATGATAAAAATCATATGCCTTGATTACATTTAACCATACCTTCATACTTCATAGGTGTAATTGGGAAGACAATGAATTACCTTTAGGGCAAGATTCACTTCCTAGAAGATTAGTGCACTGGAAACTAGAGAGTCCATAAAATTCGACCAAATCGTGCGTGAACGCTTTGTGATTTATATGGTTGGGTGTAGAGGTACCTTTAGCCAGTCATCACATTTCAACAACCAATGCCTTAGGAACATGATCTCCTTTAAAGAAAAATCTATTTTCATCATCTAAAAATAAAACTGCAAGAATTTCTTCTATACCCTAGAAAACTACCAAGTCTTCCCTAATTGGAGGATGAACCAGCCATTATTGTAAGTTCTAATAAAGTTTTCTTTCAAAGGTTAATCCTTCAATACCACAAACTCCATGAATGGTACTACCCTAGACCTCTTCAATTCAACAAAAAAACTTGCTTCCTTTCTTAAATGTTAATGTTACCAAGATCATGGATGACAACAATAATTTAAAAATCTCTTATGAAGTCTATAGGAAGAAAACACATATAAATAGATATTTGGATGCTAATTCTAACCATCCCTTTATCTAGAAAATAGGAGTTTTAAGAACCTTAATATTTAGAGCCCTTGCAATTTGTAGCATAAAAAATTTAAAAGAAGAATCTAAACATCTTAATCATGTCTTGCAAATGAATGGTTAGAACTTAAAAATCATTAAAAAGGCTTGGAATGATAGCAGTAACAATTGACTTGCTAAAAAATATATCTCTCAAACATAAAGGATCAAATAAAGATTCAATAAAAAATGAAGATAATTATAAAGACTCTATCATAATATTACCATACCATATAAGCATTTCTAATAAACTAGAAATATTATTAAGAAAAGAAAACATTAAAACTATATTTCAACTTATTAATAAAATTAGTGATTGGTGTCCCCTTAAGAAAAATAAATTAAATAACCTTGATTACAATGGTATTTATCAACTAGAATGCTCTTATGGAAAAGCATACATAAGAGAAAGTGGAAGAAGTATTCTTACTAGACTAAAAGAACATGAAGGAGACATAAAACACAAAAGAATTAAGAAATCCCCATTGGTAGAACATATTAATAATTACTTAACAAGTGAAACAAAACACACATGGCAACTAGAAATATGTAAAGTTGATGAGTGGTGAGGTATCCCTACACTCAACCATATGAAACGAGCATAGCACGCGTGATTTGGTCGAACTCCATAGACTAAATGCCTAAACACCCCATGGAACACTTGGGGTTAATCATTCGTTGTCTTCCCAGACTTACTTGTCGTTGTCACGGTGTATGGTTAAGTAAGTCCAAGGTATATGATTTTTATGGTCTTTTATGGTTTTTATCCTATGCTATCAAGGTGAAGGGTTGAGAGAGCTAACTAACTCTAACTAAGGACTAAGTCTAAATTAACTAGCGTCAGCATCCGTTCCCACTTACCATACACACCCTGAACTATGCAACTGTTGCTACCAAACGCTAATCGTTACTAGGGTCACCACACGTAATGCACGTGCTCGAAGTGGTCGTACTGAAGGCACTTAACTAGCCTAAATGTGATGAGCAGCCAATTACTTGACTAGCCGTACACATTCGTAGATGCTTGTAATCAAGTCGTACTCATCCTACATTCTAGGAGTTGAGGGTGAGAGAGACTAATCACGATGAGTAGCTGATTCCTTGATTAGTCGTACACATTCATCAATGCTCGCAATCAAGTCATACTCATGTTGCACTAATGTAGGTAATAAATAATAAGTAAGAAATAACAGGTAATAAATCCTATTCCATGAATTGCAAGGTTTATCCACAAAGCTCATCTTTATTGTCATACACAACTTGCGTTCAGGTACAAATTTGCTCGAATAAAGATCTGTTCACTTGGGGACTCCTACTGCAGGCACATGGAAAATATTCTATCTCTGAAGTGATCAAACTGCTAAAGTTTTCCTACTTTAAGCCTAGGATGAGAAATGAGGGGAGTGCCACCTCTTATTTATAGATTTGGTGATGGACTGCGATATCGTGTACACGATATCACAGGGGACGACGCGATCTCGTGACGGCCGTGATATCGTGACCACGATATCACAGGGGACGACGCGATCTCATGACGGCCAAGATATCGTGGTGC